>CM046369.1:21367971-21444577 GCA_025413025.1 Ficus hispida
TGATGCACTTGATGATACTCAGAAAGAGATATTTCTTGACATTGCACTTGTCTTGAAAGGGGAGAGAAGAGAGATCTTGTATAAGAAATCGACTGTGATCTCCATGCAACTGAAGGAATCGAAGTTCTCATTGATAAGGCCCTAATAACTGTTGATCGACTTTGGAGCACCGTAGAGATGCACGGTTTACTAAAAATGATGGCTTTTCAAATTGTTCGCCCACAGTCTACTAATCAAGATCCCAGAAAAGGTAGTAGGCATGCTGAGGATATCAATCAAGCACTAAAGAATGCAGAGTAAGCACTAGATACTACAGAACATTAATCTAACAATAGTTTAAGCTTTTCATGATTGAAGTTTCTATTTTATTCCTCAAATATGTATTGTCATTAATGCTAATTTGTTAGCTGTCAGGGATTGGAAACCATTGAAGGAATATCCTTGGATACTTCGAAGTGTAACCAAGAGATTAGCTTGTTGCCTACAACATTTTCAAAGATGTGCAGATTAAGACTACTCAAAATCAGTGGTCACAATTTATGCATTCGTCACGGTCCTCCAGCCTTTCCTCATACGCTAAGGTAACTCTCTTGGAATTCATATCCTCTGACACGATATCGACAAATTTTATCGCAGATAAGCTCGTTGCACTTGTCATGCGTCAAAGCCAGCTTGAAAAACTTTGGGAGGTGCCCCGGTATGCTCAACTTTGTTTATTTGTCGATCAGAAACAAAAACCTTCCTCAAGTTCAATTACCTTTCAAAAACAACTTTTATTTCTAAAAATTTAAAGTGAATAAATTATAATTTGTTCTATAATTTGCTTATTTCTAACCCCGCCATCTGTCTTGGTCAAAATTGAGGTATATAATAATGTAGATTTTGTCTGAAAATAAGAGTACTAATGGGTGTTAAGATTTAATGGATTTTTGAGGATATCAATATTCAGAAATAACAGAAAACTCTAAAATTGTAGGGAGATTTTTATAGTTATAGCCTTTATTTGTTTATATATTTTGTACTTGAATACGTAAATTTTAACTCATAATTGCTCCATCTCTGTTCGTATAGAATTTAGATAACTTGAAAAGGATCGATCTGATAGCAGGATCCATGCAGCTAACTCAAGTTCCAGATCTCTCACGGTCTCCAAACATTGAAAGTGTGTTTCTTAATGGCCGTGAAAGTTTGACTGAAATTCCATCATATTTCAACATCTTACAAAGCTGAAAAAGCTTTCCTTGCTATGCTGCACTTCTCTCTCCGAGTTATCAAGGCTTCCCAAGAGTTTAACAACTTTAAGAGTGTTCACCGATCCATTTGCGCATCGCATACACTGTTGCGCATCATCTTCAAAGTTGGAAAGGTTTCCCAAAAATCTCGGAGCCCATGGAATTTTTAGAGCATCTCCAATTAGAATTTGCAGCTATTAAGGAGCTACCCCTTTCAATAACTAATTTAACTGGGCTGAAATCATTAAGCTTAAGTGTTTGCCCAAACCTCGAGTTTCTCCCCCGATAGTATCCATAGTTTAAGCTCTTTACAAGAACTTGACATTAGTTTTTGTCAAAAACTTGAATCATTACCAGCACTTCCTTCCTCTCTATCAATTCTTGATGCGAGATGCTGCACTTCCTTGAAGACGATGTCAAGTTCAATACCATTGGTCAAAGAAAATTGGGATGATCTCTTTAGTGGAGGCTATAAATGTAAGGATTTTTTATTTATTGGATGTGAAATGTTGGATGAGAATGCACGCAGAGTTCTTATGGATGAAGCACTGTTTAGAATTTTGCGTTTTGGCAACTTTAGTTTCTAAATCTGGATCTGATGTAAGTATATCTTATCTGGTATGGCTCTCCATTTATTTATCCTCCAAATTATGCATTTTAATAAAACAAGTTTCCTTGTTGCATAAGCAACTGGTAGTTAAGATTTTGGTGGGATTGTTAACATAATAATGTCTCTGTCTCATCCATGTTAGGTACGGGGGATTTATTCGAAGTTTCTGGCTAGGAAGTGAAATTCCGTGGTGGTTCAGTCATAATTAGAGTGATGAATCTTTTATATGTATCAAGCTTCCTCACCCGGATCGTTGGTATGACAGCAGCAGTTACTTGGGTCTCGCCTTTTGCCTTGTTCTGAATTCCATCACCCTATGCTAACCCTAATCGATAATGACTGGGGAATTTATGGGCAATCTATCTGTTTTCATTTTCCCTAATGGTGATTCATGGAAGCAAAGAAGATCTTGGTTCATTGATTCACGGAGAGACCGTGTATTTCGCTTATTTTCCGCGTTGTGCGTTTGATGACTCCTGGATTAATTCTGAATACGTGTGTGTGTTTGTGGATAACACATACGGTGAGTTCCTTAGGTTGAACAATGGACAAATTGATTCACATGGGAACAAATGGGGAAAACTTGGTGAGTACATTAAAGCAGAGGAAGGAAGTAGATGTGATTATGCAAATGGGATTACTGGGTTCACCACTCCTACTGCTACAGCCTCTTTTTCCTTATCAAGAAGTGCGGAGTCCATCTTCTAAATAGACAAGAGGCAGAGAGATTTGGTTACATACGCCAAGTTGATCAGTCTGAATCAAGTGGAGATCATGAAGCCGTTTATTCTTGTGATCAGGATGAAGGAAGATGAAGAAGAAGATGATAATGGTGGTGGAGAGTCTGACTCAGATGAAGAATGAAGAGAAGCCACCCATTTTAAATCAGATGATCAAGAAGAAGACTGATGAACTACTCCCTAGCCAGCTAAAGAGATTTATGACCCACTAGAGGCCAATTATACTTTTTCCCTTTTATCTTCTTTGTTATACTTGCTTGTATATATCTATTTCTATTACTATCTACACACCAGAGTTCCACTTACGCCAACCGTTGAAAAATTTTTCGTTAACTTATTTTTTTTATATCTTTTTCTTCTCTTTATTTTTTCACTTTTGCTTTATTTTTTTTTTTTTGGTCTGATTACCTTTGCTTTTTAAAACATATATATATATATATATATATATATATACTTTTCACCTTATTTTCCCCACAAAATCTTATACTTAATTATACGTCATCAAAACACTTTTTTTTTATTATAATTTATTCCTATTCGAACAAAAATTTTAAATATATATCCCTACGTAAATGTTTTTTTTTTTTTTTCCCAACAATCCTTTAATATATATATTTTATTTTTTCATGAACGTTACTCGTAAATACTTTTTTTTTTTTTTAAGCTCTAATGAATCTTTTGTCCTATGAAAGTACTCCCCCCCCTCTATGTACACTTTAATTAATTTTCTATTTGATTTTACTTAATTGACGAAATCATCTTTTATTAAATAATCTCTGCTTTCTTTTTTTCTTCGTTGCCCCATAAATTAATATTTTTCAAAATTTTCTGAAATATACCTTACGTAAAAATAAATTTCATATGTAATTCCCGAAAATTTTTCTACTTTAATAGTAAAATCTTATTTTCTTAATAATACTACATTTTTCTATACATATATACTTTAAGACAAACAAAAAAAAAGTTTGATTGAAGTATGAATTTATAAAGAATTATTAATAAATATTCTCTAAACAATACATAAATTTAGAAAGAATTTTTTTAATACTAAAATATTCTAATTAGGTCGATGGTTTTCTTTTAAAAAACTCTCTACACTTCTAATTTAAGTTAAATATACCATCAATATAAAAAAATGTCTTCAATACTTCATATTTGAAGTATCACTGTTCATACTCTAAACTACTTTTTCTTTTTTTTTTTGTTAATTAAATTTTAAACTGATATTTAGATAAAAATAAAAATTATAAAGTTACCCTTAACTTAATTTTTCTTTGAAAAATACCTTTTCATTATAGTTTCATCCACTGAAAGTTATTAGAGCAGTTAATAATTAATAAAAGAAAAGATTTTTTTTTAATTTAAATCTGAGCAACTGAGAAAAGCAACGACACTTACACCACATTGGGTGACTGCTTAGGCCAACTCAAATGCATACTCTAAAATAGAGTTTTGCATCAATTTGAAGTATGGAGCTTCTCCAACCCATACTCTATATGGAACTTCAAATATAGAGTATGAACAGTATACTTCATATTTGAAGTATCACTGTTCATACTCTAAACTACTTTTTCTTTTTTTTTGTTAATTAAATTTTAAACTGATATTTAGATAAAAATAAAAATTATAAAGTTACCCTTAACTTATTTTTTCTTTGAAAATTACCCATTTTTCTATATGTAAAGTATTTGTATGTTTAAATCTTAAGCTATATTTATTTTTTTATACCTTTTTTTATTTTATTATTTTGAATAAATTTTATAAGATAGTAAATCAACATACAAGTTTTACATAAATTAAAAAGTTGAGAAGCTATTATAATTCATAAATAAACTATAAATAAGCATACATAAAAATGTATTAAACAATTACATATGATAACCCAAATGTAACACAAGATACATAATGTAAAGGCGTAAAAAGATATAACATAGAGATATTATGGAATTAAAAAAATCATGTAGTTTTTTTTTTCACTCAAAATTAAGTTGTTTTTTATAATCGCACTAAATTTATAGTGTTTTGGTTATTTGATATAACTTTTTATTTTTAAAGATTATTCTAAAAAATAAAAACAATTAACGGATTAATATGTTAAAAAAATTGTATGGGGACATAATTTGTAAAATACAAAGATTATAGATAATAAATATAAAATAATATATAAATGATTATAAAAAAAAATATAAATAGAATATTCCTTTTAGAGTATGATATAGAATAAATTGGTTGGAGATGAAATAATTATTTGAAGTGACAGATATTTTATTTTAGAGTTTCTGTATTCTAAAATAGAATATATGGATTGGAGATGACACGTTTTAGTGGGACCCATTTTTACTTTAAAATTAAAAGGTTTCAAAATAAAATAAAAAATGAAAAACAAAGCTTGTAGGGCCCACAAGAAAAAATTTGCACATCTTTTCTTTCTCCTGTCCGGTGTTTGTCTTCCCCATCAACCTCATCTCACTCTTTTTTCTTCTGCAGTTTCCATTTCAAAATCAAAGCTTGAGAAGGGAGCATGAAGCGGACTAATTTTTTTTTTTTTTTGTTCTTACCTACTAGCAATTAAAGTTAGAAAATTAGTATTGTGTTCAGAACTTCAGATGAGAGAAAGGTTCTTCTAATCAACAATGGCTGTAGGGGGATTCCCAACAAAAAAAAAAAAAAAAAAAAAAAAAAAAAAAAAAAAAAAAAAAACCGAAGCGTAAAGAAAGAGAGAATTGTGAGCTGTAGGGCTTCCTTTTCTCGCAGGATTTTCTTATGTTTGCATATCCTGAGACCTCAAAAGAAAAATATTAAAAAGCAATCATTGTAATCAAACTAATCACACAAAAAACATGCCAAAAAAAAAAAAAAAGGATACCTTTTGTTCTGAGCATCACATGTCGTCTTGCACAATGCAACAAGAACTGTACCTTCGCTCTCATTGAGAACCCTACACTCAAGCTGCCATGAAAACCTCGGTATCGCAGTGATACTGTACTGCATAACCTATATCCAATCACATATACATATACAATTATATAGATACGGATATATCTTTTCTTTTTTCTTCGTGTTCTTTTTGGTTGAATTTATTAGAGTGGACTGACACATATATGTATATATACACACACATTTGTACACATGTATCAGTAGATGAGGCAAAATAACTTACACAATGAACAATATGCGAGGCTCAATATTATTTTGTTGGCTATGTAACCATATAGGTTTGAAGTTCTAGCCATCTTTTTTATACTCTTTTCGTGGAAATATATATAAGACTGAAATTAAGAGAGGTTTAGATCTACTTTAAAAAAAAAAAAAAAAAACTCGTATAATAATTCTCCCTAGCTGTTTTTGCGCTCTTCGAAGTTGCTAAATTTGTTTTGTAAAACAATCTATATACGTAATGGTTGATTTGAAAACGCGACCACGAAGCCGACGGCTACATTGAGCTTTCTCTACAGTTTTAATTATGCCTATATATAAATGTTTTGTGTGTTAGTGTGTGTATATATTTATATATATTGTTGATTATGGTGTACCTTGGTTAGGTATGCTAGAAAGAAAGTAAATTTTTGTTTGCAAAAGGTACTTAAGTTATTCATCGTGGGGGCAAAAAAAAAAAAAAAAAACATTGTCCAATGTGACTTTTGAGGATTGGCAAAATTAATATAACTAGGGTACACATTTTTTTAACATTTAACTAGAGACACTTCTGATATATTTTAAGTTTGTAATTAATAAACCCGTAGCTAAGTGGTTGGAGACTTTGGATCTAAGGCCCCAATTGAGGGATGCCTCTAGAGATGCTATTTTAAAAGTTGGAATCTTAGATTTGGAAATATGGGTTGTGGTAAAGACTTTTGAAAAAGAAAAGTTGTTTTGGAGTTTTTGGAAAAAAGAGATGTCTTTGATGCGCATTTTGTTGATTTTTATATAAAAAATTTGTGATAATAGTAAATTTTTGGAAATCCAAAAGTTTCTGAAAGTCCCCCCAAACACTATTTGCAAATCAATTGGTGTTTTACCGTTTGGAAATTAAATTATTCCCAAACGGGGCCTAAGAGGTTTGCTTTATTTATTTATTTTTTTTCACGTGCCCTAGTTAAGCTTTCAAATGCATGCTAGATATTCCATAAGATTAATTGGACGCTGACCGTACCGAATAATTGGACTCTTAAAGAAAAGGCAATTTAACTTTTCAGAAAATGGAACTAAATATCATATATGTTATAACGTGCTTTAGTCCCTAATTAATAAATGACTTATCATATCCCCAAAGATACATAACATGAATATTCAGGAAAGAAAAACATAATCAAGATGGTAGAAACTATATAAATTAAAGATAAGAATGTGAATGTACCTTTGTTCACGGGCTAAAATCAAAGAATTCACTAGTGAGTAACATTATGAATAAACTCCCATAAAAATACATATTTATAAATGCAAAAATCGAGTAAGTTACTTAATATATTAAAAAATCACTTGAAATCAAGAAATACTTTGAATTACAATAAATACCAGTAAATTGAAAGTTCAAACTAAAAATAATTACATACAAAGTATTAACTTTACATAATATTAATACTGACTTTCCTTAGTAGAAACAGCCTCTTATAAATCTTAAATATACATGTTTCTGTTTTTTGTCAGTCAAAAAACAAGAAAATGAAACTATTTTAGATAAAGGCGCAATAATTCAAAACTGTCCTTTTTCTGTATATTGGAAGCACTTGTTTGGGTTGTCTCTCCCACTGTCAAAGAGATGGAGGTGCCAATATATATGTACATTTCAAAATTGATATATATGTAAGTGTTGTATGAAAGCGTGGAATTTATTAGTACATCTTATTTGTTTATAGAGCAATATAAAATATTGGAGCAGAGTAAGGCGATAAAAAATTCCACACGTACCTCTAAATAATTGAGATTTTGCGTTCAAATTTCTCACACTTACGTTAAAAAAAAAAAAAAAAAAAAAAAAATCCCTTTTGCTAGTCCGTTGAAATACAGTTTTTAATTTGAATGTCTTAAAAGGCAATTTAACAAGTTCGAATGGTTTGCAATAACAATGCTCAAGAGTCCTTTAGACCTCTTTTAAAGCCAATAATGATCACTAACAACATTTAAAATTAAAAATAAAAAAAAGTCCTTTTTCGGAATTAATATAGATGGGGAAGAGTAGCTATGATATAGTCCCATTTTTTGTCCAACACTGAAAAGTGTTGTTAAATCACAATTATTAAAGACTTGGCCACAAAATATATCAAATGAATTCGATGAATACCAGAGAATTGCTTGAATAATCTGACTCTGAGTGATCGACATTCATTTGTTTTTTTTTTCCTTAAATTCTATAATTTTAAAATTCGTCGCTGGTAACTTAGCTTGTCTGAATGTCGTATTAGCTAGATACCCTCCTAACATGGAAAAAAGACAAAACTATAGTCTTTCAATAAGGAAATAACAAATACGTAGCATAAAATAAATGAGGGTACTTCTGACAACTATGCTCCTGCATCAGTTTATTTTTTTACTGCACTTTTGGTTATAGGGATATTTTCTCCAAACAATTAAACCTCTCTATCAAACAGGAATATGGAAGAGTAGCAGAGTCCTGGAAAAGATGGGTTCGGGTCCGCTTTTGAAAGCAAACACAGTGACCGGATTTACACTCCCCCCCAAGGCATCTTCTTTTTCAGAGCACTTTTTATGACAATTTGGCCCCTATTTGCATCTTCCATGCCATGATGTGCTCATATAGTTCAATCTTTCGCCTATAATTAGGGGTGGCAATTCGTGTTACGTGTCGGGTTTGTATCGTGTTAGAGCCGTGTTGAATTTTTTTTCCCCCGACCCAAACACGACTTCAACACGTGACACGAACACGACACGAACCCGAAACGGATTGACACCACAAGAACCGAAATTGTCCCGCGATACTAAATTGACCCGTGATACGAAATTGATCCGAAATTGACCCGCGATACGAAATTGATATAAAATTGATACGAAATTGATCCGCGATACGAAATTGACCCACGACACAAATTTGACCAGAAATTGACACGAAAATTGATACGAAATTGAACCCGAAATTGACACGAAAAAAAAGGGTCGTGTTCGGGTTCTACGGGTCCAATCCAAACACGACCCATTTTTTCCCGTGTCAATTTTGAGTGACCCGAAATCCGCTCCCTATTTTTCCCAACCCGAACCCACAAAATTCGTGTCATTTTCGAGTCGTGTCGTCGTGTCGCGACCCGTATTGCTACCACTACCTACAATGTCGATTTAAGTAACATCAATGTAATTGCAACAATGATTATACACATACACGTGTGATCATATACAGGGTTTATTTTTATAAATAGCTCCTAAATTATATGTAGTCTCATATTACTGGGAAATAGCTCTTTATATGACCTTGTTGGCTTGTTGTTTACGATCCTTTCTCAAGGCATTCCGTTTATAATTTTATTGCTTGACTAAATAGTTTTAGAGCTTTATATATATATATATATATATATATATATATTAATGGGTCCTCCCTTCACAAGGCATTCAAAAGTTTTTCTAACGATGCACTTTTCAAAAATTCTGCCGTAGTAAGGGTGATCTCGTTCGCTTCTTAATTCTTCCTTACAAGCTTTACGAGCCCACTCTCTACACACTCTCTTTTTGGATAATCCAGGTGGTGGTGGTGATTTTTTCTCATTATTACATTTTGAGGTTGAAAAAGAAGATGAACTGATGATTCGCACAAAAATAATACTAAACATCATTATTAGCACAAATATTGATCTTCTCTTATTTTTTCCGTCCATGACTCAACTCTTTTTCTACTCTCTCTCTCTCTCTCTCTCTCTCTCTCTTTGGTATGGGCATTTAATAACCAATGATGATTCCATTTTCTAGCTTAAACCATCAACAATTCCTTATTTTTTATTTTTTTAATTTTAAAACGAATAAAATAAAATGTGAAATTTATTTAATAAAACTTTGTTTAATCATGAAAAGAGATAGCGTGTCCTCATAGAATTTAGTTACATTTCAGAATAAAAATTTAAACTATTTTGAATATAATACTGCAAAATCGTAGGATAAATTAGTTAATATGTTTCGTAAGCAATGTTGGTTTTCTAGAGTGTCTGGTCTATATTTTAATCTTCATGGGGCGAACCTTAGGGTAAATTTCAAACGATAAACAATGACATTATTTGGATAATTTTTTTAGCTTACATTTAGTGTACAGGTTTGAAATGAAATTTTTATATTAAAGTTTATTAAATTTTCAAAAATTATTAGTTATAATTTTTGACTTGATTTTTCGGGAAAAACGAAAAAAAAAAAAACCAAAAACAAAAACTAATATGAAAGCTTTAGGTTTGAACCTTGGAACCAAGCGCAACTTTAATGTTATAATATTTTATGCTAATCAATATACTGAAATTATCGCATTGTGTTACTTTTGAAACATTGAATATAGTTGGTATTCACTGAATCTGTGAATCCACTTAATCAATCATATTGGTTAAGACTGAATTAATAGACTAATGGATTGGTATAGATTCAGATTTTTTAATCCAAATGCTATAAATTGGATTATAGATTTATAGGATCTCACAATCTATGAAATCTGCATACTAGTAAAAATTGTGGATTACACGACGGTTTTTTACCGTCGTGTAAAGTTTACACGACGGTTACCCAACCGTCGTGTAAAGTTTACACGACGGTTACCCAACCGTCGTGTAAAGTTTACACGACGGTTATCCAACCGTCGTGTAATCCAGTGTCGTAGTAGATAATACGACGGTTATATTACCGTCGTGGTATCTTAATATTACACGACGGTTAAAACCGCCGTCGAAACAAGGTATATTATTGTGTTAACAAGTAATGTGGAGATATTACACGAAGGTTCTTTACAATCCATCGTGTAATGTGGAGATATTGCACAACGGTTCCCTATGAATTGTCGTGCAATGGAACATTGCACGACAGTTCAGCCAAGAACCGTCGTATAATATGACACATTACACGACGGTTCATTACACGATGGTTCGACCTAGAACCGTCGTGTAATGTGTAATATTACACGATGGTTCTCTACGAACCGTTGTGTAATTGAGCTTGAATTAATAAAAAATTTTGGCTTTTTTGGGGATGGCACCGTCATGTAATGTGTGCCATCGCCAAAAAAAAAAGCCAAAATTTTTTTTAATTCAAGCCCAATTACACGGTAGTTTTAAGCAAAACCGTCGTGTAATGGTACACATTACACTAGAATCAAATATCATATGATTATCCAAAACAAAAATCCATTTTGGCATTTCATCAAGCATGTGGTGGGTGGATAAAAACTAAGTTAAAAAATGTGTGTAAAGTGCCAAAACCGTGTACAAAACATTCATCTCTAAAGAGCAACAATAAAAAAAATAAATAAATCAAAATAAAACATTCAAACAACACTACAAACACTACTAGAAAATATGGATACCACGACGAAAATTTGATGACGGTTTTTAAAAAAACCATCGTCGTAAATTTGGAAAAACGCGGAGCTGAAAAGCAAAAAAAAAAACCATCGTGGAAGTCTGGAGATTCCACGATGGTTTTGAAAAACCGTCGTGAAAGCCCAGAGCTTCCACGACGGTTAAAATTTTGGCGCAAAAACCTTGTGGATTCCATGTATTCGACGACGGTTTTTTAAATACCGTCATGTAATATACGAGATTCTATGACGGTTTTATTCAAAACTGTCGTGTAATCCCTTTTTTTTCAAAATGTGAAAATTTGAAAATTTTGAAAATTTCGGAGGATTAGATGACTATTTTACAAAATTTGAAAATTTGAAAAATTTGAAAATTTTGAAAATTTCGGAGGATTACACGACTGTTCTACAAAATTTGAAAATTTGAAAATTTTGAAAATTTCGGAGGATTACACGACTGTTCTAAGGAACCGTTGTGTAATCCCCCAAGGGATTACACGACGGTTCCAAGGAACCATCGTGTAATCCTTACGAGCTCAAGGTATTATACGACGATTCCTTAGAACCGTCGTGTAATCATGAGATTATATGACGGTTCTTTGAGAACCGTCATGTAATCTGATGATTGCACGACGGTGACTGAAACCGTCGTGCAATCTTAAGATTACATGACGGCTTTGGTTTAACAGTCGTGTAATCCTCCATTTACATGATGGTTTCACAAAACCGTCATGTAATCTCCGTCGTGTAATCCAACTTTTATAGTAGTGGCAAATGTGAACTTTACATATATACTAGTTGTAAAACATACTTCACATGTACAGAATAGACAAAAAAAAAAAAAAAAAAAAAAAAAAAAAAAAAAAAAAGCCAGAGACTGCCTCATGGTGGGTGGCGGGACTACCACACGACAATGCCAGAGCAGTGACTAAAATTTCACTGTTAAAGAGTCATTGGCTCTTTCATTTTAACAATTGTTACATATCATGTGCTTTACGCATGTGGAATAAATAAATAAAACAAACAAAAAAAATAAAAATAAAAATAAATTCATTTTTTTTCTCAATAAAATTTTTAGTTTTTTTTTTTTAAATTATCACATGACAGACTTAAAAGGAGAGGCGGGAGGTAGGTGCCTTCCATCCTTTTGTAATAGGGTATAAAACATAAAAATAAAAATACATATATTCTTTTTCTTTCTTTATCTGACGGCGACTTTCGTTTTCACAGCCCCATTTCGGATTTCTTTTTTTTCTTTTTAAGAGGAAAATGATTGGGCTTACAACAGAAATAGACTTGTAATTAGTGAATTATCAGTACGGAAAACATGTTTTTTTTAAAAAAAAAATTCTTGTGAATGCTTGTGAAGTTTTTGAAGGGTATTTTGCGTTTAAGATTGGTACAAGGACGCGATTACTTATCATCTCCTCAAGGATCACTGGAAATTACAAGCAGTACATAACAAGAATAACGAGAAAGAGCAAAATAATATATTATTTTTAAATTATAATAAATTATAACATAAAATTTTTAAAATAATAAAAAAAATAGTATAATCAAATATAAGATAACATAATATGAAATTAAACCCATTATCTTTCTTCCTCTCACTCTCTCTCTCACTCCTCCTCTCTCTTTCTAGCTCTAATAAGAAGTTATATACATAAATTTATTATTAAAAATTAACTAAAAATAAATTATTTTCTTAAAAATATATATAATAATTTATCATCTTTTAAAAAATATGTTATTAATTTTAAAAATATATATATAATATAAAATATGTTATTTGTTATAATTTCTCATTATTATTTAAGAAACCAATCTATATTGGGCTAAAAAAGAAAAAAGCCCACGTTTTGTGTTCTCTCTCTCTCTCTCTGACATTGCTAGCTGTGTTCGCTTGAATGTTCTCACTCGTCTTTTTGTGTTATATATATATATATACATATACATATATATATATATAGATGCTTAATTGCTCACAGTTGGTTTTAAACTGTTACGTCTAGGATGTTTTCAAACTTTGTTTTTAAAGTCATTAATTGAATTAATATGACTATAAATTTTTCAAAAGTTTACAAAAGGGTCTTTTTTTTTTTCCTGGCCGAATTAGCTTACACAAAATTGTGAACTCTGCAAGGATCAAAATACGAAGTTTGAAGCTCTAGCCATCTCTTTGATATTCTTCATTTTTAAATTTTTCCCCCCTTATGGTATGGACCATCACTTTTGTATTCTATTTAGTGGACTTAAAACTGAACACAAAGTAGACCATTTTTTTTTTAACCAAAGTAGTCTCGTCTGAATATCTTATTAGTTAGATTGCCCTTCGAATATGGTTTAGTCCTGTAAATGATCAGCATTACACAAAAATGTTATTGATTCTTACCAATGCAGTTTGCGTTTAGGATTAGTACAAGGCCATAATAACTTATCATATCCCCAAAGATACATAACATGAATATTCAGGAAAGAAAAACACAATGAAGATAGTGGAAACTATAGAAATTAAAGATAAGAATATAAGTAATAGGAGAATAAAGGAGCATAAAGATATTTAATGTGAATATTATTTTGTTCACGGGCTAAAATCAAAGAATTCACTAGTGAGTAGCATTATGAATAAACTCTTATAAAAATACAAGTTTATAAGTATAAAAATTGAGTAAATTACCTAATATATTAACAAATCAGTTGAAATAAAGAAATACCTTGAATTACAATAAATACCAATAAATTGAAAGTTCATACTAAAAATAATTACAAACAAAGTAATAACTTTACACAATATTAATACTGACTTTCCTTAGTAGAAACAGCCTCTTATAAATCTTAAATATACATGTTTCTGTTTTTTGTCCGTCAAAAAATAAAGAAAATGAAACTATTTTAGATAAAGGCGCAATAATTCAAAAATGTCCTTTTTGAATGATAATTCTATAAATCAACCACAACAATGCATATTGGAAAAGGTCCACTTGTTTGGGTTGTCTCTCCCACTGTCAAAGAGTTGGAGGTGTCATTATATATGTACATTTCAAAATTTGATATATAAGTGTTTTATGTAAGCGTGGACTTTATTAGTACATCTTATTTGTTTATAGAGCAACATAAAATATTGGAGCAGAGTAAGGCGATAAAAAATTCCACACGTACCTCTGAATAATTGAGATTTGGAATTCAAATTTCTCACACTTACGTTAAAAAAAAAAAAAAAAAGAAATTCCCTTCTGCTAGTCCATTAAAAAAATACAGTTTTTAATTTGAATGTCTTTAAAAGGCAATTTAACAAGTTCGAATGGTTTGCAATAACAATGCTCAAGAGTCCTTTAGACCTCTTTTAAAGCCAATAATGATCACTAACAACATTTAAAATTAAAAAAAAGAAAAGTCCCTTTTCGGAATTAATATAGATGGCGAAGAGTAGCTATGATATAGTCCCATTTTTTGTCCAACACTGAAAATATTGTTAAATCACAATTATTAAAGAACCCTCGACCATAAAATATATCGAATGAATTCGATGAATACAAGAGAATTGCTTGAAAAATCTGACTCAATCTCTGAGTGATCGACATTCAATTGTTTTTCTTTTTCTTAAATTCTATAATTTTAAAATTCGTTGCTGGTAACTTAGCTTGTCTGAATGTCGTATTAGCTAGATACCCTCCTAACATGGAAAAAAAGACAAAACTATAGTCTTTCAAAAAGGAAATAACAAATACGTAGCATAAAATTCATTTACCTCATTAAGTTACTGTAGACTTCGGGTTCCTCTTGGGCCTATTTCATTCTCCGAATCGCTGGAAAATACCTCCATTCTACTGGACGATGCATTGCATGACACTGAGCCTTCAGATGACGATCGTGGTGACACTGGAATGGGCAAAACTTCACCCATTTCGTCTCTGGTTGGCTCGTTTTCATCGTCTTCTTCAAAGTATGGAAGGAAATCATACTCCTCCTCCTGTATATTCCAATCCCAAGAGACTTCCTCATCAAAAACAACATCACGACTAATAATTACCTTCCCATTCAAAGGATTGTAGAGGCGATAACCATTTGAACTTGCGTCATAGCCGATAAAGATGAGTTTCTCGCTTCGATCGTCAAGCTTGGTCCTTTTTTCTTCTAACACATGAGCATATGCAATACTCCCAAACACCTTGAAGTGACCAATTTCAGGTTTTCTTCCATTCCAGGCTTCTTGAGGCGTCTTGTCAAGCACACTTTTGGTTGGTCCTCGGTTTGTCAAATAGACCGCACAAGCTATGGCTTCCGCCCAAAATTCCCTCGGCATCTTCTTCGTCTTCAGCATGCTTCTTGCCATGTTCAAGATTGTCCTATTCTTCCTCTCTGCCACACCATTTTGTTGCGTTGTCCTTGGCACCGTTAACGGACGTCGGATGCCTTTTTCATCACAAAACTGTTTGAACTCATTTGATGTGAATTCACCACCTCGATCGGTTCTAATGGCCTTGATCGTAAGGTTGCTTTTATTCTCTACACGCACCTTAAATCTCTTGAAGATTTCAAATACTTCCGATTTTTCCTTCAAAAAATACACCCAAGTTTTTCTAGAAAAATCATCAATAATAAAGAGAAGGAAGTATTTACTTTTACCATGAGACTCTGTGTAACACCCCATAGCCGGTTTAGCCTTGAACTAAACCTAACTAGAATATGTCACTAAATCATATATTCATAAAATTTCACGATAACACAAAAACATTGTAAAGCCAAGATAGTCGTATGATAAGATTAATAAAAAAATATATTTATAGAACTCTTCTCACAGTTTAGTCAAAAATAGGAATAGTCCATATTACAACTATCCCATATTGTTAGTACTATTCAAAAGAAAACTGTGTGGTGTAGCCCGTAAAGTTCTTTGTAAGCGTTTTTCATGAAACATCTTTAGTTTAGTATGTACATGGGTTCTGTGACATCAGCTTCCCAAAAGAGGTTCAGCCTGCCACTATGTTGCTTCTTCATTACTTCTCTTCCTCATCTGTACCATGAAACTTTAAAGTGAGCTAAAAGCCCAGTAAGCGGAACATAGTGAAACACAAAACCTTTAAAACTACAATCGGTATCTAAAATACAATTTTCAATGGATTTCAAATCTTGTTACAGCAAATAGAAATTCAACCCAACATTTAAAACATAACATGAAGAATCTTGAGATATGACACAAATTGGGCTTAAGCTACAGAATCATTTACCATTCATTTCCTTTAGGTTTGGCCAAACACTTTCATTACTGTCATCGGGATCCCAAACGTTGGTATCAGTCATGTCCCTTTCGGGACCCATCCGTGGGTATCAGTCAGTCCCAATGACATATAAACATTCCATAGATATTCCCATCATTCCATAGGCCATATCTAAAACTTTGCAAAACTTTAAAATATTATAAACACATTATAAAAGCTTTCAATGAATCATGCATTTCCTTAGCTTTCCTACTTGCAAATCATACCATTTCCAATAAAGGGAAACATTTGTCAAAAACCTTGAAATGCTGTATCATATACTTTTTAAGTTTCAATAATACAGTAAGTAGAATTCATACTTACCTCTTTAAAATTGAACTCTCGCAGAGAGATTGACTCCACCGTAGCGAGGAAGTTGATCGAGCTTGTCCTAATATCCATGATCAAGTTATTTTGCATTTTTTTTAAAATATATATTCAATCCATTACCAATCATATAAAATAGAAAAATATGCGTTATAATATCACCTTTGAACATTTTAAACCATTTAAGGTCCTTAGGATAATTTTTAAGCACAAACAAAAATTTCTTCCTCGTGGCTGTCCACCAGTTTCCAGCTACAGAACCCAACATTTAAAAATTCACTAAAAATCCGTTTTACAGCATTTTCATGTGAAATGTTTTGGGCAGCATGCTTCATATGTCTACTTTAACTCCACAAAATTTCAGCTTCAAATACAGGGTATAGACAGAGAAACGAATTTCGGAACCCTAGTGCCCTGTTTTACAAATTTCAGTCAAACATTTTCACAAACACCTCTTTTGCCACTTCATAAAATATGTTAAAAACAGTAAAACTCTTTTACAATCATACCTCACAATATTTTGCTGGAAAAATGGTTTTTTAACCATTTTGAGGTCCAAATTTAAGTAGGACCCACTTAATAGAATTAACTGATCACGTTGGATTTGCATTCTCCATCGCAAGGAGATCGAAATCATATATTTATACGCTGAAAATGATATTCGGGTGAATAAGAAATTGATACTCAAAGTGTGCCCAATGGAATAAGAAGTTGTTGGAAATTAGCTTATAAATGTAGAGTCCCACATTGCTTAAGCATGAAATGTAGATGGACTTTATAAGGATTTGCACTTTTGGACTTGGGTAAGATTGTGAACCCAAGATGCTCTCTCACGCACAGGGTGGGGTGCAAATCACAGCCCCGGTGGGTTAGGGGCCCAATGTGTGCACTCGCATGACGTGGGCGACGCGAATGCCGGTCCGTCAAGCTTGGCCTTGCGCGGGCTTTGTTTTGAATTTTTTTTTCCAACACATGATTCCGAGAGTCAATCAATCCGGAAATTGTTCATATTCCAACGTTCACATTCCAAGATTAATGGGCAGCAATAAATCCGAATTAAAACCTAGTAAATTCGGTTTTTTGAAACACCCAAATCTTGAGCCTATAAAAGGAGGCCTTCTCATGCATGGAAATACACACTTGAGACAAAATCCGAGAGCACTAGGGCACTTTGTCTTTCTGTTCTATTCTTTTCTTGGTTTCTTCTTTGTAGTGGTCGAGTTCGGTTTTGAGTTTTGGTGATAGAGGAAAGACTTCGTTTCAAGTTCGCTGGAAGTGGTTTTCGTCGATCGTGCTAGACTACCGTTTATTCGTCGTTGTATCCTGGGAGATAGACGTCCATTCGAACCTCAAGCACTTACCAGAGGGGACGAATCTATTTTAAGAAAAGAAAGCATGGTTCACGTGCCTCGACGTTATACTTTCGTTTGCCTTCCTCCTTTCGGGTTAAGGTTGAATTTCATTGTAATCATTTTTCGTTATAATTAATTTCAATTTATTTGTTTGTTGTTTATGCTTCCTCTCTATATATGTTCTAACAATCTTAAAATAGATTCGTATCATAGACGACGAACAGGTTGATCGGACTCGAAGGATTTGCTTAATTTTTTGTTGCTACGGTAGTTCAATTTCCGAAACAAGGAATTGCTCACATTTGTTTTGTTGCTGCAGTTTATGACAAGGAATTGCTAATGTTTTCATTGCTGCAGATAACATTCACCTTATATATTTTGTTTAATCTAATTATTAGGAAACCAAAGAATTACTAACAGTTTTCCAGTATCTTTGTGTTCCAGTTTCTATATATATATATATATATATATATATATGTATGTATGTATGTTTATTAGTTCAATCGGTTGGAAACCTTAAAATCACTAATTTTTTGTTTTTGTGATTGGCATTTATTTTGCATGCATTTATGTTTTGATTTAAACAGGAAATTAAAACATCTATTGCCGGTTTTTTGGTTGTGAATGTATTTATGTATATATATTATTATGGTTATTATAAACGTTTTTTTTTTTAAACGTCAGTCCATATATATATAACATATATTTTATAATACTAATTAGTTATAAGTATTTATAACTTTTATTAATTGCATGGTATTATAATATTTATTTGATATATTAGTATTTATTTGATACTAATATTTGCCTTATTTTTCAGAAATGGCTGAAAACATAAACATCGTGCTAACTGAGAATCCTTCTGTGGCCCCGAAACCATCACCTCGGGTAGCCTCGTCTTCAACTTTGGCTGTCTCAGTTCCTGTTGACCACAATGAGAAACCGGATAAATTCACCGGTTTGAATTTTAAGACTTGGTAACAAAAGATGTTGTTTTATTTGACCACTCTAAATCTTGCAAGATTCTTGAAAGAGGATCCTCCTAATGTTAGAGAGGATGAGGTAGATGCTCAAGTGCAACTTGCTTTCGATGCTTGGAAGCATTCTGATTTCCTATGTCGGAATTATATTCTGAATGGCATGATTGATTCACTCTATAGTGTGTATAGTGTGAAGGGATCGGCCAAGGAACTGTGGGAATCCTTGGATCACAAGTACAAGTCAGAAGATGCCGGTGCTAAAAAGTTCTTGGTGGGATAGTTCATGAACTTTAAGATGGGGGATTCTAATACCGTCATCAGTTAAGTTCAAGAGCTGCTATTAATCATTCACGGAATTCATGCTGAAGGAATGGTTATTAGTGAGTCTTTTCAGGTAGCAGCGATTATAGAGAAGCTACCCCCTGCGTGAAAAGATTTCAAGAACTACTTGAAGCACAAGAGAAAGGAAATGAATGTGGAAGACCTCATTGTGAGACTTCGCATTGAAGAGGACAATAGGGGCTCGGAGAAGAAGCTCTCCAACAATGTTGTTGCCAATTCTACCAAGGCTAATATGGTGGAGCATGGTCAAAGCTCGAAGAACAAGAAGTTCAACAAGATGGGGTCTAAACTGGGACCTAAAGGTGGAGTTTCTAAGAAACAAAAATTTCAAGGAAAATGTTTCAATTGTGACAAAATGGGTCACAAGTCGGTTGATTATAGACTGCCGAAAAGAAACAAGAAGAAAGAGGCCAACGTGGTCAATGCAATCACCCAAGAGGTGTCTGACATCAGTCTTTCGGCTGCGGTTTCTGAAGTCAACATGGTGGATTCTAATCCAAAGGAATGGTGGTTAGATACGGGTTCCACTCGTCATATTTGTTCAGATAGAGCTGCATTTGCTGATCTAGTTCATTTGGAAATTGGGGAGAAGCTGCATATGGGCAATTCTGCAACTTCTAAGATTAAGGGTCAAGGAACTGTATTCCTGAAGATGACATCCGGGAATGAAGTCAAGCTGCACAATGTGTTGTATGTGCCTGAAATCTGGAAGAATCTGATTTCCAGAACAATGATGAGCTTGGATGGCTTCAAGATGGTTTTTGAGGCCCAGAAAATTGTTTTGTCCAAATATGGAATGTATGTGGGAAGGGGTTATGTAAAAGATGGAATGTAAAAAATGAATGTAATAGCTGTTAAGCCTAAATCTATCAATAAAGAGAAAAAGTCTTCCGCTTATTTGCTTGAGTTTTCTAACTTATGGCATGATAGACTAGGACATGTTAATTTTGATACATTGCGTAGATTAATTAACTTGGATCACATACCTGCTTTTGAAATTGATTTAAAACATAAGTGTGAAACTTGTGTAGAGGCAAAACAAACAAGTTCATCATTTCAAACATTTGAAAGGAATACTGAACCACTTGAATTAATTCATAGTGATGTTCGTGATTTAAAGTTTGTTCAAACTAGAGGTGGTAATAAGTATTTTATCACTTTTATCGATGATAGCACAAAATATTACTATGTGTATTTGCTTAAAAGCAAAGATAAGGCTATAGAGAAATTTGTTCTCTATAAGCAAGAAGTTGAGAACCAACTTAATAAGAAAACTAACATGGTAAGAAGTGACCGTGGTGGTGAATATGCGGAACCATTTGGTGAATTTTGTGCATAACATGGTATTATTCACGAGGTTACGCCACCTTATTCTCCTCAGTCAAATGGTGTGACTGAACGCAAAAAATCGTACCTTTAAAGATATGATGAATGCAATGTTGATAAGTTCTGGTTTGCCACAGAACATGTGGGGGGAAGCCATTTTGTCGGCTAACTATCTTTTAAATAAGATTCCCCGGAAGAAAAAGGATAAAACCCCATACAAATTGTAATAACTAGAATTTTTCAACGATAGAATTTCTTGTATAGAAATTTGAATTGTATCATGAAGGTATTTATGAAAGAACCCGATTTAGGGTTTTTTTTTGAGTTTTGTGAGTTCTTATGATTTTATAAGACTCAAAAATGATTGCTTAGCCAAGCACGTGACCTTTTTAAGTAAAAAGGTAGAAAAATTTTATGATTTTATGTTGGTCAAAGCTTGACCAAGAAAAGTCAAAGTTGACCAAGAAAAGTCAAAGTTGACTAAGAAAGTCAAAGTTGACCAGAAAAGTCAAAGGTTGACTAGAAAGGTCCAATGTTTGACGATACCGAAAAATGTTAAGTAGTATGGGATAAATACTGTGGAAAATCATTTTTTCGGATAAGATAGCATGAATTAGATTTAAAACCACCATAGAAAAATCAAGCACATTAAATCGGATATCAAGGGCCAAAGGTCTTTAAGCCAAAAAGAAAATTTTTGTACAGTCCATTTTTACTTAGATAAATTTTGGACTACAGTTCAGTATTCAGTACTGTGTATTAGTGAACACAGAATTGAAAATATCTGTTTTGGCATAAAAGTGGACTGCTTATAAAGGAAAACAGGCAAACAAGCCTTAATTGTACTTACCTCATCAAAGCACACAATTATGACATCATTTGGACTTAAGCAAAAATTTGGAAAGTATTTTGGATTGTTCTGGACAACCCATGGCCGGCCACCTAAGCTCCCATTTGTGTAAAAATTTGCTTCTTCAAGGACTTATGAGCAATTTCAAAAAGTTTCAAAACACCTATAAATAGGTGAACCATTGGTTCAAAAAAATTGTAAAACTTAGCTAAACTATGTCCAAATTCCTTCACCCTTTTCTTCTTAAAATCCGAAATTAAAGAGGAAGCAATAAGAAAGAAAAAGTTTGAAAATCAAGAGAAAAGTGTTCTAGGGGTGGTCGGATTCTACTTAGAACCAAGCCAAAAAGTTGAAAAAAAATCTTGGAACCCATTTTGGCCAAAGTGGCCGGTTGTGGGAAAGGAAGAAAAGGAAGAGAAAAGTAAAGAGGGATAGGTGTGGAGACTGGCCGGAAGTTGTTGGAGCAACCACCAAGTGACAGAAATTTTTTTGGTAGCCTTAGGGGAGAAGGCCGGTTGCTAGTTGGAACCAAGGGGGGAGAAAATTTTGAACCAAAACCCTAACAACTCTTAGGGTTAATCAAGGTAAATCTCCCATAGCCCTAAACTCTTCAATTAAGTTTCAATTTGAAATTTATATGTATTTCAAGTTAAATTTGTAAGAACATAAGCTCAATTTAATTTCCAAGCCCTAGATTAGATTTTATGTTTTTGTGCTTGGTTAGATTAAGGGTGGTTTTAATTTATGAGTTTCAATTTGTTATATGCTTATGTTTGTTTGATCAATAGGGTTGCATACTAGATGTTTGATGAGTTGTATGTCCCCCAAATCTGTTCAAACTGGACTTAAAATGGTATGTTAGGTTGCTAGAATGAGATATGAATGGAATGGTTTGAAACTAGAACCATGCAAGCACTAGGTGGTGCATTTTCATTTGTGGCTTGCATGGACATGATCGGGTTACATGCATGTTAAATTGGGACATTATAAAAGCGCTACATGTTGATCCTAGGCTCCCGCGGTGGCTGGTTGAGTTAGATTACGCGATTAGGACGTAAAACCAACTTAAAATAAGAAAACTGTCAATTCGGGTACAAGCTGGCTAGTTTTCTGGAAAGCCAGTTTTGAGACTTAGAGGCTGATTTTGGAAAAACTTAAAACATGAAAGTTGTAGAAAAGGGTTTTTCCTATAGGGAATCATGGACAGTTTTAAAAAATAAGGCTCCAACGGCCTTCATTTTTATGAAAATTCGAGCCTGACTGTGCCCAGACTCCATGCACGGCCAGGTGAGTTCAACAGGGTAAATGAGTAGGTTAGAGACCGATCTGGATCTCGAGTAAAACATAAAATTTTTAGGGTTTTTCAAGATCTAAAACTTTTGTGAAGAAATCTTTTTTAAATTTAACTTAGATTTTTAAATAAAATTGGATTTTAAAAACTGTGTAGGAAACAGGAAATTCCTGCACAGGATTTTCTAAAACAGTGCAGGAAAAGGACATTCCTGTACATACACTGACAAATTAACAGTAAGAAACTGTTCCAAAGTTAGTTTTTATTTTAATGGTTTTTACAAAGACCCACTCATAAGATTTCAATTTTTAATAAGATGAACAAGGATTTTTGAAGAAAACCCTAAGTTTTTCCAAAGCAAAGAAAAAGAAGCTTTTAAACCAAGTTTTGGTGAACAATAACCGGGAAAGATGCAGAGTTATTGGTTTGGGCCCGAAACCCAAGGGTTATCCAATGTAACCCAATAAAATATTAAGTATGACTAGTTGGGCCTAAAAACCAGGGTTACTTAGAGTAACCTAATGGGATGTATTTTTTTAAAAAAGGCTTAGGCCCAAGGTTAGGATTAGTAACCTAACACTGTTATGGAAGGCTTAAGGGCCAAGGTTACTTTAAGTAACCTATCAAGTTATGTTCTAAGTATGATAAGCCCTAAATCTTAAGGTTATCAATGGTACTCAGAAAGTATCAAACATTGTTTTAGGGGGGCATATAACTATGATTAAGTATGAATGTTGGTTTGGTTACCAACATTCTATAAGTACAGAATTCTTACCCTATGTCCTTTGGAATAGCAGGAGATAGCCTGCTGTGGTATCCTGACTTGGATCAGCACATCTTTGGACATAGTGTACGATGTAAGTACAACTCCGCCTACAGCATAGGCTTTTGTTGTGATACTTACCAAAGTATGTTTGATGTATATGATGTAATGAATGTTAGAATTAATTGATACTAGGGTATGGTATGATGATGTTATGTTTATGATATGGCTATGTCAAGTTCATGATTATGATATAAGGTATAATGTTGAGATACGATTATGACTTATGTATATGTGATATCACGAGGCATGTTCACTAATTCTTAAGTAAGAATAAGATCAAGTGTGAGATCATAGCAAGCGAGCTTGCCCGCGTCAGGTCGGGTTGGACTATGGTTTGAGTTGGAAATGGACTGGCCACCCCAACCACTCCATAGTTGCGCGCCCGGTATGAACACTTATGTTAAGGGGCCCATAAGCTAGTTAAGTTAAGATAAGCTATGAAAGCATGTTATGAAAAAATAAGTAAGCATAATGAAGCATAAATGGATGATGCATGATTATGCTAGAATAAGTTATGTTATGATGAAGTAAGTTATGTTCTGTATTATTTGTTGTCATGGACGTTTATGTTGTACTTGCTGAGCGAAAGCTCACATCTTATGTCTATGCTGTAGGTAAGCAACCTATGGGCAGCTGTTGATACAAGATGGCGAGCGTGGCAGGGCGAGCTGTGAAATGTGGGATCTATAGCCGCTACGTGTTTTGTTCTTTTTATGTACTTTATTTCGCATTCGAACATTGTTTATATATATTGCTTCTCGTTCGTACGCACCATATAAAAAAAAAATTCCCGCTGCTTACGCTAAGTAAGTAAGTACGTATGTATGTATGTATGGTAACAGCCTGTGCTAGGCGGGTCGTTACACGAATTGTGGAAAGGAAGGAA
The DNA here is from genome assembly GCA_025413025.1 of Ficus hispida. NCBI lineage: Eukaryota > Viridiplantae > Streptophyta > Magnoliopsida > Rosales > Moraceae > Ficus > Ficus hispida. The sequence continues at coordinate 21,392,483 of CM046369.1, forward strand.
GCCTTCTTACAAATACTTGAGAGTATAGGGATGCCTTGCTAAAGTCTTGGTACCCGGGCCAAAGAAGATGAGAATAGGTCCTAAAATGGTTGATTGCATCTTCATTGGCTATGCCCACAATAGTAGTGCATATCGGTTCCTTGTGCATGAATCTAAAAACCCTGATATACACAAGAACACGATATTGGAATCTAGGAACGCATAGTTTTTCGAACATGTATTTCCTTGTAATTCCAAGGAAGATGGTCCAAGTTCGTCTAAACGAATGTACGAGACTATTGAAGAGAATAGTCAGGACCAAGAGGAAAATAATGAAACTGAAGAAGAGCCTAGATGAAGCAAAAGGACAAGGACAGAAAAATCATTTGGACCAGATTTTCTAACCTATATGCTAGAGGCTGAACCTCAAACATATAAAGAAGCTGTAAGCTCAACTGAGGTTCTTTATGGAAAGAAGCCATAAAGAGTGAAATTGATTCTATCTTACAAAATCATACTTGGGAGTTAGTGGATCTTCCTCCAGGAAGTAAGCCATTAGGGTCTAAGTGAATTTTCAAATGAAAAATGAAAGCAGATGGAACAATTGATAAGTATACGGCCAGACTTGTAATAAAAGGATATAGACAACAAGAAGGCCTTGATTACTTTGACACATATTCTCCCATGACGAGAATAACTTCTATAAGAATGATTTTGGCGATTGCCGCACTGCGGAATCTTGAAGTCCATTAGATGGACGTAAAGCCATCTTTTCTTAATGGAGATCTTGAAGAAGAAATTTATATGGAACAACCCGAGGGTTGTATAGCTCCAGGACAAGAAAAGAAAGTCTGCAAACTTGTGAAGTCTTTGTATGGACTTAAGCAAGCTCCAAAACAATGGCACGAGAAATTTGATAGTGTCATGATGACAAATGGGTTCAAAATCAATGAGTGTGACAAGTGTGTTTATGTCAAGAATACAGAAGACGGATATATTATACTATGCCTATATGTAGATGACATGCTAATCACAGGTAACAATGATCGGATGATCAAATCTACCAAGGATATGTTGAATTCAAGATTTGACATGAAAGACATGGGAGCGGCTGATGTATTATTGGGAATTAAAATCATAAGGTCGCCTAATGGTCTTATATTGAGTCAGTCACACTATGTGGACAAGATACTTGATAAATTCAATAAAGATGATTCTGGTGTGACCAGAACTTCAATTGATTTAAATCAACATCTATCCAAGAATAGAGGAGAAAGTATATCTCAAGTAGAGTATGCTAGAGTAATAAGGAGTCTAATGTACTTAATGAGTTGTACAAGACCAGATATTGCTTTTGCTGTGAGTTGTTTAAGTAGGTTCACGAGTAATCCAGGGGCTGGCCACTGGAAAGCAATTGTTAGAGTACTCAGGTACTTACGTTATACTCGTGATTATGGGCTGCATTATACTAGATTTCCTGATGTTCTCGAAGGATATTTATATGCAAGTTGGATATCTGATATACAAGATTCTAAGGCCACTAGTGGATATGTATTCACTTTGGGAGGTGCAGCAATATCATGGAAATCTTCTAAGCAGACAGTAATAACCAGATCCACGATGGAATCTAAGTTTGTTGCTTTAGACAAAAGCGGCGAAGAAGCTGAATGGCTACGACAATTCTTAGAAGATATTCCAGAATAGCCAAAACCTGTGCCTGCAATATGTATACATAGTGATAGTCAATCTGCTATCGATAGGGCACAGAATGTCATGTATAACGGTAAGTCGAGACATATTCGTCGTCGACACAATACCGTTAAACAATTAATATCAACTGAAATCATAACAATTGACTATATTAACTCAAAAGAAAATATTGCGGATCCGTTAACCAAAGGGTTAAATAGAGATCTAGTTGAGAAATCATCAAGGGGAATGGGACTTAAGCCCACGAAATAATAGTTCGAAACAGTGGAAACCCAACCTAGTTGACTGGAGATCCCAAGATCTAGTTTTAATGGGATAACTAAACTATATAGACCGAGTAGGATCACTGTAGGGGTTACCCTCCAGCTCATTCCTGTGATGAAAACAGTGATACTCGTATGAGAGAGGTTAAGATATGCTTTTAATGATTCTTATACGTCAGGAATACGAGTGGAGTAATGCGAGATACTCTTGATTAAGAAGTCACCTATGTAAGAGAGAAATGGGGCCGCGTCAAAGACGAATTGCCAGGGCTCAATTCTTTAAAACTCTTGCAGAACTAGGACGATGTCCACGGCCAAAATGGACATAACCATGAGAACTGAAACTATGTCAGGAAAATATCTGTGTGAGGTATACTATCATTTACACAAACGGCAGAACAGTTCAAGGACAACGCGTCTACTGATCAGCCAGTAAAGTAAGTATATTGTCACAAGGGAAGGTTCAAGGGTTAACGCCTACCTATCCTATGCAGATGTTAACCGTAGAACTCTATCACCGTGTCATGTTTTGTTTTCCCTCGTCGTTGGTCAATTTTCATTCATATGGGGGATTGCTAGAAAAATGGTTTTTTAACCATTTTGAGGTCCAAATTTGAGTGAGACCCACTTAATAGAATTAACGGGTCATGTTGGATTTGCATTCTCCGTCGCAAGGAGATCGAAATCATATATTTATACGCTCAAAATGGTATTTGGGTGAATGAGAAATTGATGCTCAAAGTGTGGCCAATGGAATAAGAAGTTGTTGGAAATTAGCTTATAACTGTGGAGTCCCATATTGCTTAAGCATGAATTGTAGATGGACTTTATAAGGATTTGCACTTTTGGACTTGGATAAGATTGTGAACCCAAGATGCTCTCTCACGCGCATGGGGGGTGCAAATCATAACCCCGGTGAGTTAGGGGACCAATGTGTGCACTCGCACGACGTGGGCGACGCGAATGCCGGTCCATCAAGCTTGGCCTTGCACGGGCTTTGTATTGATTTTTTTTTTCCAACACATGATTCCAAGAGTCAATCAATCCGGAAATTGTTCATATTCCAACGTTCACATTCCAAGATTAATGGGCAGCAATAAATTCGAATTAAAACCTAATAAATTCGGTTTTTTGAAACACCCAAATCTTGAGCCTATAAAGGAGGCCTTCTCATGCATGAAAATACACACTTGAGACAAAATCTGAGAGCACTAGAGCACTTTGTCTTTCTGTTCTATTCGTTTCTTGGTTTCTTCTTTGTAGTGGTCGAGTTCGGTTTTGAGTTTTGGTGATAGAGGAAAGACTTCGTTTCAAGTTCGCCGGAAGCGGTTTTCGTCGATCGTGCTAGACTACCGTTTGTTCGTCATTGTATCCTGGGAGATAGACATCCATTCGAACCTCAAGCACTTACCGGAGGGGACGAATCTATTTTAAGGAAAGCGTGGTTCACGTGCCTCGACGTTATACTTTCGTTTGCCTTCCTCCTTTCGGGTTAAGGTTGAATTTCATTGTAATCATTTTTTGTTATAATCAATTTCAATTTACTTGTTTGTTGTTTATGCTTCCTCTCTATATATGTTCTAACATGTTTTACATCACCAACAACATAGAATCATCAAAAATCTTGAATTAAATCAGAAATTTCACATTTGGGTTCAAATCCAAGCATATATTCAACATAGAGCATCTCAACTTAAAACCTCAAATTTCTTGCTTTGAAAAGCTTCAAAATCCGCTAAAAAAACCTTACTTAAAACTGACCTTAGGTAGCTTGTACAATTCGGGCTCTAAAAATGACGCCAAACCCCACCTTGAGCTCAACTAGCTTGAAAGAAAATGGTGTTTGTGTGGAAATCCGAAAATGAGTTTTGAGTTCTCTCTCTCTCTCTCTCTCTCTCTCTCTCTCTCTCTCTCTCTCTCTCTCTCTCTCTCTCTCTCTCTCTCTCTCTCTCTCTCTCTCTCTCTCTCTCTCTCTCTCTCTCTCTCTCTCTCTCTCTCTCTCTCTCTGCGCACCTTTCTACCTTGCTTCCAAATGGTTGGTAAGCAGCCCCTATTGTAGATAATCACAAAAAAAAAAAAAAAACAGAAAACTTGGATAACTAGGTGTATACATTCACCGAACCTTGGATAGCAAGGTTTATCCAATTGGATAACCATTATGCCTGAATAACGTGGCAATAAAGGATAGAGTGGACAGCTAGCAAAACAATTCCTTAAAAATTACATAAAATGCCCAAAAGATTTTAAAATTATGCTAGATCCTTAAAAATATTATTTCTTTGCAAATAAGTCCATAGAAAATTTTAATAAACATCATTTGAAGTAAATTTTATAACTTTAAATTATCATTCTTATACAAACAATTTTATGGACTAAGCACATCGATCAGCTTCACTTCCGATGGTTGTCAACTCTCATCTGCATAGTTTCTTAAAAAGAATGTAGTTAAATAATTTTTGTAACACATAAATTCTCAAAAAAAAAAAAACATTTCATATAAAGTGATTAACATTACTACTAATAAGATGCTAAACATAATAGTTAAACTTAGTTATTTTAAATTAATTAAGCTCGGCATTACATTCTGGTTTTATCACTCCACATACATCGGCATGGATGAGTTCTAGAGGCTTCTTGGCTCTTGTCATAGACTCCTTTCGAAAACTACTTCGATTATGTTTTGTAGACACCCTTCACACACTTGGTTCAGCTTGTTAATGTGCGGTAAGCCCCGCACCATCTTCTTCTTCGACAAGTCTTCTAGACTCCCAAAATTGAGGTGCCCGAACCGTAGATGCCATAGCCAAGAGGGATCCTCATAACACGTCTTCAAGCATTTCGAAACATCATTACATACATTCAAAGGAAACATTCGGTTTTTGGTCATTGAGACTTTAGCAACAAGTCTCTCATGATTATCTCTCAAATACAAACAATTGTTTTTCATTTGAACTTCAAAACATTTCTCTAACAATTGTCCTATATTCAATATATTGTTTTTTACATTGGGAATGTAAAAAACATTTGTGATATATTGATGTTCTCCATTTTTTAACCGAATGAGAATTTTACCTATTCCTTTGATGGCGGCCAAAGAATTGTCTCCAAAAGCAATATTACCTTTTGCCATCTTGTTCAATTCTGCAAACAACTCACAATTCCCACACATGTGATTCGAGGCTCCAGTGTCAAGATACCACATGCTATCTCGACTCTCTTTTTCTCCCTTTGAAGCCATGAATAAGGTCCCGTTCTCCTCCGCATAATTGGACTGTCCTTGATGGGCATTGGATGCGTCGACAGTTGACTGGTCCTGATGCTTCAGGTCGATCGGCTCTGTTTGGGATGAGTAACACTCATTTACATAATGTCCATATTTATTACAATTATAACATTTTACTTGAGATTTATCTCTCCCTGACCTTCCACCACGTCTTCTATGACCTCCACGACCTCGGCCTCCTCTTCCTCTTAAAGATTCACAAGAGTTTTGAGAAACGTCGGTGTTGGCTTCACCTCTTCTACCATGGCCTCGACCACCATGACCTCTTCCACATCCACGATCATTCTTCTCCTTGAGTTTCAGTTGGAGAAGTTGTTCAACGGTCTTCGTTTACTCCATCTTCCTTTTTCTCCTCATAGGCTTGCAAGGAGCCTATAAATTGTTCAATCGTCATGTCTTTGAGATCCTTCGTCTCCTCGATTTTCGTGGCAATGATCTCAAACTTAGTGTTTAGGCTCCGTAGAACCTTCTCCATGACACGAACATCGGCGATTTCTTCACCATTCCGTCTCAACTGGTTGACAACGGTCATTACTTTTGTGTGATATTCCGCTATCACTTCCGTCTCCTTCATCTGTAACGATTCAAACTCACCACGTAAAGTTTGCAACCGTACCATTTTCACACAATCGGCTCCTCTATGAGTCGATTGGAGCTTGTCCTATGCCGCCTTTGACGTCTCGGCATTAGCGATGGTCTCGAACGTGTCTTCGTCCACCGATTGGTACAAGATATAGAGGGCCTTCTTGTCCTTCTTTCTTGTATCCTTTAACGCGTCTCTTTGCGCTTGATTGGCTCCAGCTTCCGCCTCTTGGAAACCATTTTCCACGATCTCCCACACATCTTGTGCTCCTAGTAATGCCTTCATCTTGATGCTCCAATTGTCGTAGTTGAGCTTGGTAAGCATTGGTAGTTGAAGCGGACCCATTCCTCCATCGTTGGCCATCTTGAGGCTCTGATACCACTTTGTTGGAAAAAAAAACGTGAAGGACAAGTATAGAGGAAATTATATATTTTCATATAACTAAGCATGCCTTTATATAGGCTTACAAAAACAACCATAGAATACTAATGGTTAAAAACCATAAATGTCATCAAATGCCCATAACTTCTAAAACAAAGATAAACTCCCAAATTAACTCACATAACTACTCATTAAACCACAACCGGTTACTCAAAAACCAAAAGCCACACATTACCACAAACAAAGTTTAATAATAAAAATCTTTTATTTTCTCAACATATATATTATACATATATATATATATATATATATATATATAAAGTGTCTTTTACAATTTAAACTAATTTTGTAGTACATTTTGGAAACTTTCACTTATATTCTTCATTGAATTTCCAATTTTGGATTTTTTTTTAATGCATTTGAACAAATTTTTGTTTTTAAGCATTTGAACAAATTTTGATTGGGTTTTCTTTGAAATTTTAATTGGTTCTTTGCTTCTTCTTCTTCTTCTTCTTCTTTTTTGGTGTGTGTTGGATCAGGTTATTGGAGAGTCTATCAAGTCTTTAGTTACAGAGGATGAGGAATCTTTTGGGTTTGAAGTTGCTCTTTTTAGTGGTCTGTATGTTTGGGTTAGTAAGCTCATTGTGTTTGTGTGTGTGTGTTTCAAAAAACTTCCTTTAATTTGTTGTATATTTGGAGCCTCTGTGAGCTTTGTTTTGATGCTTATTTTATATTGTTGTAAAACGGAAGTAAGTGTGGTGGTTCTTTCCACAAAAATAAAAGCGTGTGCCTTTTTTTTTTCATGAGTTGGAACTGAGGTGAGAGCAGTAGTTGTTTTTATATATCTTCTATATGTTTCACATAAAATATTGTATAAGCAGATTATGTTGTTTAGTATCTGCCCTAGAAGCAGCCTTAAGCTAGAGGGAACATGTAGGAATTAAGCTGTAGGCATCAGGCATTATGCCAGAACCTCAACCAGCATTTCCGTCACTCCCACCGCCTTTCGCAGGTTGAAATCAAGTGGAGGGTTCAAGCATTCTTCCTGAATCACTGAAAGAAGAAGATGATACTAACAACGGAGAGTCTGAATCAAGAGGAAGAGAAGCTGATCATGGAGGAGACAAGGAACCATTCCCTAAGAGAACTAGAACATGAAATGACTTTTCCTCTCCATAGGTAATTTATTAATTTTCCTCTCATTTTTTTCTTCATTTCCTTACATATTTATGGTTTTTTAGAATTGTTTCACTTTTTTTTTTATTTTTTGCATGCACCACTGCATTTATTCTAGTAACCTTACTAAATTTAACTGGCCATCACATTACCAAGTCATCCACAATGGATTCAGACTAAAAGCTCAACAAGAATTTGGTTTATAGTTTACATCGATCAAAAAGCATAACTGTGGTTATTTGATCTTGAAGTTTTGTCCAAATAACCAATACTTAGAGCTTTATTGACTCTTCCATCGTCTCTACCAGAATTTATTAAAAAAAAAAAAGGCAATACTCAAAGGTGGTGTCAAGTTCAAGAACTTTGGTAAAACATAGTTGGGACGATCTCTTTAATAATTACGGTTGTCAAATGTTAGATGAGTATATACAGTAAATTCTTATGGATAAAGCACAGTTAGAATGTTGCATGCATTAACGAGGAACTTTTATTTTTCAAATAATGGTACTAATTTCTTCAGGTGTGCCTCTCTCCTTTTATTTGTCACTTTCAAACTTCATTTTCATCCCTAAGCTCATTTGTTGCTGTACTTAAAAATCGTTTGCTCTTTTTCCTTGTTTGTTATTGTTGGAAAAACTTAGATGTTTTCGTTTCAGTGAAGATTGTAGGCGTAGTGTTAGGGAAATGATAGCTGTAAATGTGTAGAATTAGTCAGTGTTATAGAATAAGAAAGTAGAATATGTAATTAGTTAGTCTCCTCTTGTTTGTGCCTTGTATTGTACCTATTTATAAAGGTACCGTGTTCCATTCTCAATTTCCTTTTTCTTTACTTTATGGTATCAGAGCAGGGACTTATTCTGTGACTCTTTGCCCCTCTAAAAAAATCCTAGAACTAGTTTTGCCATCATCCACCATGTCAGAAACCACATCCGAATCCACTCCTTCTAGAACAGCTCCATTGAATACCATAGAAACTCATGTCCCTCATTCTAATTCTGATTCTCACTCAGTCCAAATCACCAGCATCAAACTGAATGGTGATAACTTCCTACGTTGGTCTCAATCTATCCGAATGTATATTCAGGGACAAGGAAAGATTGGATAAGTGATTAGAGATAAGAAGGAACCAGTAAGCAAAGACCCATCTTATGCAACTTGGCATGCTGAAAACTCTATGGTGATGACATGGCTGGTAAATTCCATGGAGGAATATATCAGCTCTAATTACAAGTGTTACCCAACGGCCAAAGAACTCTGGGTTTGTGTATACTAGATGTATTCAAATTTGGGAAATCAGTCCCAAATACATGAATTGACGATAAAGCTTGGCGAAATTCGTCAAGGAGAGGATAACGTCACCAAGTATTTCAATTATTTGAAGAGGTTATGGCAAGATCTGGACCCGTTCAATGATTACGAAGGGAAATCACCAGAGGACTACAATCACAACAAAAAAATTGGTGGAAGATTATCGTATTTACAAATTCTTGGCCATATTAAATGTAGATTTTAATGAGGTCAGGGGGAGGATTATTGATCACCAACCTCTGCCTGCTATTGGTGAGGTCTTTGCCTAAGTTAGAAAGGTAAGAGAGTCGAAGGAGCATGATACTCGGAAAGAAGGGGGTTGCTATACCTATTGAGAATTCAGCCATGATTGCATCAAATGCAATTGCACACAAGGCCTTTAATCAACAAAGGCAAAGCGAAAAACCTCGAATATGGTGTGAGTTTTGTAATAAACCACGCCATACTCAGGACAACTGCTGGAAGATCCATGGGAAGCCTGCAAATTGGAAAAGCAACAAGGCAAGTGACAAACCGACTCAAACAACCTCTTATGTGAATGAAGCCGGGACGAGTCCATTCAGTAAGGAGCAGATGGATCATATTCTTAAACTACTAAAGTCTAACTCTTTATTTGGTACTCCTACTAGTTCTCTTGCACAAACAGGTAGCAATCCTGATGCTCTAACTTGTAGTAAACTCTGGCCTGCTCATCGGATCATTGATTTAGGGGCGTCTAATCACATGACTTCCTCTTTTAGTTTGTTCGATAATTATTCACATTCTTCTAAAATTGAAATAGTTAGGATTGTTGATGGTAGTTTTGCACCTATTGTAGGGAAATGTCAAATAAAAATTACTATAGAAATAACTCTTGAATTGGTCCTTGATGCTCCTAATTAGTCTGTAATTTGTTGTCTGTCAGTAAATTTCTAAAGACTCTGCCTATCATGTTGTTTTCTTTGATTCTCATTGTGAATTTCAAGACCGGAACTCGAAGAGGATGATTGATAGTACTAAAATGGTCAACGGTCTTTATTATTTTGATAGCAACTTTTTCGACAATAAAACTACTCACGGATGTAGTGGTAGTGTCAGTTCGATTTCTGCTAGTGAAAAAATAATGCTTTGGCATCTTAGAATAGGACATTCTAGTTTTCCATATTTAAAACATTTGTTTCTTGAATTGTTTAAAATTTTAGATTGTTACTTTTTTCATTGTGAAAGTTGCTATTTATCTAAAAGCCATAGAGCTACTTATTTGACAAAATTATACCATGCTTCCAAACCATTCTATTGGTTCACAGTGATATATGGGGTCCTTCTAGGATCACTACCAGGACTGGAAAAAAATAGTTTGTTAATTTCATAGATGATCACACATGACTTTGCTGGGCGTATTTAACAAATGAGAAATCTGAAGTAAAAAATGTGTTTCAAGTTTTTTGCAAAATGGTCAAAAATCCATTTCAATCAAAGATTTGTTTGTTTCATTCTGATAATGAGAAAAAGTATTTCAATGAATAGCTAGGGTTTTTTTTTTTTTTTTTTTTTTTGAAGAAAAAGCCATTTAACATCAATCTACCTATTGTGACACTCCTCAACAAAATAGTATTGCCAAAAAAAAAAAAAAAAAGGCAAACATTTACTTGAAGTGGCTTGTGCCATAATATTTTCTATGTATATTCCAAAATATTTGTGGGGAGATGCAATTTTGATAGCATCCTATTTAATAAACATGATACCTACTTGTGTTTTGCAATATGTTAATTCAGATTTAATTCAGATTTGCCACTAAAAATTTTCGGTTGCACTTTCTTTGTTCATATACCTAGCAAATTTTGATCTAAGGTTGATCGAGCTGAAAAGAGTGTTTTTATTGGTTATGCCCCAAACAAAAAGAAATACAAGTATTATAACCCTCACTACTACAAAACTGGGATTCCACGATTGTGCTTCGACGACCATTTTTTAAAAAATTGTCATCGAAAAAACTCAAAAACACGGAGCGGAAAAGAATATCTGAAAACCGTCGTGGAAGCCGAATCTTCGACGACGGTTTTTTAATAACCGTCATGGAAGCTAACTACGTTATTACTAGGTTTTCCTGTGAAACCGTCGTGGAATTTGAAAAGATTCCACGACTGTGAATTCCACGACGGTTAGAAAACCATCGTGAAAGTGTTACCACGAATGTTAAAAACCGTCGTGGAATCTTCATTCTGTAATAGTGCACCCCATGACTTGTGTTTACAAACATTTGCTTGAACAATTAGAACTCCATCTGCATCTTCCATGCCATGTTGTGCTATAAAATTCACAAGGCATCGATATTTCACCTGCAAAATAAATTAAAAAAAAAACAATAATAAATCAACACAATCGATCAAGATGAAAAATATAGGAAAATTTATGTCATGAATGATGAAGTGTCTAAATTGTTTTATGAAACTTTTTTTTTTCCATGATGTAAATCATATTTTCTTTTTCTTATCGATTTCTCCTAAACTTTAGGCATTGTTTTTACTTCACCCTCTGCATTTTAGAAACTCTCACTGTCCCATAATTTTTAAATTAGTCTCACTACTTAATTAACTTTCTTATTAGAATTTATGTCAAACATAGATTAAAAAAAAGAGTGGCTATATGGTTGTTTTCCATTTGTTTTTAACATAAATTACAATAAAGGAATATTCCTCTTTTTTTATTATGTTTTTAACTAGAATTACAAGAAAAGGGACTAAATTAGATAAATTTAAATTTCATATAGTAAATTCAGAATTATAATGTTTAGAAATATAGTGAAAATATTCGTGAAGTTCGGAGAGATATACAAAATTGATCTATGCATATATGAATATCAGTAGAGACACACATATATATTACCATAAAATGATGATGATGATGATTGTATTTAAATAATGCACATTGATATACCTTTTTTCAGTTCCCATTATGAACTTATAATGTAACGGCCGATTGGAGCTGTGCACGAATGTTCAGATCAAATTTAGTTTTCATAAGTTTCCTTCAGTCATATTTGAAGGTAACTAGCTAATTAATAAGAAATTAATTCACAATAGCTAGCTGGATTCTAATTACCTCAATTAATATCTTTAGTGTCTTTTTTTTTTTAATTTTAAATAAACAAATATCCTAATAAAGGATAAAAAAAATATGAACATTTCATGCTAAGAAAAACAGAAATAGTAGTTTACTTTCTTTATATCGCGCGCACAAGCACAAACAGCAGCATGTACATATATCTATATATGTAAGTAGCACAAATCAATTATTAACCCCATCAATTTATCTGTCCAAAATAAAATTTCCATTCGTCCTGCGAAATTAGGAATAACAAAAAAAGATGGCTAGAACTTCAAAGTTATATTCTTATTCAGCTTTTGCCATAGTATTCACATTCTTTATCCTTGTTGAGTATACAATATTGTGCAAGCTAATTCAGATTCCTAAGCCTATATATATATATATATATATATATATATATATATATATAATTATATTTTTGTTGACGATATATACATATAAATATACAGAATTCATCTGAATTGTGTGCATATATCTGTACGATGACGTATATATAATTGACACACGCATACACATATATGTATATATAGGTAATGGTTATCGAGTGCACTACAATCACGTCTGGAGCACAACTTGGCAGGGAAAATGTAAATCCTCCGACCATTGCAACAACAACTGCAAAACAAAAGAAAATGGAAATCGAGGATTCTGCAATCATGGGAAATGCATCTGCGTGCCTTTCACTACAGTTGTTGGTACTTTATAATCAAATATACTTTTATCGATTCCTGTTAGAAAAATTCTTAAAATTATTTCAAAAAATAAAAAATTAAAAAATTAAAAAAAAAAATCTTACTCCAACTACGCAAGGAACAATATTATTTCTGATGGTAAATTAAACGTCATTTATTTATTTAAGGCCCATACGCATACATAATTATACATGTCCTTGTTATTTTTTTTTTGGGCTCACGAAGGCTTCTTGGAGTTTTAAAGAGTCAGATTGCGTCTAATTAAGATTAGAGTCAAGGACCAATTGTAACTTATCATGTCCCGAAGGGGGCAAACATCGATCCCTAGCCATTATTACCTTAAACAAAAACAAAAAAAAAAAAAAAAAAGGAAAGTGCCACTTCTTTGGTTTGATGTCCTTTTTTAAATTGGATTACGTGTCAATCAACATTCAGGGTCCGTACGGGGGGATTTTTTGGAAGCAGATTTTGAAGGCTAGTTTATGTTCGGTTGAATTATGAATTAAAAATGAACTATAATATAAAAAATAGTGTTAAAAATTAATGCAAATAAATATTGTTTCATTATTTTATTATTGTGAGTTTTTTTATATAAGAAAATCTTATTTTGATTTAAAATAAAGTAATGAATTTTTAAATTTTGAATTTTTAGAATGAGTTGTATGATTCGAGAGTTCCAAGATTAAGAGAGTAAATAATACAACCCAATAATAATTTACTCTCAAAAGTTAAAGAGATAATCTTCAATAAACTTACTTTCCAACACAAGGACTACTTCTAAAAAGAGAAATTCAAAAGGATATAAAAATATTTTTTAAATTATAAATAATATACTGGGGATATATATATATATATATTCCATTAACATATGTGTATTTTAGATCTAGGTAATAAAACTACATACCATGAGGGCCCACACAGGTGGGACCAACCAATGGGGCCATAAGAGATGAGAGCCCCTCGCTTATTTCCGAGAGAGGACCGAGTTCAACATTACATTGGCATCTACTGCAGACGCATTTACCAGACTTACATCGCCCTCCCCACTCCTCTTGTGATTTAAAGCACTTGTTCGAACAATTAGGACTCCATCTTCCTTGCCATGTTGTGCTATAAAATTCACATGGCCTATATCTTTCCCCTCCATATAATTCAATAATAATAATAATAATAATAATAAATAATTGTGCTGAATCCTCGATCCACATTTTCTATTGTTTTGCAATTGTCACAGTGGTCCGACGATCTACATCGTCCGTGCCAAGTTGTGCTGATGAATTATTCGAAGTGCAATTTTTTATAACCATTACCTATGTATACATGATCAAACAGATGCAAACAAGAATGAAAAGAGACATATTTTGACACATATCATACAAATATATATATTGGTATCTATATTACTATAGTAAATATATATAATCTCAGGAAGCAGAATTAGCTTACACAATATCGTATACTCAGCAAGGATAAAAATTGTGAATGATATGGTAAAAGCTAAATAAGAAGATAAGTTTGAAGTTCTAGCCATCTTTTTTGTTATTCCTAATTTCGCAAGACAACTGGAAATTTAATTGTAGACGGATAAATTGATAGGTTAAGAATTGTTTTGTGCTACTTTTATATAGACATATGTACATGCTACTGTTTGTTCTTGTGCGATATAAAGAAAGTAAATATATTTTAACTATTATTTCAGTTTTTGTAAGCAGAAAAGAAATAGCTACGAAAAAAAAAATGGAGAAAATTGTGAGAACAAACCCTCAAATACACATTTATGTTTTTTGTCTCTCTCTTTTTTTTTTTTTTTTTGACCCTATGTACATATTTGATTGGCATACTTGTGATAATAATCTAGCTAGCTTTCTGTGAATTTCTTATTAATCAGATAGATACCTTCAAAAATGGCTGAAAGAAAACTCAACTAAAATTCTGAACATTCCAACTACGCAAGGAACAATATTATTTCTTATGATAAAATGTCATCTATTTATTTAAGGCCTATAGGCATATATAATTATATACGTCTTTTTTTTTTTTTTTTTTTTTTTTTGCCCCTTCTCTCCTCCGATGAAGGCTTTATGAAGATTTTAAGGGCGCAGATTGCGTCTAATTAAGATTAGTGTAAAGGACCAATTAATGTAACTAATCATGTCCCTAAGGAGTCGAACATCGATCACCAGCCATTAGCCCCTACACAAAGGATATTCAGCTATTTTACGCACAAACAAAAGGAAAGGTCCCTTTCTTTGGGTTGATGTCGTTTTTTAAAATGTATTGTCGTTTATAAATTGATGTCCTATTTCAACAAGTCGCTGTTTTCATTTTCATGTTGTTTGTTTTCAAAATGATCTAGCTATTAATGAAGTTGTTTGATATCATTTCCTCCTATACTTTCTTTCAGTGGTTACTTGGGAAAATTCTACTACGTACGTACAAATTTTCTTTTTATTATTAGATTTTTTTTTTCCCTACAATTATTATTAAGCGTTTGCAGAGGCAATACTCAGCTCATTTGACACCCAAAAACAGATCTAATATGTCCTTTTACTTATATGTACTGTGTTGTACGTAATTCTCAGACCTATTTCTAAAACGGAACTCTAAAAAGACAAGAATTCTGATCCGTTTATGTTTTGATATAAGATAAGTGCTCGGTCGACTCATGGAGTCGATTTCTTGGTCACTTGAATGCATTAGCTCGACCTAACTAGCTCTTGGTTAATCTAGGACTTGAGTCGATCTAAGTTATCTTCCAGCTAATCATGCCTTCTTCTTGTCCATAAATTGATGATTGACCTACTGGAAGTTGATGTCCGTCAACTCAGGTCAACCTTCCTTACCAGTAGATGACGTCATCTAGGTCTTTTTTGGATTGATCCTTGATCTTTGAGAGATCCGAGTTGACTCATAAAGAATTATAGTGTTTGGAACACTAACTCAAACTATCCAATTCAAATTTTTTTTTGCCTTTTCCCCAAAAAGTTTGTTTTTTTTCCAAAATTTTTTTTGTCTTTTCTGAAAATTCAAAAAAAAATTTACTATTTAAACTTAAAAATCTCAACTCAAACTATTCTACCAAACACCCCTAAATTTTAACCTCAACAGTACATCATGGGGCAGCAGTCCCAAAGATAAAGAGATAATCTTCAATATATTCAAAAGTCAACAAAACTATTAAAGTATGAAATTAAAATTAAAAAAAGGAACATCTGAATGATAAAAATTTGAAGATCATTGCATCAAAATTATATAAAAATTAATACTAGATCAAAAAAACAAAAAATTAAACTAAAGTTTGTATCATATTGATCAAGAGAGATGAATTTATATTATATTAATCAACAGATGAAAAGAAGGTGGCTACTTGAATAATTTTCCCTTAAAAGTAGTCCCAACGAAACAGTGGCTCTCATATCCAAATCTAAGAGCTTGTTATGGTCGTAGGTAGAGCGTAATAATAATTACAAACTTGAACCCACAAATTTCAAATCGTTGAAATACACGACATGGCAAATTAATGAGATCCAATGGTCGGCTTTAGTTGAGGGAATGGATAGGCATCTGCGTATCTCTTCATGCAACCGGTTGCAAATGGAGAAATTATCAAAATATCTCTTCAAGCAACCGGTTGCAAATGGAGAAATTATCAAAATATCTCTTCAAGCAACCGGTTGCAAATGGAGAAATTATCAAAACAGCCCTTGAAATATACATGCTTTGAAATTTTTCCCTCCCTTAATACTAACATAGACTTTTTACCCATAAAATTCTCATTGTATTTTTTTTTTAATCATTTGTCAATACTGACAAACATGAAGGAGAGGCAAACACCTGAAAAGAAGTCAATTAGAAAGCTTGGATTTGGCATGACATGACTAGTAGAGTTCTTTCTGTCAAGGAAATTATTATTATTTTTTTAAATTAAAGAAGCATTCAACGTGGCCATCACACTACAAATATTTTTAATTTCAAAAAAAAAAAAAAAAGCCAACGAAGAGCTCTTTTTTTATTATTATTTTTTATTTTTTATTTTTTAGTACCATATAACATAACCTCCACTTACATGATACTCATGAGACACACCAAAGTGTCCTACAAACAAAACTCACCAAAAAACTCAAACGAACAAAGCGTAAACAAACAACATCAACAACAAAACGAAACAAACAAACAAGTAAAATAGGAACTGAATCTTGGTAAAAAGACATTATTTTAGCAGTACAAGTTCTCTATGCAATCCAACAGCATCACTCCTCTTGTTCCCTTTCTCGTCCTCTATTCAACTCCGAACTTCTTCCTCAACTGCGCAACAAATTCATAGACCTTCTTCTGGTCAGGAAGAGACTTGGAGACGCTCTCCTTCTCCATGCATCTCTTGGCCCACGCGATGAGCTCGGGGCACTCTGCCTCGATGCTGAAGTTGCCGAATGTCTCGTACGCGAGGAACCAGCTGTAGAATCCCACAAGCGCGATGTCCACAAACCCGAAGCTGTCTCCCCCGAAGTATGGCTTGTCTCCAAGCTCTGCCTCCAATGTCTTCAAGTTGTCCAAGAATTCCTTCTTGCCTGCCTCTTGCTCTTCTCCTTTCGTCGTCGAAACCTTCCTCCCCGAATCGTACATCTGCGCTCAACGTTTTTGATGCATCAGTTTAACTTTTTGTTTCTGTTTTTTGTTTTTTTTGGGCTGAAAAGTTGACCACAAAAAAAAAAAAAAAAAAGGCCCATTTTACTAATTTTTTTTTTCCCTCAAAAACTAAAAAAAATAAAAATTCCTACTTACTACAGATATTCTTCGTTTTTTTTTTGGGAAAAGAAAAAAACGCCAATGGTGATCGAGAAACTATTGGATCTTGAAACTACACTGAGACAGTTTCCAAAACCTCTGACTATTCGAAAAGACTAATGGTTAAATGGATGACCTAATCTAAAGTATAAAAACCTTAAATATCACCGTAATTAGTCTTTGCCCACTTTTCTTTTTTCCTGAATCACAATCGATGGAAAGACAACAATTAAAAAATAAAAATAAAAAAAAATAAAAAAAAATAAAAACACACACGGACGACCAGATCAAGTGTTCTAGGTCTTTAAAAAAAAAAACAGAACAGAGCAGAACACCTGTCAAATCTAACGTAGACGAATTTAATATAATTCGTTTTTGACTTAATTAAGATTTTTCCAATAAAGCTGACCATGAAATCAAAATATATTGAAAAACCAATATTAAAAAAAAAAAAGAAAAAACCCAGAAGGTAGAAAATGAAGAAGATGAAGAAAAGAGAACCTTTTTGTCGATGAAATCAGCCCAGAACCTAGCTTGGGCTCTCTGGTAAGGATCAGAAGGAAGCAAGGGAGCTCTGTCATGCCAAACCTCGTCGATGTACTGCACAATGATGAGGGACTCGCAGATGGGTTTTCCGTTGTGGATGAGAACCGGGATCTTCTTGTGGATCGGGTTCATTTGCAGAAGAAGAGGGCTCTTGTTCCACAGATCTTCTTCTTTGTACTCGTACTTGATTCCCTTTTCGGCCAGGGCTATTCTGACCCTCGTTCCGAACATGCTCGCCCAGAAATCCAGCAAAACCACCTCGTCCGCCATTGCGACCTTTTCTTGAACACCTGATATGCAGAGTAAATGAAGAGAAGTGGCACGAGCTTCAAATAGGGCGTTTGTCTAAGTTCTATTTATGGTGCTGAGAAGAAGGATATTGTCACTACCGGATAATATTATTTATTGTTTATTATTATAAGGTGTTTAATTTGTGTTGAATTTGTGTTAAATTGTGATTTTTAAATTGTTAATTTTTTAAGAAAAAATAAAAAAAATTTAAAAATAAAAAATAAAAATATAATAAAAAATATAATTTAATTTAAATTAAGTATAAATGTCACACATGCAGATATTTTTTTTATGGTAATCCGTGGAAGTTGTTTTCTTAGTCTAACGATGATGTCATTGCTCACGATTTGATTCTCCATCCATTTTCACTTTTAAGAGGTGGGGGAAAAGAGAAGAAAGTTCTGGAATTGGGTTTTTGGTATATTCCAAGTAGTGAAATTATTTGTTTTGTTTGATGTTTGTGGCATTTTCGGAAAGGGACAATTTATTAACGGGACTTTCTAGTGATTATGTTCTACGCAATTCCAGCTAATACTAGTTTTTGTTTGTGGCTTATTTTTATCTAAATATGTGTGTGTAGTGTTAGGACTAGCTCAATGCATGCAAATCGGGTTTGGTGTTTTAGGTCCAGTTCAAAATCTGAAATTTTTTCTTTAAAATTAATAAAAATGTCTATATTATGGGAAAAAAAAGTAAATGTTTTTATTTTTAATAGAGTAAGGGGACCAAAAAAAAAAATCTTACCATCAATTATGCTCCTGTTGTTTAAAAATGTCTCTTATGAGTTAACTTTTCAAAATCCTATCGTGTAATTATCTTTATATCCAATTAGATTGTTATAATTTTTTATGTCTAATTTATGAGATTCAATTCGACAATTGAAAAGCTGTATGAATGATTTTTTTTAATCTTTTATTTTTCATAATTTACGACTTAATTTTCCTTATGAATAACCAAAAAAAAAAAATCTAAATTCTGTCTATGGTTATGGATACGAATAAAGCTTGGTCCCACTTATTGGCTTTTTTATAACAAAAATGCAATTAACAATGTAAATCAAAAATAAAATTAGACAAGTTGTTGGGGGTTAAATTTCATCTCCAAATTGTTAATCAAAATGGCATTGTTCTTTGGCTATCAAGCTGATTCTGTTCGACCAAAGTCGAATAACCACTGTTTGATTATCCGGAATTCTAAAAGCCCAACTTCATGGGCTGACAGCTGTATATCTGAGTGCGATACTCAATAACATAAATGTGTTTTGATCAATTAAAATTGGAGATTAAATCATGGATTGTCGGGGTATTTTCAGTGATAGCTCACGTTCACATGCACGTTCATGAATTTAAGAGAAGTAGAGTGAACCGTACCACCCTATAATGCGGATGTTTTCTCAATAAATGGAGGAGAATTCATCAGAAAAAGGGGGCCACAAAAAATACTTATACAAAACCCTACCAAATTTTATCTAGAATCACCCATGTTCTTTTGTAATCTTCATTCCCGATTATAGTGAAGCCCTTAGACATAGAGGACGTAGCATATTCTGACGAACCTTAATAAATTTTGGTATTATTTTCTTTGTTTTTTTTTTTTTTTTTTTGCTCTTTTTATTTAATTTTTTTTTATTTTTCAATCATGACTTATTTGAGATTCTCATAAAGGATGTCTAAGGACTCCTAACATTTGTCCTGATTATTTGAACTAACCTTTTGGTATGAAATTTTTGATGGTAGATTCTAGCATTATTATTTGTTTTTTTTTTAATTAATGGTTCGGAATTATTTGTTACTTTTTAGTTGATGTTTGTGGCATTTAGGAGAACTTTCTCTATTTATATTTAGGGTAGGAGGATTTTTCTAGTATTTTTGTGTTTGTGGCTTTTTTAAAAATGTTTAACTGTCGTTTGTTTAGAACTTGAAAAATCCTAAGTTTCCTTTTATTTTATAATAAAATTGTTTCACCGTGTGTTTGTTTAAAGCCTGAAAAATCATGAGTTTCATTTCATTTTATAATAAAAATGTTTAATCGTGCGTTTGTTAGAACCTGAAAAATCCGGAGTTTTGTTTTTATGATTGTAATTAACGGGCACAATAAATATAGCAATGCCAGTAGCCACGACCAACTTTGGTACAAATAAATAATGGAATGGGCCAACTTAGCCCCACTTCTTAATTTAAAACTTTTTGGAGAACCTTCTTTTTTTTTTTTTTGGTTGAAAATTTCTATTAATTTTTTTGTTTTTTCTTTTAATGGTAAATATTTTGATTTAAAAAAAAAACTTGAGATTTGATAATATGAACCCAGCACCTTATAATGAAAATAGATGTGCAATAACCGTAAAACTATGCATGCAATTTACAAATTATAAACAAAGTTTATTTTATACTAACCCTAAAAGTTGGATTAAATTCAATTTTAAGCATGATCTATTTAAAAAGAAGACTAACCTTAAAAATTACATTTAACTCAATTTTAAGCATGATTTGTTTAGAAAGAGACCGAAAATTAATAGATTTAAAAAATAAAAAGAGATTAAAGAAGAAAAAAAGGAGTAATACTTTTTATTGTAGATTACACGATGGTTAAGGCAAATCGTCGTGTAATCATGGAGATTACACGACGGTTACCCAAAACCGTCGTATAATTACACGACGGTTTTTGCAAACTGCCGTGTCATTTAGTTTAAGACAATGATTTTTATAAAACCGTCATGTATTTTTCGTCATTTAAGCGAACTTTTGTAGTAGTGCCCCACTTACATGATACTCAATCCAACAGCATCACTCCTCTTGTTCCCTTTCTCTTCCTCTATTCAACTCCGAACTTCTTCCTCATCTGCGCAACAAATTCATAGACCTTCTTCTGGTTAGGAAGAGGCTTGGAGACGCTCTCCTTCTCCATGCACCTCTTGGCCCACGCGATGAGCTCGGGGCACTCTGCCTCGATGCTGAAGTTGCCGAATGTCTCGTACGCGAGGAACCAGCTGTAGAATCCCACAAGCGCGATCAAGATCTATGGAAAAACACCCCTGAAGGCTTTATGGAGATTTTAAGGGGGTGCAGATTGCGTCTAATTAAGATTAGTGTAAAGGACCAATTAATGCAACTAATCATGTCCCCAAGGAGTCGAACATCGATCACCAGCCATTAGCCCCTACACAAAGGATATTCAGCTATTTTACCCACAAACAAAAGGAAAGGGCCACTTCTTTGGGTTGATGTCGTTTTTATTAATGTTTTGTTGTTTATAAATTGATGTCCTATTTCAACAAGTCACTGTTTTCATTTTCATGTTGTTTGTTTACAAAATGATCTAGCTACTAATTAAGTTGGTTGATATCATTTCCCCCTTTACATGCTTTCAGTGGTTACTTAGGAAAATTCTACTACGTACGTACAAATTTTCTTTTTATTATTAATTTTTTTTCCTACAATTATTATTAAGAGTTTGCAAAAGCAATACTCAGCTCATTTGACACCCAGAAACAGATCTAATATGCACTTTTATTTATATGTACTGTGTTGTAAGTAATTCTCAGAGCTATTTCTAAAACGAGAACTCTAAAAAAGACAAGAATTTGACTCCGTGTCAATCAACATTCAACTACGTAGGTGTAGAGGGTAAAATCTAGAGTCAAACGGATTGAGTCTAAGGTTGTATTGTCGAGCCGATTAGATACGTTTTGAGTTGACCAAGCTTGTTAGCTACGAATTAACAATAAAAAAAGTAAAAAAGAAACAAAGAACACACATAGTTTATAGAGGTTCACTCTTAATGTGAGAGTCAATCCTCTATGATGGCTTTGAGGATTTCACTATGGCTGATGAAAATATTACAATGAATGTCAGTGTAATAAGAATGGGAAGAAAAAAGATGGGGAGTGCAGAAAATAGAAAGATATTGCTGAAAGTATAGATAACTGTGTGAACAATGCTGGAATTGCTGTAGTAAGCGAGGATTTCGGGTCCCCTTGGGTGTGTGGTGATGCCTTCTCTTTATAGGAATTGGTTGCTAACTTTAATTGCCTAATTTAGTGCAGAATACGCCTTATTTGCTGATGGGAAGTTGCCTTTCTTGCTTTAGGTTGACTTTCCTTATTGCTCAAGCTTTATGGAAATATGAAAGTAACCTTTTTGGTTTATTCTTGACTTGATTATGCATAATCTTTGTGTGATGCCTTTCACAAGTAAATTTGGAAGGTTTCCTGATCCATTTATGCTTGGACATCAGATAAGTGCTCGGTCGACTTGTGGAGTCAATTTCTTGGTCACTTGAATGAGTTGGCTCGACCTAATTGGTTCTCAAGTCGAACTAGGTCTTGAGTTGATCTAAGTTATCTTCAAGCTGATCATGCCTACTTGTTATCCTTAAATTGATGATCGGCCTACTGGAAGTTGATGTTCGCCAACTCAGATCGACCTTCCTTATCAGCTGATGACATCATTCAGGTCATTTTGGACTGATTCTTGATCTTCGAGAGGTCATAGTTGACTCATGGATGGTAAAAGATGAGGAACGAATTTTAACCTCAATAGTATGTCATGAGGCAATGGTCCCAATGTTAAATAGGTAATCTTCAATAGATTCAAAAGTCAACAAAACTATTAAAGTATGAAATTAAAAGAAACAAAAAAAAAAAAAAAAAAGAACATCTGAATGACAAAAATTTGAAGATCGTTGCATCAAAATTACATAAAATTAATATTAGATCAATATGACAAAAAATTAAACTAAAGTTTGTATCATATTTGTCAAGAGGGAGGAATTTATATAATGTTAGTTAATAGATGAAAAGAATGTGATTGTTTTCTCTTAAAAGTAATCCCAACGAAACAGTGGGGGAAAATATATATTTGTTTATCACTACTACAAAAATGGGATTCCACGACTGTCCTTCGACGATCGTTTTTTAAAAAACCGTCGTCGAAAAAACTCAAAAACACGGAGCGGAAAATTTTTTCCGAAAACCGTCGTGGAAGCGCAACCTTCCACGACGGTTGCTCAAAACCGTCGTGGAAGCGCAAGCTTCCACGACGGTCTCTTGTAACCGTCGTGGAAGCTGCCTGCTTCCACGACGGTTATTGAAAACCGTCGTGGAAGTGGCCTGCTTCCACGACGGTTTTTTGTTAACCGTCATGGAAGCTCATCCTTCCACGACGGTTTTTTGTTATTTTTCGGTTCGCGCGCTCTCCCTCCGCTCCCTCCTTCTTAAAATTTCCAAAAACTCTCTTTATCTCACCGCGCCTCCTCTCTCTTTCTCACTTCTCAAAATTTTCTCTTGGCTCCATTCTCCGATGGCCTCCTCCACCACTCACGCGGCCTCCTCCATTCTCTGACGGGTCTACCAAGGAACTAACACAACTTTCCCTCTCTCTCGCCGCACTCCGCCAGTACCGGCCACACTCGACAAGCTGGTAAGTTGTAGTGTATATTGCTTGGGTATTGAACAAATTTGGGAAATTTTTGTCCAAAATATTGATTTTGTTGATTGTGGTTGTTGATTGTGAATTTTCCAGGTAAAATCCAAAATGTTAATTTTGTAGGTGGTTGAGTTGGGAATATTCCGTCCGAAATGGCTAAAATCCATGCCCTACATTATCAGTGAATTTTTCGGGAAAAATTGATGCTTTTGTGATTTAAATATGTTTGGAGAAATGAAACGAATTCGCAAAATTTTTTTTTTTCATTGTTACCTTCGACGACGGTTCCGAAAACGGTCGTGGAATCTGAAAAGATTCCACGACCATGGATTCCACGACGGTTAAAAAACCGTCGTGAAAATGTTACCACGACGGTTAAAAACCGTCGTGGTATCCATATTTTGTAGTAGTGTATCCTCTATCTATAATTCCCAATGAAACAGTGGGGAAAAATATATATATATATATATTTTTTCTTCTAAAAAAACAATCTCATATCCAAGATCTAAGAGCTTGTTATGGTTGTAGGTAAAGTCTAATAATAATTACACACTTGAACTCACAAATTTCAAATCCTTCAAATATATGAGATGGCAAATTAATTAGATCCAATGGTCGGCTTTTGTTGCGGGAATGGATAGGCATCTGCGTATCTCTTCATGCAACCGATTGCCAATGGAGAAATTATCAAAACAGCCCTTGAAATATACATGCTTTGAAATTTTTCCCTCCCTTAATACTAACATAGACCTTTTACCCTTAAAATTCTCATTGTATTTTTTTAAAAAAATCATTTTTCAGAACTGACAAACATGCAGGAGAGGACAAACACCTGAAAAGAAGTCAATTAGAAAACTTGGACTTGGCATGACATGACTAGTAGAGTTCTTTCTGTCAAGGAATTTATTTTTTATTTTTTAAATTGAAGAAGCATTCAACGTGGGCATCACGCTGCAAATATTTTCAACTATATAGCTTCAAAAAAAAAAAAAAAAGCCGGAGAAGAGCTCTTTTTTATTATTATTTTATTTTTTAGTGCCATGTAACATAACCTCCACTTACATGATACTCCAGAGACACACTAATATGCCCTACAAACAAAACTTACCAAAAAGCCCAACGAACAAACGTAAACAAACTACGTAAACAACAAAACGAAACAAACGAACAAGTAAAATAGGAACTGAACCTTGGTAAAAAGACCTTATTTTAACAGTACTAGTTCTCTATATAATCCTACAGCATCACTCCTCTTGTTCCCTTTCTCTTTCTCTATTCGGCTACGAACTTCTTCCTCCTCGGCGCAGCAAATTCATAGACCTTCTCCTGGTCAGGAAGAGACTTGGAGACGCTCTCCTTCTCCATGCACCTCTTGGCCCACGCGATGAACTTGGGGCATTCTGCCTCGACGCTGAAGTTGCCAAATGTCTCGAACGCATGGAACCAGCTGTAGAATCCCACAAGCGCGATGTCCACAAAGCCGAAGCTGTCTCCCCCGAAGTATGGCTTGTCTCCAAGCTCTGCCTCCAATGTCTTCAAGCTGTCCAAGAATTCCTTCTTGCCTGCCTCTTGCTCTTCTCCTTTCGTCGTCCAAACCTTGGTCCCCGAATCGTACATCTGCGCTCAACGGTTTTGATGCATCAGTTTAACTCTTTTTTTTTTTTTTGGCTGAAAAGTTAACCATACAAAATAGAATTCCCTGTTTTCGTCTTACCGAATTACCCGTTAAGAACAGTCCAAAAACAGTTTTTTGGGGGTGGGGAGCCTTTTTTTCTATTTATTTTTTTTTTTTCTCTTAAAAAAACTAAAGATCCGTTTGGTGAATGAGTTTGAATTGAAAATTTTAGGTTTAAGTTGAAAATTTTTATTGACATTTCAGAAAAAATAAAAACTATTTTAGAAAAAAAAAACTTTTTTAGAAAAAAATAATTAAAAATATAAAAATAAAAATTGAGATAAAAACTTTGAGTTTAAATTCAAATGCCAAATGATGTCTAAAAAAATAAAAATTCCCTGTCTCACCTTAAAAAGAATTCCCTGTTAAGAAAAGTCCAAAAAACAGTGGGGGAAAAACACCCTTTTTTCTAAATTTTTTCCCCTCGAAAGCTAAAAAAAAATAAAAAACCCTACTTGCTCCGGATATTTGTGGGGGGGGGGGGGGGGGGGGGGGGGGGGGGGGGGGTGGAACTCCACTGAGACAGTTTCTAAAACCTCTAACCATTCGAAAAAACTAATGATTAAATGGATGACCAAAATCTAAAAGTATAAAAACCTTAAATATCACCGTAACGAAGATCTATTGGTAAATGAGTTTGAGTTGTAAAAATACTATTTGAATTAAAAATTTTGTTGATTTTTTTAAAAAGATAAAATCTTTTTTAGAAAAAGATAAAAAAATTTTCAAATAAAATACAAAAATTGAAATGAAAAAATACAATTTAAATTGAAATATCAAACAAGATCTTAGTCCTTACCCTCTTTTCTTTTTTCCTGAATCAAAGAGGGTGTTTGGTGTTGATAACTCTAAGACATTAGAGTTATCCAATGCTTTTCTAGTTCAAATTTGCTTAGCCAAGAGCACTTTTATTATTTTTCTTTGTGTTTTGTTTTGGATTTTTTAAGTTTTACTTTGCTATGGTCAACTTCTGAAATTATGCTCTTCTTGAACTGAATTGTAGGATCATAGAGCAAATTGAGGACCAAAGCGTTAAAGTGCTAGTAGTGAGTTTTTCAGGTAAATGCTACAATTATGTTGTAGCATTTCTGGGCGGAATTCTGCGCATCGCTGGCAGATTTTGCTGACATTAGACTATTATGTGGAGAGACTATGTGGGATGAATGAGCTGGACATTTGTGATCAGCTGGTCCCCCACCATTTTTGCCACGTGTACCACTGTTGCCCTAGCCTAGCAAGAAAACAAAAAAGGAAAGGAAAGGGTGCCGCCAGAGATAGAGAATTTCGGGAAAGAAAAACAAAAAAAAAGAGAGGAGAGAGGGGAATACCCATAGCAGCTTCTGAAGAAAAAACAGAGGGTACAGCTGAGAGAACGAAAGCGTGAGCAAGGAGCAACAAGAGAGCGAGAGGAGCTTCCAAACTTGGCTGATTTCTTTTCTCTCTCTTGCTAGATTAATCTTTTTGTATTCTGTTCATGGATTTGTTCATGGATTATTATTGGATTATGGAACTTGATTTTTCGATTATGAACTAAATTATTTAGCTAGGACCCTAATGGAATCAAGGTTGTAGGAATGTTATGTTGATGTTGGATTCCTAGATATTGTTCTGCTCTTGTTCATTCATGTGTGTGTTATGTTTATTTCTATTTGTTTGACTGGCCATCAACTATAGGAAATCAGATTTAGATTAATACCGGAAGGGTTAATTTAAGTTGGAAATAACATGAATGATGCAAGTTTAATATGCTTATTTAGGTTTATTGATTTATGAATGGTATAGGAATATATTGTTCATCTTGCATAACCCATAAGACCCAAGCATTAAAATTGCATTCTAAGAGCTGGATTCACATAGGAATATGTTGAAAAAGGTTTGAGGAATTAGCCATAATAATTCGGAAGATTTTTATGCATTAAAACGGAGGTTTGGTTAACAGGCGCAGAGCATGCTATAGCATTCTAGTAGCATTCGTGTAGCAGACCTGCAACGGAGGTGAAATTAGGTGTCCTAGCTTGTTTAATCCATTAGTTTCCCAAACTCAACTGCAATCCCATTCTTTTCATTAGTTTTATTTGCTTTTTCTTTGCTTTGAATTGTTCCATAATTGTTAGTGAATTTCCAATTCAGCTTTATTTTATTTCATATCTTATTTTGTGTTAAAATAGCTTTTACTTGATATTTTTGGTGATTTAATCCTCGAGGGACGATATCCGTATGATTGTGTACACTTTATTACTTGTACGACTCGTATACTTGCGAGTGTTCAAATTGAATAACAGGTGTAATGTTTTAATAGTAAATTTTTTTGAATTTTCAGAAAAGATAAGAAATTTTTTGAGAAAAAAATAAAAATTTTTTGAGAAAAAAATAAAAAAAAAGTTTGAATTTGATAATTTGAGTGGTTGAACCAAGTCAAAATCTATGAGGAGACACCGATTAAAAAAAAAAAAAACACCTGTCAAATCTAAGATAGACGAATTTAATTTTATTGGTGTTTGATTTAATTAAGTTTTTTCCAATAAAGCTGATCATGAAATCAAAATATATTGAAAAACCAATATTAAAAAAAGAAATAACCCAGAAAGTAGAAAAGGAAGAAGATGAAGAAAAAAGAACCTTTTTGTCGATGAAATCAGCCCAGAATCTAGCTTGGGCTCTCTGGTAAGGATCAGAGGGAAGCAAGGGAGCTCTGTCATGCCAAACCTCGTCGATGTACTGCACAATGATGAGGGACTCGCAGATGGGTTTTCCGTTGTGGATGAGAACCGGGATCTTCTTGTGGATCGGGTTCACTTGCAGAAGAAGAGGACTCTTGTTCCATGGATCTTCTTCTTTGTTCTCGTACTTGATTCCCTTTTCGGCGAGGGCTACTCTGACTTTCATTCCGCAGATGCTCGTCCAGAAATCCAGCAGAACCACCTCGTCCGCCATTGCGATCTTTTCTCGAACACCTGATATGCAAAGTGTATGAAGAGAAGTAGAGCAAGTTTTAGAAAGGACGTTGGTCTAAGTTTTATTTACAGAACTAAGAAGAAGGATATTATTTATTTATTGTTAGTTTATAATATTATTTATTGTTTCTTATTAGATAGAGACATTTTCAAGGTAATCCGTGGAAGTTTTTTCCTTGCTCCAACGTTGATGTCATTGCTCACGATTGGTCTGAACTCTATAAATTTTGGTATTGTTTTTTTATTATTTTTATTCAATTTTTATTTTATTTTTAAATCATGATTTATTTGAGATCTCATAAACGATGTTAAGACCTGTCCTGATTAGTTGAACTAACCTTTTGGTACGAAATTTTGATAGTAGATTCTAGCATCTCCACAGGTCCGTTAGAAATCTTGTTTGACAAGATAGCAAGAAAAAGGAGCATGCCATTGCTGACGCTTAGGTTCTCTTTTCCAGGTGGGAAAAGTTCTGAATTATTTGTTTTTGTTTTTGGTTTTTGGTTTTTGGTTTTTGGTTTTTGGTTTTTTTATTTTTTTTTTATTTTTTTATTTTTTTATGAATGTTCTGAATTGTCTGTTACTTTTAAGTTGATGTTCCCGGCTTCTCTCAAAATTTTTTTAGGAGTTCAGGAGAACTTTCCCAATTTGTATTTAGGAATTTAGGACTTCCTGGTATTTTGTGTTTGTGGCTTTTTTAAGCTTGCTGTGTTTAATTCGTCAGTTGTTGATGAAATTTTTAAATTATAATTGATTGATTTTTTAAAAATTAATTATAATTTTTGTTGATTAAAATTAAAAATGAAAATTAAGATAAAAAAATATAATTTAATTGATATTAAGTTAAAATTATCAAACAAAACCTAGAAATATTTAACTTTATATTTGTTAGAACCTGAAAAATCTTGAGTTTCATTTTTATGATTATAATTAATGAGCACAATAAATAAAGTAATGCCAGTAGCTATGACCAGTTTGGGTACAAACAAATAATGGAGTTGGCCAACTTTAGCCCCACTTCTTAATTATTTTCTTCATAAATCAATTAATTATGTAGAACAAAAAGTAAAATATGTTTTGGTTTGGTGTGGTCTTTTGAAAACCTTGTCTCGAAGGATGAAAACTTTCCAAGGGTAGTTATATTCAAATTTCTCTTCAATTCCTTTTTTTTTTTTTTATTTTTATTTTTATTTTTATGTTTATTCATTTTTACCTTGCTTTTCATTTTCTCCAGTTAAGCTTATCCAATTTAAAACTTTTTGGAGAACCCTTTTTTTTTTTTTTTGGTTGAAAATTTCTATTAAATTTTTAGTTTTTTATTTTAATGGTAAATATTTTGATTAAAAAAAACTTGGGATTTGAGAATATGAACTCAACATCATATAATGGAAATAGATGTGTAATAACCACAAGACTATGCCTGTAATTTACAAATAATAAACAGTTTATTTTATACTAACCTTAGATTAAATTCAATTTTAAGTATGATCTATTTAGAAAGAAGACTAACTTTAAAAATTGGATTTAACTCAATTTTAAGCATGATTTGTTTAGAAAGAAACCCAAAATAAATAGATTTCAAAAATAGAAACAGATAAGAGATGGAAAAAAGGAGTGATACTTTTTATTTTGATCATGAAGATATTACTCGTTTTGAACAATTAGTTCAGTTTAGAATTTTAATTAAATTTATCTCTCTAAAAAATTTTTTTAGCTCTACTACTTTCTCATGTTGATTCAGTTTTCCATCTAAATTTAAAATGTAATCTCTTTTCCACTGCAATCTTTTCCGATTAAACCAATAAATTGGCAAGCTCCATGGGCAAAAATTATAAAGAAAAAAAAAAACAAAATAAAAACCCCCAATGGGAGACAACAAAGTTAAAGGAAAACGAAGAAAACAACAGGAAAAGTAAGTAGCTCAATTTCAATCAAAGTCCTTAAAAGCAAAAAACTAACATGGAATCAACTATGTTCTCTCTCTTTTTTTCTTCATCTACTCAATGCCAAACTTCTTCCTCAGTTGAATAGCAAATTCGTAGATCTTCTTCTCGTTGGGAAGAGATTTAAAGACGCTCTCCTTCTCCATGCACCTCTTGGCCCACGCTATGAGTTTGGGGCACTCTGCCTCAATGCTGAAGTTGCCGAACATCTCATATGCATAAAACCAGCTGTAGAATGCCACAAAGGCAACGTCTACATATCCAAAGGACTCTCCCCCAAAGTATGGCTTGTCTCCAAGCTCTGCTTCAAACAGCCTCATGGTGTCCAAGAATTCCTTCTTGGCTGCCTCCTGCTCTTCACCTTTTGTGGTCCATACCCTTCTACCAGTACTAAACACCTGTGTTTTCACGATACATTTTCATAAACTCAAATCATCTCAAACTGATCTGATACCTAAAAATAAGTCGCTTGAGTTGCTAGTTTATTGCAGTTTCAACTGAACCAAGTATAGATTTTTTTCACGAACCAACTAAAGAATTTTCTTTTGCAGAAACTTTAATCTATGTTAGATTGTAAATTTGGATAGTTACTTTGGTCCGTTGAGCAATTACAGGGTTGTTGTTGTGTTCGTATACGGAATTGGGCACCATCTCCTATTGAGCTAGCTTTTGGATGAGTTCTATCCAAGTTCATTTAAATCTATAAACTGAAAATAAATAAATTTGAAAGTGCATGTGCAAACAAATCTGCTCGCTATAAGATTATCTTATTCGAAGACAAATAGTGCATCATTTTCTCATACCTCAAATGCATTTACTGTACTCACTTATTTCGACTATTTTATGAATCCAAAATGAACTAAAAATCAGGTTTTTTTTTAATTTTTATTATTTTACCCAGGGAGGGGAGATTCGAACTCTAGAAAAAAATAATGATAAGATCGGGTAGTGAGTAAATGTTTTGATCACCTTCTGGTCAACGAAGTTAGCCCAGAATCTGGCTTGAGCTCTCTGATAAGGATCAGAGGGAAGAAACAAGGGAGCGTTGTCGCGCCAAACCTCGTCGATGTACTGGACAATGTTGAGAGACTCAGAGATTGGTTTTCCGTTGTGAATGAGAACCGGGATCTTCCTGTGAACCGGGTTCATCTGAAGAAGAAGAGGGCTCTTGTTCCTCAGATTCTCTTCTTTGTGCTCATACCTGATGCCCTTCTCGGCCAGGGCTACTCTGACTCGAATGCCGAACATGCTGGGCCAGAAGTCCAACAGTGTCACCTCCCTCGCCATGGCGACCTTCTGTCGAGCACCTGGTGGGCAGTTTTTTAATACATGAATCCACAACGACCGGTCACTAGTGAGAGAGCAAGTGATATGAATTTTGTCCACAGACTTTTTCGGAAGAAATGTTTCCCAAAAATGGTCCAAAGTTGCAAGCAAACAAGTGAAAGAAAACGCCAACTCTTTTGTACCATCAGTAATCCGCTACCCTTGAATTGCCTGGCAGCTTGGATTCTTTGACAAAAGCCCATACGTGGGGTCCACATAGATTGCTTTTTGTTTTGGATTATTTTTAAGATAAATTTTACTTTTTCCTTCCAATTTTATATTTTATGATATTTTATCCTAAAATATTTTTGAATTTCTTTTTTTAATATTTTTTCTTTTTAAACTTTAAAGCCCCTGGTTAAGTTTTTAATGGAAAAATGACGTTTGAACAGATTTTATGTTTTTTAAATGAATTATTAAAAGAACTTGGAGTCAAAATAAATAAATAAATAAAAGAACTCTTCCAAGTCAACTTTTTTTATTGTTTATTCTCAGCCTTTTGTTTTAATTGTTTTATTGAGTGTGTATGTGATAGAGACTTTTCTATGGTCTTTACCGGTAAAATCCTTTTTTAGACTGTTGAGATTAAATCGAACGGTTAAAATGTTGATGGTATACGATACTTATCGTACACCTTACTTCACATAACCCTTCTCATCCAAAGTCTTCTTCGTCGCTGACGGATGTCAGCGACTTACACCCGATACCGGCGACCCACCTCCAGCCCCCCAGCCCTAGACGTCGGTCGCCGGCCGCCGGCGATCCATTTTCTCTCTCTTCTCTTCTCTCTCTTCCCCTCTCTCTTCCCCTTTCTCTCTCTTCTCCTCTCCCCCGACCCCGGCGACCCACCTCCGGCCCCCCCACCACCGGTCCCAACCCCGGCCGGCCGGCCGTCGGCGACCTCCCTCTCTCTCTTCCCCTTTCTCTCTCTTCTCTTCTCTCTCTATTCCCCTTTCTTTCTTCCCCTTCCTCTCTCTTCCCCTCTCTCCCACCGGCCCCAACCCTTAGCCCCCTGGCCGCCCCGTGCGCCCCCCCTCCCCCGGCCTCCCCCCACCCCCCTGCCCCCTTGGAACCCCCTCCCTTTGGCCCCATGAAGAGAGAGAAGAGGGAAGAGAGAGAGAGAAGAGAGGCAAAGAGAGAGAAACGGGAAGAGAAAGAGGGGGTCATCGGGGGGGTGCCGGGGGGGCAGGGGGTGGGGGGAGGCCGGGGGGCTGGGGGTGGGGGCCGGGGGTGGGGGCGGCGGGAGAGAGGGGAAGAGAGAGAAAGGGGAAGAGAGAGAGGGGAAGAGAGATAGAAGAGAAGAGACAGAAAGGGGAAGAGAGAGAGGGAGGACACCGGCGACCGGCCGGTCGGGGCTGGGATCGGTGGTGGGGGGCCGGAGGTGGGTCGCCGGCGTCGGGGGAGAGGAGAAGAGAGAGAAAGGGGAAGAGAGGGGGGAAGAGAGAGAAAGGGGAAGAGAGAGAAAATGGATCGCCGGCGGCCGGGTGTAAGTCGCCGGCATTCGTCGACGGCGGCGAGAAGATCGCCGGCGAAGACTTTGGGTGGGAAGGATTATGTGAGGTAAGGTGTATAATAAGTATCGTTTACTATCAATATTTTATCCGTTTGATTGAATCTCAACGGTCTAAAAAAGAATTTTATCGGTAAAGATCATAGAAAGGTCTCTACCACAGACTCACCCTTATATTTATTTTGATTGAAAGCAATAACTATTTTTCATGCCCTCAAAACACACCCACCCCCATCGAGAGATGGACCACCGGCGGAGATTTCATGTTTTACTGTTTTGTTCAAACCACCTTTTTTTTTTTTTTTTGATGCATTCTAAAATGCCCTTTAATTTGCCAACACAACCCAACCCCATCAGAGAGATCCGCCATCCGCAAGAGCAACCAACGACAACAAAAAGCTCAAGCCAGAAAAGACCAACACGACCACTACCAAGAAGTATCGATCGCCCATACAAACAGGGAAACTTAAAAGAACCAAAAGACACAAACTAGGTCCAACAACAAAGAGAATGGGGCTCTTTTTTTTTTTTTTTTTTTGTTTCTTTCCGTAGAGCTCGCTGGTGCCTCGCAGACAACGGAAACCGCTGAGGATGGTCGGCACGAGCTTTCGGTTGAACGACGAGGAGCAAAAGGCTAGGGTAGAGAACCCTAAGGCTCGTTGTCGGCTGTTGAAAGCGAGATCAAATGGGGCACCGGCGGGAACGGAGCAAGATGCCTAATCTCAAAGCCGAACCTTCTCTTGCTCAAACCACTCCTCACTCACTCAAACACATTAGCACAATGTTGAAGACGAAAACCCTTTATCCCTACACCTCTTTAGCTCGTCTTCTGCCAGCTTGGGTTCCTACAAACTGGGTGATTCTACTTTTTATTTCCTTATCCACAACTCCCCGATTTTCTCTCCCTAGATAAGATTTTGGACAGGATTAAACTCAAAATCTTGATTGAGAAGTGTTTCATCGTCATTTTTAGAGCTTATGGAAAAGCCCATTTGCCCATTAAAGCTGTCGAGTTGTTTCAAAGAATGACTGATGATTTTTTCACCCTAAAGAGAGGGGAGGAGAAAGAGAGAGACATAACTTTTTAATTTGTTTTTAGTTAAAAATTACTATTTGTTTTTATAATTGGGAAATATTTCATAAAATATGTCTACTCTGTTTTGGGTTGCCACGTCAATTTTTCATTAAATAGTTAAAGAAGTACATATAATGATTTGAATGATTTTACATACATCATAGATGAACTATTTTGATAATTTAGATGGTAGAATGAAATATGATATATAGTTCAAAGGACATTCATATAATTAATTCTTTTTTTTCTCTCTTAATAATGATCCATTTGGTGGAACATCTATAAATAATGTTTTTGAAAATTAAGTTGGAAATATATGTTTGGAAAGAAAACTTTTGAAAAAATTATATAACATAAAAAATAGTGCAAAAATTTTATATTTATTTGAAAAAAATTATATAAATGTTAAAATTCAGATGTCGTTTTGTTGAAGAAAAGTGGGTTGTGGAAAACTGTTTTGGTGTATAGAAACATAATAGAGTAGAGAAAATCAAAAGGGTTTGAGGCGTAAGAATTACTTTCCTTAAGGTTTTATTTACCCCCACTATAAATAGTTTGCTATTGGGTGTTTTGGCAAATTACCTCCAAGATACAACAAACCCATGAATTTAATAAGTAGCAATCTTATTAAATTCTAGAACAAGAAATAAAACTAACATCAGAAACTGGAGTTTTATAGACTTTGATGTACCTGTTCATGAAGCATTGCACCTGTTCATGAAGCATTGTAACAGATACAACAATTGTACCTTTTGACCCAACAGTCGTAACAGATATAACAACTGTACCTTTTGATCTAACAAGTGCAACTTTTAAATTAAAATGTGCCTTTTCAGTCAAAAAACGTATCTGTTTTAACAGACATACCTGTTGGTCATCAGAAATAATTATGACCGTTAGATTGAAATAATTCAATTAACAGTTTAAATTAAATCTGAAATCACTCAAATCCGACCGCAACCGCACCTTTTGATCTAACAAGTGCAACTTTTAAATTAAAATGTGCCTTTTCAGTCAAAAAACGTATCTGTTTTAATAGACGTACATGTTGGTCATCATAAATAATTATGACCGTTAGATTGAAATAATTCAATTAACAGTTTAAATTAAATCTGAAATCACTCAAATCCGACCGTTAGATCGTGCCCGATCAAAAACAACGGTCCAGATTTAATTTGGAAAAAACACTGCATAGAAAAAGAGATTACTCATTGACTCCTTGCGACGATGCGTACGTGCGAAGTGCAAAGTGCGCCCTAATAAGCGCCCAATCACCCTCGCGCGCGCGTGTGGTAGTGCATAGTAGTAGCATAGTCTCCACCATACATTAGTAATATTTACACACCACTTGTTTCATTTTATACTACTATGTTTGCTTGTTCTCTTCCAATGTGTGACTTTTGTTTTCACTACCCAAAGGTAATAAGAGATATTACAATCTCTCTCACATGTTTTACCATCTAGATATATAATCTCCAAAGGGGGCCTAAGGTTATGGGAGACTTGTCCTGTTCTCCATCTAAAAGATATTCTTTTTTTTTTTTTTTTTGGGTAAATAGCCCCTTTAGTCCCCAACTTTTGACAAAATTATAATAAGAAAAATAGGGAAATATCCATGATTTGGACATCCCCATATAATTTTGCTAGCCTTAATATTAAAATTGATAATTTTATTATTTCACATATTTTTAATTTATTTTTCCTAAAATTTTCTAATTTTTACCTTGCATCGTCCCTTTCTCTATCTGTTTTTCACCTCATTCTTCAGTCGATCTAGGCATCTCAATTTCTTGCCTCGCGAACTTTGTAGCTACAAAGTCGGAGCTTGAGGAAAGTCGCACGTTCCTAGATCTCGATGGATCTCCATATATCCAATTATGGATTCCGTCACTTCTTTCAAATCCCATCATGATCTACAGAGTGGTGGCCTCGGCGATTGACAAGTGATGCCTCTCTCTTTCTCTTGGCATATTTGTCTCATCTTCGGCGTGAACGTTGAAGATCGGACTAGACATCGCAACGAACTCCGGCTGCTCCGGTAATTGTTTTATAGATTTTCATGTATAGCTTTTTATTCGTGTATTGAATATGCATTGACATATAATTTTTAGTTCGTGTGTGTGTGGTTTTTTTTTTTATTTTTTTTATTTTTTATGTGTGATCTTTGAATTGGTGTGAAGAATCTAATAAGAATTAGCTGAATAATTATTTTTCCTACCAAATTCCGAGTTCTGATTTTCGATTTATTCTTTTGCTTCATTGTATGTTGGTATGCTAGTTGGTAGTTACAAGATAAAATAGTAATTTCATAGAAGATATTTCATATCGAAGTAAAATTCAGTATATAAAATCTGGAGGAAAATAAGTTTGTCTGCTTTTGTTATCTGATGACAACAGCTTTACTATAAACTTTCCATATGATTTCTGATCATATTGCAATTTAGCTTATATTTGAAATTAGTGTGATGAGAATTGATCAGTTTTTGCTGGAAACAACTTTTTTTAATATGCACAATGGCGTCTTGTATGATTTGACTTTGATTATATCTTATCATATTTACTTGTTTGACTTTGGAGAACCTAATATCTTTGGTGCGTTATTCATAAAAAATTTTTAATACCTGAAGAAATGCTTGAGCAACATTTCGGAATGGCATATATTGTTTTAGCATCATATTATCTTTCCTTTATGGTCATATAAGCACTAGTAAAAATTGTAGATTACACGATAGTTATTAACCATCGTGTAAAGTTTACACAACGGTTAGACAACCGTCGTGTAATCCAGCATCGTGGAAGATACCCCGATGGTTCCATAACCGTTATGGTATCTTAATATTACACGACGGTTCATACTGTTGTCGAATCAAGAAATACTGTAGCAAACGCTGCAAATTGAGAACTTTACACGACGATTTTCCTCTAAAACCGTCATGTAATCTAGTGATTACACGACGGTTTTAACCCGAAACTATCATGTAATTGGGCTTGAATTAAACAAAAAATTTGGCTTTTTTTTGGCGATGACACACATTACACAACTGTTTCAGAGCAAAACTGTCGTGTAATGTGTGCCATCACCAAAAAAAAAAAAGCCAATTTTTTTTAATTCAAGCCCAATTACATGATGGTTTTGAACAAAACCGTCGTGTAATGGTACACATTACACTAGAATCAAATTTCATATGATTATCCAAAACAAAAATCCATTTTAGCATTTCATCGAGTATGTGGTGGGCGGATAAAAACCATGTTAAAAAATGTGTATAAAGTGCCAAAACCATGCACAAAACATTCATCTCCAAAGAGCAACAATAAAAAAAAATTCAAACAACACTACAAATTACACTCCACGCAAGTTATTAAAGCATTGTATGTTCGTAGTTTTGTTAGAAAACAAGAAATTGAGTAATATGGAAGTCACATTGCTTTTCTTTAAAGAAAAATAGTCACAGCCTTGATGGGAACACAATATGAGAGAGGTGGTGGCGGAAAAAATCCAGGGCTATGGCGGCGGCGGTGTGATCGGATTTTAAGTTAGGGGGGTTGGCGGGCGAAGGAGGTGGGGAGGAGAAAATTTTGAGTTGTCTAGAGTGTTGAGGATGAAAATGGTCATAAATGAAGAGAAAAATGTATTTAAACAATGGGTTTTCGTGCGAATTCCAAGACATGAAATTTGAAAATTTTAAAAATTTTCAAAGGATTACACGACGGTTATGATCAAAACCGTCGTGTAATCCTTTTTTTTTTTTTTGAAAATTTGAAAATTTTCGGAGGATTACACGACAAAACCGTCATGTAATCCTTTTTTTCTTTTTGAAAAATTTGAAAATTTTCAGAGGCCGATTACACGACGGTTTTTATAATCGTCGTGTAATCTTTTTTTTTTTTTTAATTTGAAAATTTTCATACATATGCACAAAAGATCATGATCAGAGACATTATTTTGACACGTGTATGTAATCTATATATATATATATATGCATGTATGTATATGTATAACATGAACAGGTACTATATATATGTTCAGAGGAAGCAGGATTAGCTTACCCAATATCGTATGCTCATTAAGGATAAAATTCGTAAATACTATTGTTCAAAAAGCTAAATAATAAAAAGAAAAGTTTAGAGTTATCATTTTTGTATTCCTTTACCGGGAAAACTGGAATTCGTAAATACTACAGGCATCATTTTTGTATTCCTTTACGGGGAAAACTGGAAATATTGTAGCTGCAGAAAGATATGAATGGATGGGTTGAGCTTTGTTTTGCGCTATATCTCTCTCTCTCTCTCTCTATATATATATATATATACATGTAGATGTTACTAGCTACTTGTGCTGGTACGCCAATATTTCAGTTTTTTCTTTCTTTTTTTTTTTTAATCAGAAAAACAAAATACCGAAGAAATATCTATCAATCATGAGTTGTACGAGGACTGGTCCAATTACTAATTTACTATAACTATATTAGCTTCTTCGAATTTCTTATTATTACCTAGATACCCTTCAAATATGGCTTAAGGGAAATTTATGATTCTTTGTTATAATAAAAAGTCATTTCGTTAATTAATAATGAGTATTACCGCATTATTAGTCTTTCTTTTGCGGATCAAGTATTTTTGGAGTTTTGAAGGGTCAGATTGGGTCCAATTAAGATTAGTTTAAGAACCAAAATGTTACTAATCAAGTCCCCAAGGAGACAACCAAAAAGGAAACGGCCACTTCTTTGGGTTGAAACGGCCACTTCTTTGGGTTGATGTCGATTTTAAATTGTTTTTGTCGTTTGGATTGATGCTATCCTTTTCGAAGAAGTCACTGTTCATATTTCCATGTTGTTTGGTATATTATTGTTACTTCTCGGGCTATCCTGTTCATATTTCCATGTTGTTTCGTGTTACTTCTCGGGCTTGCTGCTGCTTCTCCAATCAGAAGCTCAACAGTTTGCACCAGGTACAAATCCTCTGATTCTCCATTTTGCAAAGCTTGCTCTTTTAGCAGAGGCTTCTATGTTCTAGTTTCCCACAGACGATGATAGTCGTTTATGCTAAAATCTGATCAAAAGACCAATTTTGGGACACAAAACTTAATAGGACTTAAAAATCAATAAGCCGCCTGGTTTGCGCGGTTTACACGACGGTCCCGTAGGGCCGTCGTGTAAACCGCCTAGTTTGGGCGGTTTACACGACGGTCCCGTGGGACCGTCGTGTAAACCTCCTGGTTTGCACATTTTACACGACGGTCCCATAGGGCCGTCGTGTAAACCGCCTGGTTTACACGACGGCCCCATTGGACCGTCGTGTAAACTGCCTAACCGTCTGGTTTATACGACGGTCCCATGGGTCCATCGTGTAAACCTGGAGTTTACACGACGGTTCCGAGGTACTGTCGTGTAAACTGGAGTTTTACACGACGGTTCCAACGAACCGTCATGTAAACCTCTATTTACACGACGATTTTTCGAAACCGTCGTGTAACCTCCGTCGTGTAATCCGTCTTTTGTAGTAGTGAGGTAGAAGGAAAATCTATTACAATTCAATGATCTTATTAACAGTTAATTCATAATACTTCAATTTCTACTTGAATTAAATAAGAATAAAATATCTTATGTATCTTAAATATTTTAAAGGCTCTTTTGTTTCTGCGACAATAGATATGGCAGTTGTTTCTATTTTAGGTTATGCCTACACTTTTACTTGAACCTCATAGTTCAATTTACCATTTTTTTAATAAAAACCACGATGTTTTTTTTTTTTAATTTCAAAAACCTTCCCCCATATATATATATATATATATATGTATGCACATGCAACGCCTCCTGTTTAGGGTTTACTATGCACATCTTCTTGCGTATCATGCTCGATGTTATGACCAAGGTGATAATTCAACTGGGGTCGTGGAGGTTTATATGCTGACCTCAAGTCTACATCGCAATAAACAAATTAACTTTTACATATGATGTTCTAAATCGTACATGCCAGATGTATAAATTGAAAAGGGTTATATATGATACCAATCAATCAATCGAAGTGTTTATTACAATAAATTTTTAGAAACAAGAAAATTTTATCAATTTTGAATAAAGTACTGAGAACAGACAAAAAAAAAAAACATAAAACCAGATTACCAAACGTAATCTTTAAAGATAAAAATAAAAAGATTACTAATCTCTGATTTAGCTGAAGATCCTCATACTACTGTATCAGACCTTTTATCACATATAATACAGAAAAAGATTACATGATCTAATTCAATCTTATTAATTAGTTTTGGTTTCTCACGATTTGGGTAGTTGGCGACGTGGGGTGGGTAGCCGACGATCGAGAACGTTATCACCCTCACTTCGGGAGCCATCACGGTGGCTCGGCAGAGGTGGCTGCCGGTGGGGGCAGGGGCTTGCGGGGTTTTCTCTTTTTTTTTTTTTGAAATGTTTTGTAAAATAGTAATCTAGTGTGATGGGTGTTATTGTTTTTTTATGCATCTTTAATTTTTAACCGTTCAAATGATCAAATGGTAAAAAAAAAAATTTACATCATCAATGGAGATAAGATCAGTTTTTCCCGTTGTAGAATTCCCCTATATTATATAAGATAACGTATGAAAAAACAATACAGCTAAACAACTCATCCAAAAACAAATCCAATATGCAATTTATATACGTACTTTGTACTGTACGTAATTCTCAGAATTATTTCTAAAAATAGAAGTTTGAAAAAGACAAGAACTGGACTACATACCAATCAACTACGTACGTCAACTGATTCAAAAGTCAACAGTACTTTTAAAAGTATTCCAAACAAAATTTCCCAGTTATAGAAAGTCCAAAAACAGTGGAGAATTTCTTTCCGCGGCCCAATATCTCTAATATCTAAAACAGAAACTTTCAAAATCAAAATCCATAGATCACAGCAATAAATTAAGAGAGAGAGAGAGAGAGAGAGAGAGACAAATATGCGAGACACGATTGAGGGGGAAAAATCTGTTAACAAAGATAGAGGAATTTAAACAATTGGGGGCTTGATTATATTACCCCTTTTTTTTCAATTAAGTTCTGACAAGCTGGTATGGTGTAATACTGTTGATGATAAATTTTATTGTCGGGCAATTTCAACGTTACATTGGTATCTAATGCACACACATTTACCGGATTTACATCTGCCACCCCATGACTCTTGTGTTTTCAAACATTTGCTTGAACAATTAGAACTCCATCTGCATCTTCCATGCCATATTGTGCTATAAAATTCACAAGGCATCGATATTTCACATGCAATATAAATTAAAATAAAAGCAATAATAAATCAGCACAATCGATTGAGATGAAAAATTTAGGAAAATTTATGTCATGAATGACCAAGTGTCAAAATTGTTTTATGAAACTTTTTTTTTTCCATGATGTGAATTGGTTTTTCTTTCTCTTATCGATTCCTCCTAAACTTTAGGCATCATTTTCTAATTCACCATCTGAATTTTAAAAACTCACACTGTCCCATGATTTTTAAATTAGTCTCACTACTTAATTAACTTTCTTATTTGAATTTATGTCAAGCATAGATAGAAAAAATGAGTGGCTATATGGTTGTTTTTGATTTGTTTTTAACAAAAATTACAATAAAAGAAATATTCCTCTCTATTTTTTTTAATTATGTTTTTAACTAGAATTACAATAAAAGGGATTAAGTTAGATAAATTTAAAGTTCATATAGCAAAGTCAGAATTATAATGTTTAGAGTTATAGTGAAAATAATTCATGAAGTTCGGAGATAAATATGAAATTGATCTATGCATATATGAATATCAGTAGAGACACGTATATGTATTACCATAAAATGATGATGATGATTTTATTTAAATAATGCACATTGATATACCTTTTTTCCGTTCCCATTATGAACTTATAATGTAACGGCCTCACGGAGCTTTTCACGACAAATAAGATTTTATTTATTTATTTATTTATTGGAAATAATTTTAAGAATTTGTCTAACAGGTATCGATAAAAGTATATTTGATTATAAAGTACCAAAAACTGTAGTGAAACGCACGCAAATGCATCTCCCATGATTGCAGAATCCTCGATTTCCATTTTATTTTGTTTTGCAGTTGTTGTCAAAATGGTCAGAGGATTTACATTCTCCCTGCCAAGTTGTGCTCCAGAAGTGATTGTAGCGCACTTGATAACCATTACCTATATATACATATATCTGCATGCGTGTGGCAATTATATATACCTCCTCATACAGATATGCACACAATTCAGATGAATTCTGTATATTTATATGTATAAATGGGCAACACATATAATTATAAAAAAACTATATATATATATATATATAGATATATATCTAATATTAGGAATCTGAATTGGCTTACACAATATTGTATACTCAGGAAGGATAAAGAATGTGATTGCTATGGTAAAAGCTGAATAACAAGATAAGTTTGAAGATAAGAATGTGATTGCTATGATAAGTTTGGTTGATGTCCTTTTTTAAATTGGACTACGTGTCAATCAACATTCAGGGTCTGTATGGGGGGATTTTTTGGAGGCAGATTTTGGAGGTTAGTTTGTTTATCATTGAAATATGAATTGAAAATAAACTGCAATATAAAAAAGTGTAAAAATTTAAAATATGTTAAAAATTAATGCAAAATAAATATTGTTTTATTTATTTCGTTGTTGTGAGTTTTTTAACATCAGATTATCTTATTTTAATTTAAAATAAATTATGGGTTTTTAGAATTTGAATTTTTAGAATATGAAAGAGAGATTGAGTTGTAACATTTGAGAGTTCCAAAATTAGGACGGGAATATAATACAACCCAAACGGGCTCTCAACTAAATTTGTAGTTGAAGAGGCAACAGTCCAAAGTCAAAGAGAGAATCTTCAATAAACTTTTCAACACAAGAATTACTTCTAAAAAGAGAAATGCAGAAGCACCATTTCGTAGATATAAAAATCTTTTTTAAATTATAAATAATACTGGGGATTTTGTAGTTTATTTTATTTTTTTCCATCAACATATGTGTATTTTAGATCTATGTAATCAAACTCCATACCATGGGGACCACACAGGTGGCCCCAGAGAGCCCCTCCCTTGTTTACGAGAGAGGACCGAGTTCAACATTACATTAATTGGTATCTATTGCAGACGCATTTACCAGACTTACATCGCCCTCCCCAAGCCTCTTGTGTTCGAACAATTAGGACTCCATCTGCATCTTCCTTGCCATGTTAAAATTTCCATAGCCTATATCTTTCCCCTCCATATAATTCAAAAAAAAAAAAAAATTGTGCTGAATCCTCGATCCACATTTTCTATTGTTTTGCAATTGCTGTCACAGTGGTCCGACGATCTACATCTTCCGTGCCAAGTTGTACTGATGAAGTATTCGAAGTGCCATTTTTTATAACCATTATCTATGTATACATGATCAAACAGATGCAAACAAGAATGAAAAGAGACATATTTTGATACATATCAGACAAATATATATATGTATCTATATTACCACAGTAAATATATGTAATCTTGGGAAGCAAAATTAGCTTACACAATATCGTACACTCGGCAAGGGTAAAAATTGTGAATGATACGGTAAAAGCTCAATAAGAAGACAAATTTGAAGTTCTAGGCCTCTTTTTTGTTATTCCTAGCTAATTTTGCAGGACAGCTGGAAATTTTATTCTAGAAAGGTAAATTGATAGGTTAAGAATTGTTTTGTGCTTCTTATATATAGATATATATATATATATATATATATGTACATGCTGCTGTTTGTTCTTGTGCGATACAAAGAAAGTAAATATGTTTTAACTATTATTTAAGCTTTTCTAAGGAGAAAAGAAATAACTACAAAAGAGAGAGAGAGAGAGAGAGAGAGAGAGAGAGAGAGATTGTGAAAACAAACCCCTCAAATATTTATGTTTTTTATCCGCCTTTTTTTTTTTTGGACCCTATGTACTTATTTGATTGACATTGTCAAAAAATAATAATAAAGGTATATTATACTTGGGATAATAATCCAGCTAGCTTTCTGTGAATTTCTTATTAATTACCTAGATACCTTCAAA
The DNA here is from genome assembly GCA_025413025.1 of Ficus hispida. Taxonomy (NCBI): domain Eukaryota; kingdom Viridiplantae; phylum Streptophyta; class Magnoliopsida; order Rosales; family Moraceae; genus Ficus; species Ficus hispida. Next base: position 21,436,547 of record CM046369.1, read on the forward strand.
TGTGGCTGAAAGAAAAATAAACTAAATTTCTGAACATTCCAACTACGCAAGGAACAATATATTTCTTATGGTAAAACATCGTCTATTTATTGAAGGCCCATACGCATATATAATTATAAACCTCTTTCCCCCCTCCCCTCTGATGAAGGCTTTATGGAGATTTTAAGGGTGCAGATTGCGTCTAATTAAGATTAGTGTAAAGGACCAATTAATGTAACTAATCATGTCCCCAAGGAGTCGAACATCGATCACCAGCCATTAGCACCTACACAAGGATATTTCGCTATTTTACCCACAAACAAAAGGAAAGGGCCACTTCTTTGGGTTGATGTCGTTTTTTTAATGTTTTGTCGTTTATAAATTGATGTCCATTTTCATCGAGTCTGTGTTTTCATTTTCATGTTGTTTGTTTTCAAAATGATCTAGCTATTAATTAACTTGTTTGATATCATTTTCCCTATCACTTGCTTTCAGTGGTTACTTGGGAAAATTCTACTACGTACGTACACATTTTCATTGTATTATTAGATTTTTTTTTCCCTACAATTATTATTAAGCGTTAGTAAAAGCAATACTCAGCTCATTTGACACCCAGAAACAGATCTAATATGCACTTTATTTAAATGTACTGTGTTGTACGTAATTCTCAGAGCTATTTCTGAAACGAGAAAGCTAAAAAGGACAAGAATTGGACTACGTGTCAATCAATATTCGACTATGTGGGTGCAGAGGGTAAAATTCAGAGTCAAATGGATTGATTCAAATTAGGGTCTAAGATTGTATTGTCGAGCGGATTAGATATGCTTTGAGTTGATTGGGCATGTTAACTACAAATTAACTGTAAAAAAAGTAAAAAGAAACAAAGATCACCTGGAATTAATTGAGATTCACTTTCAACATGAGAGCTAGTCCTTTATGGTGGCTTTGAGGGTTTCATTATGGCTGAAGAAATATTACAATGAATGTCGTAACGTGTGGTGATGCCTTCTAGTTATAGGAATTAATTGTTAACGTTAATTGCCTAATTTGATGTAGAATACGTCTTGTTTGTTGATGGGAAGTTTCCTTTCTTGCTTTAGGTTGACTTTTCTTGTTGGGCAAGCTTTTATGGAAACATGAAGTAACCTTTTTAGTTGATTATTGACTTGATTATGCATAATCTTTATTTGATGCCTTTCATAAGTAAATTTGGAAGGTTTATTGATCCATTTATGTTTAGACATCAGATAAGTGCTCGGTCAACCCATGCAGTCAATTTCTTGGTCACTTGTATGCGTTGGCTCGACCTAACTGGCTCTCAACTCGATCTGGGTCTTGAGCGAATCTGAGTTATCTTCCAGTTGATCATGCCTACTTATTGTCCTTAAATTGATGATTGCCGACTGGAAGTTGATGCCCGCTGACACGAATTGACCTTCCTTATTAGTTGATGATGTCATCTAGGTCATTTTTGGATTGATCCTTGATCTTCGAAAGATCTGAGTTGACTCATAGATTGTAAAAGATGCGGAACAAATTTTAACCTCAATAGTAAGTCATAAGGCAGTTGTCCCAAAGTTAAAAGAGATAATCTTTCATAGATTCAAAAGTCAACGAAACTAATAAAGTATGAAATTTAAAAAAAGAAAAAGAAAACAAACAAAGAGCATATGAATGACACAAATTTGAAAATCATTGTACCAAAATTACATAAAAATTAATGATAGATCAATATGATAAAAAACTAAAGTAAAATTTACATTATGATAATCACGATAGAGTAATTTATATCATGTTAATTAATAAATGAAAAAAAAAAGTGGCTATTTGAGAAATTCTCTCTTAAAAGTAATCCAAACAAAATTGTCGGGGGAAAGCATATATATATATATATTCCCCTCTACCTAAACCAAAAAAATAAAAATAAAAATAAAAAACCTCTTTCATACCCAAAATCTAAGAGCTTGTTATGGTTGCAGGTAGTGTTTAATAATAACACACTAGAACCCACAAATTTCAAATCGTTGAAATGCATAACATGGCAAATTAATGAGATCCAGTGGTCGGCTTTAGTTGAGGGAATGGATAGGCATCTGTGTATCTCTTCATGCAACCGCTTGCAAATGGAGAAATTATCAAAACAGCCCTTGAAATATACATGCTTTAAAAATTTTCGCTCCTTTAATACTAACGTAGGTTTTTTACCCTTAAAATTCTCATTCTATTTTTTATTTTAATCATTTTTTGGAACTGACAAACATGCAGAGAGGACAAACGTACCCGAAGAGAAGTCAATTAGAAAGCTTTGGATTTGGCATGACATGACTAGTAGAAATCTCTCTGTCAAGAAAAAAAAAAATTTTAATTGAAGCATTTAACGTAGGCATCACACTACAAATACTTTCAACTATATTGTTTCAAAAAAAAAAAAAGAAAAAAGAAAAGAAGAAGAAGAAGAAGAGAACCAAAGAACAGCATTTTTTTTAAAATTTTTTAGTGCCATATAACATAACCTCCACTTACATGATACTCATGAGACACACCAAAGTGTCCTACATACAAAACTCACCAAAAAGCTCAACGGACAAACGTAAACAAACATCAACAACAAAACGAAACAAACGAACAAGTAAAATAGGAACTGAACCTTGGTAAAAATATCTTATTTTAGCAGTACAAGTTCTCTATATAATCGTACAGCATCACTCCTCTTGTTCCCTTTCTCTTCCTCTATTCGGCTCCCAACTTCTTCCTCCACTGCGCAACAAATTCATAGACCTTCTTCTGGTCAGGAAGAGACTTGGAGACGCTCTCCTTCTCCATGCACCTCTTGGCCCACGCGATGAGCTTGGGGCACTCTGCCTCGACGCTGAAGTTGCCGAATGTCTCGTACGCATGGAACCAGCTGTAGAATCCCACAAGCGCGATGTCCACAAACCCGAAGCTGTCTCCCCCGAAGTATGGCTTGTCTCCAAGCTCTGCCTCCAATGTCTTCAAGTTGTCCAAGAACTCCTTCTTGCCTGCCTCTTGCTCTTCTCCTTTCGTCGTCCAAACCTTCCTCCCCGAATCGTACATCTGCGCTCAACGGTTTTGATGCATCAGTTTAACTTTTAATATGATCTAGCCGCCTATGTTGTTTGATCCAGCCGCCTGTTAAGAAAACTCCAAAACCAGTTGGGGGAGAGGGGCAAAAAACCCTTTTTTCTAATTTTTTTTCTTCCCCAAAAACTAAAAAAATAAATATTCCTACTGACTACAGATAATCTTCGTTTCTTTGGGGAGGAAAAAAAAAAGTCAATGGTGATCAAGAAAGGAATGGATCTTGAAACTAGTTTCTAAAACCTCTGACCATTCGAAAAAAATAATGACTAAATGGATGACAAAATCTAAAAGTATAAAAACCTTAAATATCACAATAATTAGTCTTTACCCCCTTTTCTTTTTTCCTTAATCAAAATCTATGGAAAAACACCAATTAAAAAAAGAGAAGCAGAAAGAGAGAGAGAGAGAGAGAGAGAGAGAGACACGACCAGATCAAGTGTTCAAGTCTTTAAAAATAATAATAATAAAACAAAACAAAGCACCTGTCAATTCTAAGGTAGACGAATTTAATTTTATTGGTGTTTGATTTAATTTAGTTTTTTTTCCAATAAAGCTGACCCTGAAATCAAAATATATTGAAAAACCAATATTAAAAAAGAAAAAACGCCGAAAATAGCAAATGAAGAAGATGAAGAAAAGAGAACCTTTTGTCGATGAAATCAGCCCAGAACCTAGCTTGGGCTCTCTGGTAAGGATCAGAGGGACGCAAGGGAGCTCTGTCATGCCAAACCTCGTCGATGTACTGCACGATGATGAGGGACTCGCAGATGGGTTTTCCGTTATGGATGAGAACCGGGATCTTTTTGTGGATCGGGTTCATTTGCAGAAGAAGAGGACTCTTGTTCCCCAGATTTTCTTCTTTGTACTCGTATTTGATTCCCTTTTCGGCCAGGGCTATTCTGACCCTCATTCCGAACATGCTCGGACAAAAATCCAGCAGAACCACCTCGTCCGCCATTGCGACGTTTCTCGAACACCTGATATACAAAGTATATGAAGAGAAGTTGAGCGAGCTTTAGTAAGGTCGTTTGTCCAAGTTCTATTTATAGGGCTAAGAAGAAGGATATTGTTTACTTTATAATATTATTTGTTATTTATTGTTATAGAGACTTTTTTTTATGGTAATCCGTGTAAGTTGTTTCCTTGGTCTAACGATGACGTCATTGCTCACGATTGCATCCCCCATCCATTTTCACTTTTGCGGGGGTGGGGGAATAGAGAAGAAAGTTCTGGAGTGTAACACCCGAATTTCTTCGGTTCATATTTTATAAAAATTTCGTGTAAATATTTACCGTAATCGGTATTTCATGAGGAAGTTCGTTTTAGAACTTAATTTGTAAAACGAGTTCTTAAGATTTATTAAGACTAAAAAACAAATGGCATGAACTCGCAAAAGACCTTTATGAGTGAAGGAGGTCGTATTTGCACATTTCAAGACAAGTCGACGTTGACCAATAAGTCAGTTAGACCAAAACGGTCGAAAACGTCAAACAAGAATTTTTTTTTTAATATCGCAGTATAAGTGAAATTACTGCTAAAAACTCATTTCTTGATCAAGATGAGTTTGAATAAGAATTAAAATCACCTTAGAAAAATCAAGCATACTAAGTTAGAGTTCAGGGCGAAAGGATTCGGAAAAATAAGAGAAAAGATTTTCCGATCGAGTTTTTCACAGATCGAAAATTTTAATGCAATGTAATTTCGATACTGGGTATTTAAGCAACTCAGTATTAAAATTTATTGCAATGTGTTGAAATTACACAATTTTTTCAAAAAGATTGAACCAAACAAGCCTTTAAGCTTAATTACATCACAATTAAGCTAAGTTAGGACATAACTCTCCACACACATGGACCAATGAGCATGTGACACCTCATCTATGAGTTGTCAACCACTCCCCACTCCTCTCCCCTTATCAGCCGGCCACTCAAGCCCCCTTTGGGCAATGGCTTGCAAAAATTGGAGGACCAAATAGCAAGATTTGAACCAATTTGCCTTGGAAAAGAAAGCCTAGGATTTCCCTAGCTAGAGGCACTATTTCTAGGGATTTCAAACCCCAAAAAGTCAGCAGCCCTTAACCCATTCTCAGCCATACCAATTGGCATTTCCCTCCAAAAAAATCCGAGAGAGAGAGAGAGAGAGAGAGCTATGGAAATCAAGAGTGTTCAAGCCAAAAATTTTGTGAAGAAACCCTAAAGCCTTCGTTTTCTTGTGAGTTCAAAGGAGAGATTTGTTCAAAATTCTTTCCCTCTCTTTCCCATCTTGCCGAGTGTTTGGGAGTTGAGAAAAAAAAAAATTCGGGTTTTGGCTAGAAGCAAGGGTTGTATGAAGGTTTGATCTAGATCCAAGAGAAACCAACCTTTTTGTGAGTTGATACTTAAGGAGATTCAAGGAATTTTAAGTCCAAACCGTGCACTTTGGAGGCTAAATCTCGACTAGGAACAAGCTAGTGACACCCCGGATTTTTGAGGTAAAAATCCGAAATTTACCCTAGTTTTCGGTTCAAATTTTTGGTTCATTTTCTCAAGGGTTTTACCGTGTATTTCGAGCACAAAAAGTTGTAAGAACTTAAGCTCATAATTTTCGGTTTTAGCCCTAAATAGCTTAGGTTATATTTTTATGCTTGATTTAGGTTTTTGAGGTGATTATTTTGCATGTTTGGTTGGAGATATGCTCTATGATTTTGTGTGCTAGAGATGCATGCTAGGGTTTCTATTTAAGGGTTTCATGTCTCTATTATGTTTATCAAATTTCTAAATGCATGTTCTAGGGTTTGTATGATGATATTGTTGAGCTTTGTTGTATGTACGTTTCTCTCTCAAAACCGTGGACCAAGGGTCTCGGCCTTGAGTTGAATCCGAAAACACGGGATTTAAAATTTTATGTGTATGAGGGACGTTAGAAGACGTGCATGTGTTAATAGGTCCCGCATTGGGCGATCGAGCTAGAGCGACGCATAGGGACGTAAAATTTGGACTAACACCAAAACTGCTCTCGGGTCCAACACCCGGCAGCTCGGAAAAGTGGGACTTACAGGTCCTTAGAGGCCGAATGGGTAAAAACTTAAAACATGAAAGTTGTTCGTTAGGGTATTTCCTAGGGGACAGCGTGGACAGATTTTAAAAATAAGGCTTCAATGGCTTTTGTTTTGAAGAAAAACCGAGAACTAGTCAGGGTGACCAGGTTCCAACGATTCACATGTGTTCAAACAAAAACTGGTATCAATTGAGCTAGAATCAGAAAATTTTCAAAACATGAAAGTTTTAGATCTTTTTGTTAGCTATAACTTTTGTGAAGAAAGCGTTTCCAAATTCGTTTTATATTTTAAGTTATGAATTTCAAACAAATCCGTGCAGTGAGCAAAATCTCATGCACGGGATTTCTAGACCAATGACTAGGAAAAACGTTTTTCTAACTTGCAAACATCATTTTCAAACCCGAAACCGTTCCAAAGGCGGTTTTCGATCCCCAAATGTTTTATAGAAATGTTTTCAAGTGTTTTGTAATTTTCAAGACAGTTTGGTGCTATTCACCAAACTTACTTAAATAAACAGAAAATGATATTTTAAGCAAGTTCAAGGTTTTCAAGATTAAAATGAATAAGATACTGCGGTTATAGCCGGAAAATTATTTCGAGTTACTAGGGCCTTGCCCAAGCCCAGAGTTAACCATGCGGATTGAGGTTTAAGTTAAGATTATGATCACATGAACCTTAATTAATAATTCCGTTGTGGGTTACGCCGTGTGACCCCTTCACATGTGTTAGTAGAGGGACATATAACCGAAAAATATATATGTTGGTTTAATCCGACATTAAACGATCTTAGAATAGAGACCTCACGTGTAAACGTCCATGGACAGGAGGTGATCTGCGAGCGTGCTCGGAAAGGAAATTCGATCACGCGAACAACGAAGACAAAGTAAGTACAACGCCGCCTACAGCATAGGCTAGAGTTGTATGTTTACTTAACATGTTACTTTATACTGTTTAAGTGTTATTGATGATTTGCTCGATGGTTGCAATATGCTTACTGTATGATGAATGTTTCAAGTATTGTTATTATGCTTACATGAAAAAGTACGCCTGTCCATGCATTGATAGAACATGAGATTAGGAGACATCATATAAGTATGCTCACTAATCTATCAAGTGAAAAGATGTCAAGAAAGACCTACAAACAGAACGTTTGAGAAAAGGCCACAAGAGCCAGTGTCGTGCCCCTGATGACGATCGGGTCGAAAGCTTGGGTAATCTCCTTAAGCTGCGCGCCGGGTACATGCACATCAAGTTAACGGGCCCACAAGTAAAATCAACAAGATAAAGTGTGATACAAGAAAGCAAGCATAATTGGATATAAACGGTTCATGCATTTCACGATAGAATGTCATGTTTAAGATGAAGAAATCGATGATATGATGCCATGTTTATGTTTTCATGTTTAAGATGTCATGAAAAATGGTTATGTATGTTTCATGTAATTGGTTCGCGGTATAGGAGTTGTACTTGCTGAGCTTTCGCTCATTGTTTGAAGTTTATGCTGTAGGTAAACAGCCTGTCTTGAATTAACTGCATGGTGGAGGGTAAAGTCGGTGGGCTGTGAAATGATGAACGGGTTGGGATTCACAACTCAAAAGGATTTAATTAACATATCTATTTTGAGAAAACAGACAGTTATTTTATTTGTGTATGAGTGTATGTAAATATTTTCTAAGTATAATGCTTCCGCTATTAAAAAAAAAAAAAAATCCCCACTATTTTCATGATGAAAAATGGGATAAAACAAGTTTAAGTTCAAGTAAGTTAAGTCAAGTGACGGCCTGTACAAGGCGGGTCGTCACATGGAGTAGGGTTTTTGGTACATTATAAATAGGGAAATTATTTGTTTTGTTGATATTTGTGGCATTTTGAGAAATGGGCACTTAATTAAATGGGACTCTCTAGTGATTTTG
>CM046369.1:21444677-21514874 GCA_025413025.1 Ficus hispida
GAATTACTTCTAAAAAGAGAAAATGCAGAAGCACCATTTCGTAGATATAAAAATTTTTTAAATTATAAATAATACTGGGGATTTTGTAGTTTATTTTATTTTTTTCCATCAACATATGTGTATTTTAGATCTATGTAATCAACTCCATACCATGGGGACCACAGGTGGCCCCAGAGAGCCCTCCCTTGTTTACGAGAGAGGACCGAGTTCAACATTACATTAATTGGTATCTATTGCAGACGCATTTACCAGACTTACATCGCCCCCCAAGCCTCTTGTGTTCGAACAATTAGGACTCCATCTGCATCTTCCTTGCCATGTTAAAATTTCCATAGCCTATATCTTTCCCCATATAATTCAAAAAAAAAAAAAAATTGTGCTGAATCCTCGATCCACATTTTCTATTGTTTGCAATTGCTGTCACAGTGGTCCGACGATCTACATCTTCCGTGCAAGTTGTACTGATGAAGTATTCGAAGTGCCATTTTTTATAACCATTATCTATGTATACATGATCAACAGATGCAAACAAGAATGAAAAGAGACATATTTTGATACATATCAGACAAATATATTATGTATCTATATTACACAGTAAATATATGTAATCTTGGGAAGCAAAATTAGCTTACACAATATCGTACACTCGGCAAGGGTAAAATTGTGAATGATACGGTAAAAGCTCAATAAGAAGACAAATTTGAAGTTCTAGGCCTCTTTTTTGTTATTCCTAGCTAATTTTGCAGGACAGCTGGAAATTTTATTCTAGAAAGGTAAATTGATAGGTTAAGATTGTTTTTGTGCTTCTTATATATAGATATATATATATATAATATATATTACATGCTGCTGTTTGTTCTTGTGCGATACAAAGAAAGTAAATATGTTTTAACTATTATTTAAGCTTTTCTAAGGAGAAAGAAATAACTACAAAAGAGAGAGAAGAGAGAGAGAGAGAGAGAGAGAGAGATTGTGAAAACAAACCCCTCAAATATTTATGTTTTTTATCCGCCTTTTTTTTTTGGACCCTATGTACTTATTTGATTGACATTGTCAAAAAATAATAAAGGTATATTATACTTGGGATAATAATCCAGCTAGCTTTCTGTGAATTTCTTATTAATTACCTAGATACTTCAAATGTGGCTGAAAGAAAAATAAACTAATTTCTGAACATTCCAACTACGCAAGGAACAATATATTTCTTATGGTAAAACATCGTCTATTTATTGAAGGCCCATACGCATATATAATTATAAACCTCTTTCCCCCTCCCTCTGATGAAGGCTTTATGGAGATTTTAAGGGTGCAGATTGCGTCTAATTAAGATTAGTGTAAAGGACAATTAATGTAACTATCATGTCCCCAAGGAGTCGAACATCGATCACCAGCCATTAGCACCTACACAAGGATATTTCGCTATTTACCCACAAACAAAAGGAAAGGGCCACTTCTTTGGGTTGATGTCGTTTTTTTTAATGTTTGTCGTTTATAAATTGTTGTCCATTTTCATCGAGTCTGTGTTTTCATTTTCATGTTGTTTGTTTTCAAAATGATCTAGCTATTAATTAACTTGTTTGATATCATTTTCCCTATCACTGCTTTCAGTGGTTACTTGGGAAAATTCTACTACGTACGTACACATTTTCATTGTATTATTAGATTTTTTTCCCTACAATTATTATTAAGCGTTAGTAAAAGCAATACTCAGCTCATTTGACACCCAGAAACAGATCTAATATGCACTTTATTTAATGTACTGTGTTGTACGTAATTCTCAGAGCTATTTCTGAAACGAGAAAGCTAAAAGGACAAGAATTGGACTACGTGTCAATCAATATTCGACTATGTGGGTGAGAGGGTAAAATTCAGAGTCAAATGGATTGATTCAAATAGGGTCTAAGATTGTATTGTCGAGCGGATTAGATATGCTTTGAGTTGATTGGGCATGTTAACTACAAATTAACTGTAAAAAAGTAAAAGAAACAAAGATCACCTGGAATTAATTGAGATTCACTTTCAACATGAGAGCTAGTCCTTTATGGTGGCTTTGAGGGTTTCATTATGGCTGAAGAAATATTACAATGAATGTCGTAACGTGTGGTGATGCCTTCTAGTTATAGGAATTAATTGTTAATGTTAATTGCCTAATTGATGTAGAATACGTCTTGTTTGTTGATGGGAAGTTTCCTTTCTTGCTTTAGGTTGACTTTTCTTGTTGGGCAAGCTTTTATGGAAACATGAAGTAACCTTTTTAGTTGATTATTGACTTGATTATGCATAATCTTTATTTTGATGCCTTTCATAAGTAAATTTGGAAGGTTTATTGATCCATTTATGTTTAGACATCAGATAAGTGCTCGGTCAACCCATGCAGTCAATTTCTTGGTCACTTGTATGCGTTGGCTCGACCTAACTGGCTCTCAACTCGATCTGGGTCTTGAGCGAATCTGAGTTATCTTCCAGTTGATCATGCCTACTTATTGTCCTTAAATTGATGATTGCCGACTGGAAGTTGATGCCCGCTGACACGAATTGACCTTCCTTATTAGTTGATGATGTCATCTAGGTCATTTTTGGATTGATCCTTGATCTTCGAAAGATCTGAGTTGACTCATAGATTGTAAAAGATGCGGAACAAATTTTAACCTCAATAGTAAGTCATAAGGCAGTTGTCCCAAAGTTAAAAGAGATAATCTTTCATAGATTCAAAAGTCAACGAAACTAATAAAGTATGAAATTTAAAAAAAGAAAAAGAAAACAACAAAGAGCATATGAATGACACAATTTGAAAATCATTGTACCAAAATTACATAAAAATTAATGATAGATCAATATGATAAAAACTAAAGTAAAATTTACATTATGATAATCACGATAGAGTAATTTATATCATGTTAATTAATAAATGAAAAAAAAGTGGCTATTTGAGAAATTCTCTCTTAAAAGTAATCCAAACAAAATTGTCGGGGGAAAGCATATATATATATATATTCCCCTCTACCTAAACCAAAAAAATAAAAATAAAAATAAAAAACCTCTTTCATACCCAAAATCTAAGAGCTTGTTATGGTTGCAGGTAGTGTTTAATAATAACACACTAGAACCCACAAATTTCAAATCGTTGAAATGCATAACATGGCAAATTAATGAGATCCAGTGGTCGGCTTTAGTTGAGGGAATGGATAGGCATCTGTGTATCTCTTCATGCAACCGCTTGCAATGGAGAATTATCAAAACAGCCCTTGAAATATACATGCTTTAAAAATTTTCGCTCCTTTAATACTAACGTAGGTTTTTTACCCTTAAAATTCTCATTCTATTTTTTATTTTAATCATTTTTTGGAACTGACAACATGCAGAGAGGACAAACGTACCCGAAGAGAAGTCAATTAGAAAGCTTTGGATTTGGCATGACATGACTAGTAGAAATCTCTCTGTCAAGAAAAAAAAAAATTTTAATTGAAGCATTTAACGTAGGCATCACACTACAAATACTTTCAACTATATTGTTTCAAAAAAAAAAAAAGAAAAAAGAAAGAAGAAGAAGAAGAAGAGAACCAAAGAACAGCATTTTTTTTAAAATTTTTTAGTGCCATATAACATAACCTCCACTTACATGATACTCATGAGACACACCAAAGTGTCCTACATACAAAATCACCAAAAAGCTCAACGGACAAACGTAAACAAACATCAACAACAAAACGAAACAAACGAACAAGTAAAATAGGAACTGAACCTTGGTAAAAATATCTTATTTTAGCAGTACAAGTTCTCTATATAATCGTACAGCATCACTCCTCTGTTCCCTTTCTCTTCCTCTATTCGGCTCCCAACTTCTTCCTCCACTGCGCAACAATTCATAGACCTTCTTCTGGTCAGGAAGAGACTTGGAGACGCTCTCCTTCTCCATGCACCTCTTGGCCCACGCGATGAGCTTGGGGCACTCTGCCTCGACGCTGAAGTTGCCGAATGTCTCGTACGCATGGAACCAGCTGTAGAATCCCACAAGCGCGATGTCCACAAACCCGAAGCTGTCTCCCCCGAAGTATGGCTTGTCTCCAAGCTCTGCCTCCAATGTCTTCAAGTTGTCCAAGAACTCCTTCTTGCCTGCCTCTTGCTCTTCTCCTTTCGTCGTCCAAACCTTCCTCCCCGAATCGTACATCTGCGCTCAACGGTTTTGATGCATCAGTTTAACTTTTTAATATGATCTAGCCGCCTATGTTGTTTGATCCAGCCGCCTGTTAAGAAAACTCCAAAACCAGTTGGGGGAGAGGGGGCAAAAAACCCTTTTTTCTAATTTTTTTTCTTCCCCAAAAACTAAAAAAATAAATATTCCTACTGACTACAGATAATCTTCGTTTCTTTGGGGAGGAAAAAAAAAAGTCAATGGTGATCAAGAAAGGAATGGATCTTGAAACTAGTTTCTAAATCCTCTGACCATTCGAAAAAAATAATGACTAAATGGATGACAAAATCTAAAAGTATAAAAACCTTAAATATCACAATAATTAGTCTTTACCCCCTTTTCTTTTTCCTTAATCAAAATCTATGGAAAAACACCAATTAAAAAAAGAGAAGCAGAAAGAGAGAGAGAGAGAGAGAGAGAGAGAGACACGACCAGATCAAGTGTTCAAGGTCTTTAAAAATAATAATAATAAAACAAAACAAAGCACCTGTCAATTCTAAGGTAGACGAATTTAATTTTATTGGTGTTTGATTTAATTTAGTTTTTTTTCCAATAAAGCTGACCCTGAAATCAAAATATATTGAAAAACCAATATTAAAAAAGAAAAAACGCCGAAAATAGCAAATGAAGAAGATGAAGAAAAGAGAACCTTTTTGTCGATGAAATCAGCCCAGAACCTAGCTTTGGCTCTCTGGTAAGGATCAGAGGGACGCAAGGGAGCTCTGTCATGCCAAACCTCGTCGATGTACTGCACGATGATGAGGGACTCGCAGATGGGTTTTCCGTTATGGATGAGAACCGGGATCTTTTTGTGGATCGGGTTCATTTGCAGAAGAAGAGGACTCTTGTTCCCCAGATTTTCTTCTTTGTACTCGTATTTGATTCCCTTTTCGGCCAGGGCTATTCTGACCCTCATTCCGAACATGCTCGGACAAAAATCCAGCAGAACCACCTCGTCCGCCATTGCGACGTTTCTCGAACACCTGATATACAAAGTATATGAAGAGAAGTTGAGCGAGCTTTAGTAAGGTCGTTTGTCCAAGTTCTATTTATAGGGCTAAGAAGAAGGATATTGTTTACTTTATAATATTATTTGTTATTTATTGTTATAGAGACTTTTTTTTATGGTAATCCGTGTAAGTTGTTTCCTTGGTCTAACGATGACGTCATTGCTCACGATTGCATCCCCCATCCATTTTCACTTTTGCGGGGGTGGGGGAATAGAGAAGAAAGTTCTGGAGTGTAACACCCGAATTTCTTCGGTTCATATTTTATAAAAATTTCGTGTAAATATTTACCGTAATCGGTATTTCATGAGGAAGTTCGTTTTAGAACTTAATTTGTAAAACGAGTTCTTAAGATTTATTAAGACTAAAAAACAAATGGCATGAACTCGCAAAAGACCTTTATGAGTGAAGGAGGTCGTATTTGCACATTTCAAGACAAGTCGACGTTGACCAATAAGTCAGTTAGACCAAAACGGTCGAAAACGTCAAACAAGAATTTTTTTTTTAATATCGCAGTATAAGTGAAATTACTGCTAAAAACTCATTTCTTGATCAAGATGAGTTTGAATAAGAATTAAAATCACCTTAGAAAAATCAAGCATACTAAGTTAGAGTTCAGGGCGAAAGGATTCGGAAAAATAAGAGAAAAGATTTTCCGATCGAGTTTTTCACAGATCGAAAATTTTAATGCAATGTAATTTTCGATACTGGGTATTTAAGCAACTCAGTATTAAAATTTATTGCAATGTGTTGAAATTACACAATTTTTTCAAAAAGATTGAACCAAACAAGCCTTTAAGCTTAATTACATCACAATTAAGCTAAGTTAGGACATAACTCTCCACACACATGGACCAATGAGCATGTGACACCTCATCTATGAGTTGTCAACCACTCCCCCACTCCTCTCCCCTTATCAGCCGGCCACTCAAGCCCCCTTTGGGCAATGGCTTGCAAAAATTGGAGGACCAAATAGCAAGATTTGAACCAATTTGCCTTGGAAAAGAAAGCCTAGGATTTCCCTAGCTAGAGGCACTATTTCTAGGGATTTCAAACCCCAAAAAGTCAGCAGCCCTTAACCCATTCTCAGCCATACCAATTGGCATTTCCCCTCCAAAAAAATCCGAGAGAGAGAGAGAGAGAGAGAGCTATGGAAATCAAGAGTGTTCAAGCCAAAAATTTTGTGAAGAAACCCCTAAAGCCTTCGGTTTTCTTGTGAGTTCAAAGGAGAGATTTGTTCAAAATTCTTTCCCTCTCTTTCCCATCTTGCCGAGTGTTTGGGAGTTGAGAAAAAAAAAATTCGGGTTTTGGCTAGAAGCAAGGGTTGTATGAAGGTTTGATCTAGATCCAAGAGAAACCAACCTTTTTGTGAGTTGATACTTAAGGAGATTCAAGGAATTTTAAGTCCAAACCGTGCACTTTGGAGGCTAAATCTCGACTAGGAACAAGCTAGTGACACCCCGGATTTTTGAGGTAAAAATCCGAACTTTACCCTAGTTTTTGGTTCAAATTTTTGGTTCATTTTCTCAAGGGTTTTACCGTGTATTTCGAGCACAAAAAGTTGTAAGAGCTTAAGCTCATAATTTTCGGTTTTAGCCCTAAATAGCTTAGGTTATATTTTTATGCTTGATTTAGGTTTTTGAGGTGATTATTTTGCATGTTTGGTTGGAGATATGCTCTATGATTTTGTGTGCTAGAGATGCATGCTAGGGTTTCTATTTAAGGGTTTCATGTCTCTATTATGTTTATCAAATTTCTAAATGCATGTTCTAGGGTTTGTATGATGATATTGTTGAGCTTTGTTGTATGTACGTTTCTCTCTCAAAACCGTGGACCAAGGGGTCTCGGCCTTGAGTTGAATCCGAAAACACGGGATTTAAAATTTTATGTGTATGAGGGACGTTAGAAGACGTGCATGTGTTAATAGGTCCCGCATTGGGCGATCGAGCTAGAGCGACGCATAGGGACGTAAAATTTGGACTAACACCAAAACTGCTCTCGGGTCCAACACCCGGCAGCTCGGAAAAGTGGGACTTACAGGTCCTTAGAGGCCGAATGGGTAAAAACTTAAAACATGAAAGTTGTTCGTTAGGGTATTTCCTAGGGGACAGCGTGGACAGATTTTAAAAATAAGGCTTCAATGGCCTTTGTTTTGAAGAAAAACCGAGAACTAGTCAGGGTGACCAGGTTCCAACGATTCACATGTGTTCAAACAAAAACTGGTATCAATTGAGCCAGAATCAGAAAATTTTCAAAACATGAAAGTTTTAGATCTTTTTGTTAGCTATAACTTTTGTGAAGAAAGCGTTTCCAAATTCGTTTTATATTTTAAGTTATGAATTTTCAAACAAAATCCGTGCAGTGAGCAAAATCTCATGCACGGGATTTTCTAGACCAATGACTAGGAAAAACGTTTTTCTAACTTGCAAACATCATTTTCAAACCCGAAAACCGTTCCAAAGGCGGTTTTCGATCCCCAAATGTTTTATAGAAATGTTTTCAAGTGTTTTGTAATTTTCAAGACAAGTTTGGGTGCTATTCACCAAACTTACTTAAATAAACAAGAAAATGATATTTTAAGCAAGTTCAAGGTTTTCAAGATTAAAATGAATAAGATACTGCGTTAGTAGCCGGAAAATTATTTCGAGTTACTAGGGCCTTGCCCAAGCCCAGAGTTAACCATGCGGATTGAGGTTTAAGTTAAGATTATGATCACATGAACCCTTAATTAATAATTCCGTTGTGGGTTACGCCGTGTGACCCCTTCACATGTGTTAGTAGAGGGACATATAACCGAAAAATATATATGTTGGTTTAATCCGACATTAAACGATCTTAGAATAGAGACCTCACGTGTAAACGTCCATGGACAGGAGGTGATCTGCGAGCGTGCTCGGGAAAGGAAATTCGATCACGCGAACAACGAAGACAAAGTAAGTACAACGCCGCCTACAGCATAGGCTAGAGTTGTATGTTTACTTAACATGTTTACTTTATACTGTTTAAGTGTTAGTTGATGATTTGCTCGATGGTTGCAATATGCTTACTGTATGATGAATGTTTCAAGTATTGTTATTATGCTTATATGAAAAAGTATGCCTGTCCATGCATTGATAGAACATGAGATTAGGAGACATCATATAAGTATGCTCACTAATCTATCAAGTGAAAAGATGTCAAGAAAGACCTACAAACAGAACGTTTGAGAAAAGGCCACAAGAGCCAGTGTCGTGCCCCCTGATGACGATCAGGTCGAAAGCTTGGGTAATCTCCTTAAGCTGCGCGCCGGGTACATGCACATCAAGTTAACGGGCCCACAAGTAAAATCAACAAGATAAAGTGTGATACAAGAAAGCAAGCATAATTGGATATAAACGGTTCATGCATTTCACGATAGAATGTCATGTTTAAGATGAAGAAATCGATGATATGATGCCATGTTTATGTTTTCATGTTTAAGATGTCATGAAAATGGTTATGTATGTTTCATGTAATTGGTTCGCGGTATAGGAGTTGTACTTGCTGAGCTTTCGCTCATTGTTTGAAGTTTATGCTGTAGGTAAACAGCCTGTCTTGAATTAACTGCATGGTGGTGGGTAAAGTCGGTGGCTGTGAAATGATGAACGGGTTGGGATTCACAACTCAAAAGGATTTAATTAACATATCTATTTTGAAAAAACAGACAGTTATTTTATTTGTGTATGAGTGTATGTAAATATTTTCTAAGTATAATGCTTCCGCTATTAAAAAAAAAAAAAATCCCCACTATTTTCATGATGAAAAATGGGATAAAACAAGTTTAAGTTCAAGTAAGTTAAGTCAAGTGACGGCCTGTACAAGGCGGGTCGTCACATGGAGTAGGGTTTTTGGTACATTATAAATAGGGAAATTATTTGTTTTGTTTGATATTTGTGGCATTTTGAGAAATGGGCACTTAATTAAATGGGACTCTCTAGTGATTTTGTTCTACCTAATTCCAGCTAGTATTAGCTTGTGTTTATGGCTTATTTTTATGTAAATATATGTGCGAGTGTAGTGTTAGGACTAGCTAAATGAATGCAAAGCGGGTTTATTGTTTTAGGTCCAATTCCAAATGATTTTTTCTTTAAAATTAATAAAAATGTCTATATTACAGAAAAAAAATAATTTTGATAGAGTAAGGAATAAAAAAAAAAAAACCCTTACCATCCATTATGGTCCTATTGTTTAAAAATGTCTCTTATGAGTTAACTTTTCAAAATCCTATCGTGTAATTCTCTTTATGTCCAATTAGATTGATATAATTTTTTATGTCTAATTGATATGATTTGATTCAACAATTGAAACTATATGAAGGATTTTTTTTTTCATAATTTATTACTTAATTTTCCTTATGAATAATAAAGGAGGAAAAAATTTGTTTTGAATTCCGTCTATGGCCATGGATACAAATAAAGCTTGGTCCCCCTTATTGGCTTGTTTATAACAAAAGTGCAATTAACAATGTGAATCAAAAATAAAATTAGACAAGTTGTAATTGTCAAACTTCATCTCCCAATTCTTAATCAAAATGGCGTTGTCCTTCGTCTATCAAGTTGATTTTGTCGACGACCAAAGGTAAATAACCACTCTTTGATTATCAGGATTCTGAGGGCCCAACTTCACGGTCCAACAGCTATATATCTATGTCTGATACTTGATACAAGAGTAAAGGTGTTTCAATCAATGAAAGTCAAAGACTGAATCCTGGATTGTCATGCATTTACAGAGAAAGCTTATGTTCACATGCACGTTCATGATTTTAAGGGAAGTAGGGTAAAGCACACTACTATCATAGAATGCGGACCCACTACCTTTTTTTTTCCCCCCTATAAATAGAGGAGAATCCATAAGAAAAGGGATATACAAAAAAGACTTACCAAAAACCCTGTCAAATTTACTCCAGAATCACCTATGTATTTTTGTAATCTTCATTCTTGATTAGTCAAGGTCTTAGACACAAGAAGACGTAACACATTTTGGTAAATCCTGATAAATTTAAGTTTTTTTTTTTGCTCTTTTTATTCAATTTTTCTTATTTTTAAATCATGACTTATTTGATAATTAAGTATCCCTAATGTTTGTCCTGATTATTTTAACTAGGAATTTAGGACTTTCTAGTATTTTTGTGTTTGTGGCATTTTTTAAAAATGTTTAACTGTATGATTGTTTAGAACTTGAAAAATACTTAGTTTCATTTTATTATAAAGTGATTAGCCAAAGTAATTCTTAAACTCTTATAAAAATAACGGTTTGATCTTTACTCTCTTTTATTTTAATCGAGATGATTTTAAACTTTTCTTTTTTAGTTATTATGGTTATTTCTATCAAAATTGATTAAATTTTTAATGAAATCTTATTAAAATAATTATTTATTTATATAATAAAATTATTAAAATATCCTCCCCACTATCCCCCAGCCCCCCCCCCCCCCCCCCTTTCTCTATCGATCTAGCCCCCATTACCCTCACTACCATTCACCCCCCACCTCCCTCCTCTCTCTCTCTCTCTCTCTCAGTCTGGCCCCTCGACCCCCACCCCCTCGTCTTCGTTTGCCCCCCACCCCCGCAGCCCTTCCTGTCGTCGTTCGCCCCTCACCCCCTCTCTCTGTCTCTCTCTCCGTTTGGCCCCCTTCCTTCCGCCGTTCGCCATGAGCCCCCAATCGGAACCTAGATTGAAGTTGCCCCCCTCCGTCTTCGCCATCATTGAGGCGCCCCTTCTTTGCCATTGTTGTGCCTCCCCCCCCGCCCCCACTGTCTTCGCCCTCGCAAAGCTTGGCTCAAGCATAACTGAACTGGGTCACCCCCACCCCCATTGCCACCCGAGCACTTTGATCTAGTTTCCTCCCACCTCCGCCGAGCTTGCTTAACCCCCGGATCTTGACCCCAGATCTGGGCTACTTTGGTTTTAAAGAGAGAGAGGTCGGGGATGGAGGGAGGGAGGAAGACAGAGAGTGCGGGCTTTGGTTTGGAAAGGAGAAAGAAATCAAGGAGGGAGAGAGAATGAGCGTGTGTGTTAGGGCTTTGGTTTGGAGGGAGGGGAGAGAGAGAGAATAGATAGAGTTATTTTTTAATTTTTTAAATTAATTATACTAAAATAGATTATTAAAAATACCCTCTTATTTTTGTTAGAAAATAATGAATTTTAACGGAAAAAATTATAACGATTAAAAAATAAAAATTTAAAGTTATCTTGATAAAAAAAATATAAGGACTAAACTATTATTTTTTTAAAAGTTCAAAACTATCTAGACCAATTATTTTTTATTTTTGTAATTAAAATGTTTGACCGTGCTCGTTTAGAAGTTGAAAAATCCCCAGTTTTGTTTTTATGATTATAATTAATGGACACAAAAAATAAAGTAATGCCCCCCTTAAAAATCAAAACAAAATAAAATAAAATAATGCCAGTAGCCATGATCAACATGGGTACAAACAAATATTGAAGTGGGCCACCTTAGCCCCACTTCTTAATTATTTTCTTCATAAATCAATTAATTATGTAGAGCAAAAAGTAAAATATCCTTTGGTTTGGTGAGGTCTTTTGAAAACCTTATTTCGAAGGATAAAACTTTCCAAGGGTAGTCATGTTCAAATTTCTCTTCAATTCCTTATTTTTTATTTTTATTTATTTTTACCATACTCACTTTTCATTTACTTCTGTTAAGATTATCTAATTTAAAATCTTTTGAAGAGTCCTTTTTTTTATGTTGAAAATTTCTATTAAATTTTTAGTTTCTTCTTTTAATGGTAAATTTTTGATTTAAACAAAAAATTTTTTTTTGAGAGTTAAGAATATAAACTCTATACCTTATAATAGAAGTAGATGTGCAGTAACCGCAAGACATACATGCAATTTGCAAATAATATACAAACCTTAAAATTTGGATTTAACTCAATTTTAAGAATGATTTGTTTAGAAAGAAACCCAAAATACATGGGCAAGAACAAAAAAAATAAATCATCATTGAGTCTTACGATACTATAAGAACTCAAACATATTCTGATAATAAAATTATGAATTTCACATTGACATTAATAATTTTCATGAAACATCATATAAACATATAGTACAAACTTAAATTCCTTTATATATAAAGGAATTACGAGTCCGTAAAAAAATTTTTGGTTATTACAGAAGGAGAGAATGAAATGGAGAGGTGAGAAGTGAAAGAAAGAGTTTTACTACTAAACCATGAAGTATTATAGGTATTAGTGAACTGGGTTTTCATTGCTCTATGTATTAGCCTCTATACCCCTTCTAGCTTTTGAAAGGTTTACAGTTAATTAGTTATTAATCAAGAGATGAGGCAAGTAGTCAATCTGAATTAAGAATTGACTGACAAAGAAGGACCGAGATCCCATGACAAGCCTATTAAGCTTTTGATTACTTCTGTTGTTTATAGATTTTTGTCAATTTAAGTTGAGATATGTTTACAGAAGTAGTGTCTTTTAGCTAGCTATACGAGTTATTTTATATTCATACTAGCTTAGAGGGCGTTACAGTTATACAGTCTTTTGTTAAGTGCATAATAATATTCTAAGGATATTTGAGCTAACACCGAGCTCTTGGTCCCATCTATTGTAACGAATAGGAAACAGGGACTCATATTTCAAGTCAAGTTAAACATTACATAATTGTTATGCTTATCTACTAATAGAGTTGCTAGGTGGGTGGGTGACACATAGACAATAATACAAAAGTTATTTGATAAACTCATCCTATATACGTAGAACCCACTAATGACCTATGCGTAACCTGTATTGACTCTTTAATCTGTTGACTAACTCTAAATGATAACTCTTTAACTACTCTTTTAGTTTTAATCTAATTTTTATTTCCACCTTCCTGGAAATTTCCTAAGAAAAGTGTCCAATTAAAAGAAAGACTCTACCAATTAAAGATATTGACTAATGTTCATCTTCTTGACTAATGTACTTCTTTCTTTTTCTTTTTCTTTTTCTTTTTTTCCTTTTTTTTTTTTTTTGTAAGTTCAATCTGTTTGATCTTGAGGTATATATGCCTTCTCTCTCACCTCTTTCTTAAGAATTTTTTTAGGATCGATTCATTTTTTTAATACGCAGAACTATGTTTCTAAATCTTCTGAAAATTATAGTAGTTTTAATTCCAATTAGAAGAAACACAATAAAAAGAATCTTAAAGAGTATACATATTTTGTGCCAAATATGATAAACAAAATAGAAGTTAGAAGAGAAAGTAAGAAGAGAAGTAACATATGGGGGGCCAACATCCTTTAGCTAGGTTGGTGGGGTATTCATTCTCCTTACTGAATGTTTGAGTTTAAGTTGTCATCACCGCGATGGTTGGGATATATGGGCAATTCATCTTGTGAGGAATCCATATATCATGCCGAGAGGGGGGTCGGCGTATCCACCTATTCGGAGTTATCTGCACATTCCAACCTTTACCTCTATAACCTAATTTTTTTCTTTAGTAAAGAAGAAGAAGAAGAAGAAAGTAACACACAGGGGTCTTCCTCCCACCTACTCTCTTTCTCAGAAAAAAAGAACAAAAAAAAAAAAAAAAGATCTATTACCTGCTCTATTTTTATTGGGAGAGTCCGTGGTGGTGGAGTTTTTTTGAGAATAACTACCCATAGTGCTCCATACAAGGGCTATTATTGAGTTACTTTCGACATGTATGTCTGTAATTTTGTGCAAACTCAGAGCCCATATGTTGCTGCTGGTTTTTTTTTTTTTTTTTTTTTTTTTTTTTTTTTTTTTTTTTTTTTGGTGGTAAATAACAAGGGCACCAAAAAACCATCAGATTCTGCAGAAGTTACAGTACAAGGTCTCAGGGATACGAAACACCTCCCCCAAACCTCAATCTAGAGCTGGCAAGGGCCCATTTACTCAGACCTATCATTCTTTATCATTTGTTGTTAAATATGGTCTAAAGTTATCACTAACCTTTTTTTTTTTTTTTTTTTTCTCTCCCTCTCTGCAATTTCTTGTGGATTTAAATTATTCCATAATTTTATTTCCATTTCTTCCTCAAATGAGGCTGATTGTTGATAAGTCCGATATGAGCTTTTTGTTACTTGTAATATCAATTTAAGTTCAAAATTTTGAACTCATATTCTACCAAAAAGAATTTTAAAATCATAATATTAAACAATTAATCCATAAACAGAAGAGTATAAACACTAAGAATCCAATTCAAAAAAAAAAAAAAAAGACAAACTTTTTCAGGAAAAAGAAAAGAAAAGAAAAGAAAAGAAACTCAAAAATCTTTGTCATGGCAACTGTCTCCGGGAAAGTGGTAAGGGCCTGAGTCCCCTGCCGTTGGTTGCAACCAGGAGAGGATGGGAAACCACGGTGACGAAGGTTGCAAGATCGCACTTGCGACAAGGAAGCCATGGTTGCACCACTAGTTGGAAACCTCCGGTGCGACACCGTCGACAACGACTGTTGTGAGGGAGTGGCTTTGTGACGCTGTTGCAATCGGTGGGTCGTGATGATGCGCCTCCACAGCCTTCCTACCAAAGCCAGCAAGAACCTTACAGCCCCTCCCACGGTGGTCTTTGGCCTTTTTCTTTTTCTTTATCTTTTTTTTTTTTTTTGGTTTTTTTAAGGGAACATAGGCTTGTTCCTTTTCTCTGCTAAAAATGGATCGATTTATTTTATTATTATTATTTTTTTTTAGAAGAAGAAGGGTGCGGTAGTATGTGACAGTGTGCATTTGAACTTTTATGCAACTCAAATCTTTCTTGCCGTGCGATTGGATCTCATTTAGACTTCATGAGTAATTACTCTCAAAGAGACTCTACTACAATCATTCCCCTTCTCATCTCTATGTTAGCATTTTTCATATTCAAATAGTAGTCATCGGTTGAGAGGGGCTCTCTTGTGATTCAAGAACTCGTGAGTGCCAACAGCAATATTAATTGGTCCCACAGCCCCCAAGGTGGAGATGAACCCCACGTTGTGTCCAACGCTTCTGTTTGATGTGTCCCACAACAACAATATTAGTTTTTATTTTTATTTTTATTTTTTAATAAAAATGGGATTAGAGGTGTAGTCAATCTCCCATGCAATGTCACTTAGCTCAATTGGTGTTTAGTAGATATGTAAGGAATTCCAATTTAAAAAAGAAAAATAAAAAAGAAGCACGTTTAAAAATTAAATTTCGCGAGACATATTTACTGGAGTGACGTAGTTAAGGAAAGTTATCAATTTTTTTTTCTTCGTTGGTTCTCCGAGGTAGTACTATTAAAACTTATTATCAACTTATGACCAATCTGACATTGCTTTTGAGGGTGATTTGGTGCCTGCAATGATCAAGATGCCTTCCTTGGGGGAAAACCTGCATTAAGTAGTAAGAACACCCTAATGCTCAAGTTAGTAATCAACAAGATAAAGCAATAAAAGTCTAGAAAAACAAGAAATGCCTTTCTTTCACGTATTGAGTGTGTTTAAGATGTGAACTGAAACGCTTTAGAGAATACCTTTTCTTTTATAGGGAAGCCCATGTACATGCCGATTAAAAAAATTTTGATTATGATTCTCAATTAGAATTTCAAGACATACTTTTCTTATCCTGAATTACGTAAACTTTCCATCTAAATTCGTTTAAATCAAATATTGGACAGTACCAATTTGATTGGGATATATTATTAAATTCTTGAAATGAAAGGTCTAAAGGTATATTCTAGAGAATATTTTGGAGAGTAGTCGACATGACTTCCTTGTGGATGTCAACTGGGTGGAGTTGCACCCATACCGAGTTGACCCCAAGAGGGAGCCAAGTCATTCTCCTTGAGTCGAATCTTGTTGTTGTGGTTGTTTGTTCATGGATTGTCTCAGATCTTACCCGCCCATTCAGATTGTTGGTTTGTGTCAAAGAGCCATTTTGTGTAAATCACGCCTCTACTTGTGGCTAGGTCTAGAGCCTATCAAGTCTTTCGAGTCCTGTAAGTTTAGCTGCCGAAGACGAGGAAGGTTTGGCTCTTTTAGTGGTCAATGTGTTTTATCTACTCTTTCATATATATACAATTTTCAATTTTTATCAACTCTTTTGATTGTGTTTCTTCTGTTATCTGTTTTTTTAAGCAATTCATTTTGTAGTTCTTTTTGGAGCATATCTTCGCTTTGTTTCGATGCTTATTTTCTATTGTTGTTAAAAAAAAAAAAGAAAAAAGAAAGAAAAAGAAAAAGATATGCTGAGGTATTATCACCCCCACTGTATCTGGTTTCTACACCTCGTGATAATTCCTGCTCAAACTCAACATTCACCCTGCTACTATATGCCTCCTTATTTATGGCCATAGCTAACTACATTTTATGTATAATTGCCTTATTATTTGCCTCCATCTTCTGCACAATCGCCGCCTCGTGATTGGCCAACATTAATTTCATATAAGTTTGGTGTTCGCCTATACGACGGTCAATATAATACATCTATGACTCTAAACAGGGAGTCGAGATTGTGGGCATCGCACTATGTGTCTGGGGGCCAACAAGGTCGAGAATGTAGGCGTTGGGCCATGCATTTGCTAGTCCCTAGGGGTAGAGGCTCAAATCTGCTCATGAGTCGGTCTGGCTGTGAAGGACCTCGAGGTTGTAGCAGGATCAAAAGAGGTGAGACTTGTAGGCATCGGGTGTTGTCTTTACCAGACCACGTGGTAGAGGCTCCAATCATCTGCTCTTGTTTCTTTAGTGCCTTTAGTAGTTTCTATACCTATCATGATTCCTGGAATATTTACAAGTGGCATTCAAGCTCTTATTTTTGCAACTTTATTTGCGGCTTATATAGCAGAATCCATAGAAGGTCATCATTGCTTAGTTTTCAACATAATCTTTTTTTAGCTTAGCCTAATGACTATGTTTTAGCTTAACACAATGTATATGTGTGTCAAGGTAATCCACTAATAGGCCGAACTGCTAGGGAAAGACCTCGAGATTGTAGCAAGATCAAGAGAGATATAACTTGATCTAAGTTCATCATTTCTCTCATCGGAATCGACAGCACTACATAGGATGACATCTCCCTCGAATAACTTCGTCAGGCCATCAATCACATCATCACTGCAGTCTTCACGCCTTTCCATTCGCAAATAATATTCTCATTGACTCTCCTTAGATAAAGGATCTAAAGTAGGACAGATTGTAAACTGAATAAATACAATGGAAAAATAATAATTAACTTGACTAATAGATCTTTTTTTAACTTATAACGAGTTAGTTAATATCTCAATAGATTTCATGGCTTCCAAAGAAGGATCAAATGAGGTGTCAAAGCGACAATGTATATTTTGGTTTATGATCTACATCATTAATGTGTAATATTATTGGTCAATACCATGATTCACGGACAGAGAGGAGGCCGGAGGAGAGAATGTCGTCATGAGGCCTGGTCACCGTCGTGATGTCGACGATGGAGAAAGAGAGAGAAAGCCTACAATGAAGGAGGAGAGAGAGAGATATTGTCTGATATAAGAGAAATGAGAGAGAAGAAAAATGCTATTTATTTCTACAGGAAAAAAAACCCCTGATCTATAAAGGATTAAAGGTGAAATTACCTAATATTAAAAAAAAAGCTATTTATTTTTTTTAATAAATAAAAATTAAAGTTCAGGGGAGGTCGGGGGAGGGGGCCTAGGTTGGGGGCGCACCGGGGGGCCAGGGAGCTGGCTGGGGCCCGGGGGTAGGGGGCGGCGGGAGAGAGAAGAAGAGAGAAAAAGGGAAAGAGAGAGGGGGGAAGAGAAAGAAATTCACCGGCCGCCGGCCGGCCGGGGCTAGGGGGCCAGAGGTGGGTCGCCGGCATCGGGGTGGGTCGCCGGGGAGAGAGGAGAAGAGAGAGAAAGGGGAAGAGAGAGGGGAAGAAAGAGAGAAGAAA
Organism: Ficus hispida; assembly: GCA_025413025.1. Lineage (NCBI taxonomy): Eukaryota > Viridiplantae > Streptophyta > Magnoliopsida > Rosales > Moraceae > Ficus > Ficus hispida. The sequence goes on from CM046369.1 coordinate 21,462,753, forward strand.
AGAGAGAGAAAATGGGGTCGTCGACGGCCGACGGCCGGCGTCCGGGGCTGGGGGCCTGAGGTGGGTCGTTTGCGTCGAGGGTGAGTCGCCGGCGTCGGTCGCCAGTGATGGGAAGATCACCGGCGATGGAGAAGACTTTGGGTGGGAAGGATTATATGAGGTAAGGTGTATGATAAGTATCGTACACTATCAACGTTTCACCGTTTGATTAAATCTCAACGGTCTAAAAAAGGACTTTACCGGTAGAGACCATACATCATTTAAATATACCATCGATAAAAAAAAAGGGGTCTGGTTGTGGTAGAGACCCTCTAAGGGTCACTACCGGTAGAGTCCTTTTTTGGACCGTTAAGATTTAATCGAACGGTTCAAATGTTGATGGTGTACGATATTTATCATATACCTAACCTCACACAATCATTCCCACCTAAACTCTTCTTCGTCGCCGGCGATCTTCCCGCCGCCGGTGACGGACGCCGGTGACTCATCCCCGACGCCGGCGACTTATCTCCGACGCCGGTGACCTAACTCCGGCCACCTCCGTCCCCCAGCCCCGGACGCCGGCGACCCCATTTTCTCTCTCTTCCCCTTTCTCTCTCCTCTCTCTCTCTCTTACCCTCTCTCTCTTACCCTCCCTCCCGCCGGCCCTCACCCCCGGCCTCCCCCCACCCCCGGCCGCCACCCTCCCCCGGCACCCACCCGACGATCCCCCTCTCTCTTCTCTTCTCTCTCTCTCTTCCCCCTTCTCTCTCTTCCCCTCCCTCCCGCCGGCCCCCACCCCCGGCCCCCAGCCAGGCCCCCGGCCCCGCCCCCTCCCCTGGCCTCCCCCCGGCCCCCCCTCTCTCGCGCGATTTCGCAAAATCACGAATTAGTCACCGGGACTTGTGGCCGGAGTTAGGTCGCCTGCGTTAGGGATTAGTCGCCGGCGGCGGAAAGATCGCCGGCGACGGAGAAGATTTTAGGTGGGAATGATTATGTGAGGTTAGGTGTATGATAAATATCGTAGACCATCAATGTTTAAACCGTTCGATTAAATCTTAACGGTCTAAAAAAATGCCGTACCGGTAGAGACCCTAAAAAAAAATACCTTTCCCCTAAAAAAAATGTCTTCAAGACTCAAAAATACCTTTCCATTATATTTTCATCTACTGAAAATTATTGGAGCAGTTAATAATTATTAAAAGAAAATATTTTTTTAAAAAAAATTTAAATATGATCACACATAAAAATTGAGTAAAGCTATGAGACGTGTACCACACCACGTTCGGTGGCACGCTGCTTAGGATATTTTAGTGGGACCCATATTCAATTGAAAATTAAAAGCTTTCAAAATAAAATAAAAAATGAAAAACAAAGCTTGTACGGCCCACGAGGAAAAATTTTGCATATCTTCTCTCTCTTGTCCGGTGTTTGTCTTCCCCATCATCCTCATCTCTCTCTTCTTTCTTCTGCTGTTTCCATTTCAAGATCAAAGCCTGAGGAGGAGGCATGAAGCGGACTAAATTTTTTTTTCTTACCAACTAACAATTGAAGTTAGAAAATTAGTATTGTGTTCAGAACTTCAGATGAGAGAAAGGCTTTTATGATCAACAATGGCTGCAGGGGGATTCCCAAAAAAAAAAAAAAAACTGAAGCATAAAGAAAGAGAGAATTGTTGTTTTTTTTTTTGCTGTACTTTCGAGATCCCTTATTCTTGGATCCCTGAAGATCTCTCATTTGATATTCTAAAAAAATAAAAGTAAAAAATTAAAATTTTTTCTTAATCAGTTACTCTGGTTCCGTCCTTGTGTCGGCGAACAGTCGTGTGTCCTCCTCCATATTTTCCACCGGCACATCGACGACGTAAAATACCAACAACAGTCCAGATCTGGTCCGGAACTTGAAATCGGAATCAAATCAGAAGGAGTAGACGAGTGCCCATCGAAGCAGCGTGGAAGAGGTTTCGGAGCCAGAAGTGAGAGCCTCAGAGATCTGAGAAGAGAAGTTAAAATTTGTTAGTGGGTCCCAGTGACCTGTCATACTCCTTCGTTTTGCCAAGTTGGCAGCCAACTAAGCTGCCAACTCAAGTGGTGAGCACCACCCTGGCTTTATTCATAAGAATTAGACTATCATTACCGTCTATTGTCTTCCCCAAAATTCCTATGTTCTTTTCTTTTTCATAAATCTTTAATAATTAATTATTGACTAAAAAAATAATTAAACTATTAATGTAATGCATATAAATAAAATTTTGATATTGGTCTTGCTCGTAGACTCAACCTGAGGTCTTTGGCAATTGCCTGAGTTCCCTCTACGGTTAAACTGGCATTAATCCACACGACAAATTGTGTCCCCACAATAAACATAATTCATGCTACAAAGCACAACTTAAATACGAAGTAGTAGAAACCACATAACTACATACTTTTAGTTTATGCCACAACACAAAACATATGGGAGAGACGCCTCCAAAGTCACGAGCAAAACCACTTTCCAAGATGTATTTTTGGAGTTTAAGCGAAAAATTGTAAGCAGGTCTTTTTCAAAATTAAATAAGATCTATTTTTAACAATTAAAAATTATTTAATAAAGAAAAACATAAGGGAAAAATGTATGTATAGAAATAGCAGAAACCTATGATAGCATTGTAGTTGTTCAAGCAATAAGAGGCTTCATGTTAGTAACCCAATCAAATTTGCAAAAATAAATTATATTACCCTCTTAATATATATATATATATATATATATATATATTTGCATAAATAATTCTTACAGAATTAGTAACAAATAATATCTAAACTATTCATAAATTTAGAAGCAATTTTCTTTTTAATAGTAAAAGAATTCAACTAGGTTGATGGTTTTCTTTTCAAAAATTAACGACACTTCTAATTTAAGTTAAATATACCATCAATATTTTTATAAAAAAAAAATTTCAAAATCCAAAAATATACATTTCCATTATATTTTCATCCAGTGAAAGTTATTAGAGCAGTTAATAATTATTAAAAAAAAAGATTTTCTAAAATTAAATATGATCACATATCAAATTCTTTATTTGATAACAACGTTTAACTCCAACTAAACTGTATTTTTTCATCTCAATTTTTATCTTTTTCTGAACGGCCAACAAAATTTATAACTACTTTTTAAAAAATCAACTCAACTCAAAGTTAAAAATTTTATCTCAACTCAAACTCAACTAATTCATCAAATGGATTAGACTATCATTACTCCAACTTCCAAGAGCCTATTGTGTTCCCCAAAATTCCTACGTTTGGTGGCTTCCACTGAAAATTTTTATTATTTTATTTTTATCTTAAAAGTTTTATAATATTTACAATCTATCCCATTAAAATTAAAAAATTATCATACAATTTTTATTTTACCTCCAATAAAAATAAAAAATTCTCACATAATCCCTATTCAAATTAATTTTATAAAAAAAAAAGTATATACTTTTTCTGTTTTACCCCCACTAAAATTAAAAATTATCACATAAACCTACTAAAATTATAAATTCTAACATAATCCTCTTTAAAATTTATTTTATCTTTAAAAAAATTTAGTATATATTCTCGCTGAAATAGATTTCTTGCTCCGCCCTCTTTGAGTCTATAGCACATAATTTATCCTCGCGATAAAATATAATATAATCCATACCACAAAACACAACTCAAATACTAAGCAGTAGAAACCACATAACCACATACTTTTAGTCTATATCACATACGGAATATTGTCCATGCCACACCACAAAACACATGGGAAAGAGGCCTTTTACTCACCACGTGATTAAAGTTGATTAAAGTTGAACGGTAGAAAGTAACGAAGGAGTACCAATTTAGAAAAAGGCATCCCACATATGGTCAATGTCATATTAAAAAATTTACATTAAAAAAAAAGAACTAAATTAAAAAAACATAAAGAGATAAAAAGCATGGCCGTGGGTCTCACTAGCTACCCATTCACGTCGTTCGCCCTCCTAGTCTCCGACCATGCCGTTGCACCCTATGTCCTCGGCGATGGAGTCGACGATTCGGCTAAGGAGGGTGGGTTCGACGATCCAAAAGACACCGCTGCCGCCTCATCATCTTCTCCACCATCTCCGCCGCTGTCCAGGCCTGCTCCGTGGATCGAACATCAAAAAGAGCAAGGGGGTTTCACTGCTCCGTTACCCGTGAGCACGAACCACCCACATCAGCAAGCTCGTCGGCGGAGGAAACATCCTCACTGACCAGTGCGACGGTGAACCCCACCACGCGACGTAGCGCTACCTACGACGGCGACCCACCCCAGCCCGCGACCTCACCATTCCCTCACTCCCGCCTCCTCACCCTGCAACGATGACGGTGACCCACCCACAGTGTGCCTTGCCGGGGAGTTTGCACTGGTTGTCCCGCCCAGGGTTGGAGGGCCTGTCAGTGGAGTGGGTTGCCAGAGGTTTTTTTTTTTTTTTTTAATTTTTTTGAAATGTTTTGATCATCAGGTGTAATTCTTTTTGTGATTATTTGGTACGTTACACATTCTTTAGTGATATAATGAACTTATTGTCATTTTATTTATTTTATTAAAAAACAGTACTCTAGCATTATTATTTCCATTCTTCTTAACAGCTTTTGTTCGTTACTCTATTTAATTATCATCTTTTTGCATTTTTTTTAACAAGAAAGGTGCTTGGTTCTCTATTTATATATATATATATATATATAGAGAGAGAGAGAGAGAGAGAGAGCTTGCTTAAAAGTTTCTGGATCATTTCTTCTCTCTTTTTTTATAAAATAAATTCTGCTAGTTATTTCTCGTTTCTTAACGAAGTGACAGCTTGTTCAAAGATTGCAAATCTTCCGGTGAAGATCATGACCATGTATTTGGTTTTTTGTTTTTTGTTTTTTGTTTTTTTTCTCTTTTCTGGTTTACGTTCTCTATGCAGGTTATTTCACATGTTAAGGTTATTGAAAAGATGGAGGAGAACAAATTAGCAGATGAAGGCCAAGCAGAAATAGGCTTCGCGGCTTATTATAATGTGGTTTTCTTCACACACATGATTTGTTTGGTCGGTGTTATTTGGCTTTTTTACATTTGGCTTTCAAGTGAGTCTCCCCTATTTCTCTCTCCCTCTTTCTCATTTGTATATCTTCATATCCCTTGATTCTGTTTTTGTCCTTTTTTTTTTTTAGCATCAATCTGTTGCTGGGTTCAATTATATCTTAGTTTTAACAGAGTTTTTGGATTGCTGTTTCTTTTTTGTCTTTTCTCGACCATTTTCAACTTTCCGATCTTCTCGTGCTTCTTTATTTTTTTTATTATTTATTTTTTAAGTTCTACCAACGAATTTGTCTTCAGGAAAACTTTAAGGTTATAATTTTCTACTCCGGCCAGTATAATCCTTTGAAAATATTGTCGGTACAAGTTGTGATGAAACCAGATTTTTGTCTCGGGATAATCTTTTCTGTCCAATTTGTTCCCATGATTGCATAATAAGGAATACTTTCCTCACAAAAAAAAAAAAAAAAAGAAAAAAAATTATGCCGATGAAATACGACTTTTCCAAATGAAGTTTTTCCTCGGAAAATACCATTTTTTTTAACTAGTGTTGATCAATTTTAAAAGAAGAAGCATCACTTTGCAAAATTGAATTTTGATCTGATGTTTGTGTGTGTGCAGAATTATGGAAGTGTTTTTTTGATCATTTTGGAGGCACAAGTATGAGTCCAGCTACCGGTGGTTCCTCTTCTCACAGTAGTTTAGAGAAGATTAAATATGATATATTTATCAGTTTCAGAGGTGAAGATACCCGTTCTAATTGTATAAGTCATCTTCATCATGCCTTATGTCAAGAGAAAATCAAAGCTTTCATATATAGATGAGGATGATCTTGGGAAGGGACATGAAATATCACCAACATTTAAGAAAGCAATTGAAGAATCAAAGCTTTGTCTAGTTATTTTGTCAGAACATTAAGCTACCTCAAGCTGGTGCTTAGAAGAACTTGTGCACATTCTCAATTTCAAGGGGCAAGCCAAAGTTCTAGCTGTTTTTTACAAGGTTGATCCATCAGATGTACGAAAACAACAAAAAAGTTATAAAGCTGCGTTTGATGGACTCAGAATTAAAGGCTTCAACAATGCGAAATTGCAAAACTGGAGATATGCTTTGACAAAAATAGCCGATCTATCTGGTTGGGCTACAAACGGATATAGGTAATCCTATTTTATATCGTTTTATTTATTTTGATTAATTATCTCGTGCATGACTTATTAGATCCATATATGTCCCTTTTACCAAAAAATAAGATTTTTTATTTTTTAACATAAAGATGGAGGCAGTTGAACTTTTCACCTTACGGTAGAGTCAGGTGTGGAATTGTCATTAGTTGACAACCACCAAAAGTAGGATTTTTATCTTTGTAGTTGTACTTCATAATTATATGTTTAATTTTGCTGTTATTGGTATCTTTTTTCATTTGAATGAAAAACTAATAGGATTTATATGTTTGTAGTTGTACTTCATTAAATGTTTAATTTAATTTGTTGTTATATGTTGGTGTCCTTTTTCTTTGAATGAATATCTAGCTGGGTAACGTTATCATTTTAAGTATATATGTATATAGTTCACCAACCTGCGCACATACAGCTGGCAGTATTTGCGCGCGCGCATATATATATATATATATATATATATTTACTTCTACCAAAATACATATATATTTACATATATCCGAATGTTAAAGTCTAGGGAAAATACTTACATATTAATATATTGAATAAATGAAGATCACCACGCTAAGCTAAATGTATAATTTTTTTTAATATTATGATCATCTTTACCATTATTCATCTTTTCTATTTGATAACGTTTATAAAAAGTCTTATGAAAAATGAACTTCACCACGCTAAAGTAAATTGTGATGATTATGCTTGGCAAAGTGAGCCAAAAATTGTTTTGACATTTAAAAGTGATCTCATTCTCATCAGTATGAAAGTCATTAGATATTAGAATAATTGATTTTTTGATTTTTAATTTCTGCAATTTTTGATATGGTTATATTAATAGTTACCTTTGAACCATATGCATATGTGTACATACTGGCAGGTCTGATTCCCAATTAATTGTCACAATTGTTGACGATGTAATTGAGAAACTCAAAGATATGTCCGTGGCAAGCGATGAATTGCAGGGTTTGGTTGGAATTGTTGAGAAAATTAAGGAGATTGAACGGTTGTTACAAATTGGCCCATCAAACGTTCGTCCTATTGGCATTTGGGGCCCAGGTGGCATAGGTAAAACAACACTTGCTAAAGCTGTATGCAAACGATTATCCTTTCACTTTGAAACTTACGTTTTTCTCAATAATGTTCGAGAGGAATTTGAGAAGCATGGTCCAACTCAATTAAAAGATAAACTATTTTCTGAATTGTTGGAGGGTGAAAGTCGAGTACGATTCGCAGGGGATAGGCTCCGTCTGAAAATGGTGATTGTTGTTTTCGATGATGTCGATGATGTAGAGCAATTCGAACAGTTAATTAACATGGTGATTGGTTTGGTCCTCAAAGTAGAATTATTATAACAAGTAGAGATCAACAAGTTCTTAGGAATATCGAAGTTTGTGGAATATGAGGTTGAGGGATTAGATGATGTGGAAGCTCTTGAACTCTTTTCTCTACATGCTTTTAAGAAGAACTCTCCTACCGCAAACAGAAAAGAGTACTTGTCAAAAAGGGCGGTACATTATGCTGGAGGCTTTCCATTGGCTCTTATAGTTTTGGGCCGCCTCCTTTTCTCTAAACCTACAGAAGTATGGAGAAGTACACTGGATAAGCTGGAAAAGTTTCCAGACAAGGGCATCGAGAGGGTGTTGAGAATCAGCTATGATGCACTTGATGATACTCAGAAAGAGATATTTCTTGACATTGCACTTGTCTTGAAAGGGGAGGAGAGAGATCTTGTACAAGAAATACTAGATGACTGTGACCTCTATGCAAGTGAAGGAATCGAAGTTCTCATTGATAAAGCCCTAATAACTGTTGATCGTTGGAACACCGTAGAGATGCACGGTTTACTACAAATGATGGCTTTGCAAATTGTTCGGCCCCATTCTATGAATCAAGATCCCAGAAAAGGTAGTAGGCTCACGGATGCCAAGGATATCTGTCAAGCACTAAAGAATGATAGAGTAAGTGCTCAAAGCTAGATACTACGTACAGAATATTATTCCAACTAGATTAGTTTAGGCTTTTCATGAACATATTTTATATCTTATTCCTAAACTATATATGCTCATTAATGCTTTTTCTCTTAACTGTCAGGGATTGGAAACCATTGAAGCAATATCCTTGGATACTTCAGAGTGTAGCCGAGAGATTAGCTTGTTGCCTCCAACCTTTTTAAAGATGTGGGTATTAAGAATACTCATATTCAAAGGTAGCAAGTTATGCCTTCCTGAAGGTCCTCCCGCCTTTCCTGTTACGCTCAGGTATCTCTTTTGGCATTCATATCCTTTGATATCGCTGTCAACAAATTTTATCTCAGAGATGCTCGTCGCACTTGACATGAGAGGCAGCCAACTTGAAAAACTTTGGGAAGGTTCCCCGGTAAGCAGTACTTCATTTATTTGTGGTTTAACAACCATAAGGTATTGCTTGGGGTAACATCTCCAGATCGATGGCATTTTCATCTGGATTTCAAATTTCTAACCTTACATCAAACTTTCTTTCTTTTATTTTCAAAAAACTCAAACTTTAAAAGCCTGTGACTTTCTTATTTCAAATCGGAATGAGATGATTTTTATGTCAAAATGCTAGTAATGACTAGATGAATAAGATACGATCTATTTTGCATATTTTTTTCAGAACATATTTCAAGATTTTACAGTATTTTCTATGCAAAAGAACTTTTTCAAAAGTTTCCTCCAAAACACACATTTCCAACTCAACCTCTAAGACAAGACAAGGGCTCGTTTGGGGTAATAATTGGAGATAGTGTTCTGGAGGTTGAGTTGAAAATGTGTGTTTGGAGGGAAAACTTTTGAAAAAATTCTCTTATGTAGAAAATAATGTAAAAATTTGAAATATGTTTAAAAAAAATGCAAAATGGATCTTGTCTTGTTCGTCTCGTCGTTACAAGCATTTTAATAAAACTCATTTCATTCTGATTTGAAATTAGAAAGTTCCTAACTTTTAAAGTTTTGAGTTTTTTGAAAATGAAATAGAGAGAAAGTTTGATATAAAGTTAGAAATTTGAAATCTAGATAACAAATCTGGAGATGTTACCCCAAACATGCCTATATAATTTGAATTGTGAATTCCTCCCCCGTCCCCCAAATAGTCTTGACATAAACTGAGACATATAAAACAATGCCTCTGCTAAGCTAGCAGCTCTAAATTACTACCTTTAAAAGAAAATCTTGAACTGACTAGAAACTTAGGTATTTTTCTATAGTTTTAAAAGGGCGAGTCTGAACACATTTTAGTGTATTTTCCCAACCGTACACCATTGATAGGGAAGGAATTCACCCAAAAAAAATAATGGTATCAAATTTTAATTTTCAGGAACATGTCACTAGGGAAGTTTTCTAAAATAAAGGGAGATTTTCATAATTAGTCTTCTTTTTCTTTTTGCATCTCATAACATGAAACATGCATTTTAATTGATGTTTGCTATGATCATTTTTGTCACAGCATTTAGATAAATTAAAATTTGTCGATCTCTCGGGCTCCAAGCACCTGACTCAAATTTCAGATCTCTCAAAAGCTCCAGATATTAAGAGGGTGAATCTTGAGTCGTGTCCAAATTTGATTGAAGTGCCATCATATTTTCAACATCTTGAAAAGCTTGAAGAGCTCTATTTGAGTGGATGCCCATCTCTTTGCAAGTTATCAGGTCTTCCTAAGAAATTAAAAACATTAAAAGTAGTCACCGAACCACTTATTCATCAGAAGGGGCACCTGAAATGCATACTTTGTGGGAAAACCTTTCATGACTGGTTTCTCTCTCTTGATTTCTCTTCGAAGTTGGAAAAGTTTCCAAAAATCTTAGAGCCAATGGAATTTATAGAGACTCTCAAGTTAGACTTTTCGGCAACTAAAGTGCTACCCCCTTCAATTGAAAACTTAATTGGGCTTAAACAATTAAGCCTGAAGTTTTGCAAAAATCTTTAGCTTCTCCCCAATAGCATCTGTAGTTTAAGCAGTTTAAGAGTACTCAGCATTATTTTTTGCCCAAAACTTGAATCACTACCATTACTTCCTTCTTCTCTATCGATGCTAGATGCGACATGCTGCACTTCCCTGAAGACAGTGTCAAGTTCAATACCTTTGGTCAAACAAAATTGGGATGATCTTTATAATAAAGGCTATGAGCGGGAAAAGTTCAGATTTTTGGGTTGTCAAATGTTGGAAGAGATTGCACGCAAAGTTATTGTGGAGGAAGCCCTTTTTAGAACTTTGCGTTTTGCAACTTTATTGCATAAATATGGACATGGAAGATGTGACTGGAGTTATGTGATGGTATGTCTCATATTTATGTTAATTTCCTCTTTTCTTAATGAAGTACTAGTTCAGACTTCGGTGCGATTGTTAAAATAATAATCTCTCTCTTTCATCATCCATGTTGTATGTAGGGAATGAACGAGGTTTGTTGGCCAGGAAGTGAAATTCCGCAGTGGTTCGGTCATAGGAGTGAGGGATGTTCATTATGTATCAACTTGCCTCATCCTGATCAATGGTATAAAAGCAGTTACTTGGGTCTTGTCAATTGCATTATCGTTGAATATAATGACGTTTCAAAGGAGAGGCCTCATTCGTTGAAGCTTTATTTGGATTCCGTTTACACGTTCCTTATGTTGAAGAATGATTCAAAAAGTAGTGAGTCCACGTTTTGTATCAATAAGTCCTAGTATCTAGGAAGTTTCTGTTGAATTTAATGAAGGATAAGAGCAATTCAGAACAAAGTTATTTCTTTTCTTTGTTTTTTATTAGTTTCCAAAGAAAACTTTATCCTCTTCCCAACACCCTAATGGTGATTCATGGAGGCAGAGAAAAGAAATGGTTTTACTTATGTTGGGTGAGTATCGTGATTGTGCTTTTGATGACTGTTTTGCTACTTTTCTCACGGATTTTCACAAAAAGAATATTCACGACTCCCTGAATAATTCTGAATACGTGTACATGGTGGAAATATATGACACTTACGGCGATTTCCTCAAATCGAATAATGGCGAATTTGTTGCAAATGGGAATAAGTTCTCGCGTACGGCTGAAGGTAATTTTACGTCCTTTTCTGATCGCGGCAAGTACTTTAAAGCAGAGGAAGGAATGTTTGATGCAAACGGGAGTGCGTTCACTCGTACTGCTACAGATTCTTTCACGTTTGAATTGTTGGAACATAGCAGGAGATTTGCAAAAATAAACAAGTGTGGTGTTCACTTCCTATATACCCAAGAGGCAGAGAAATTTGGTTACGTAGAACGGATTGAGTCTGAATCAAATGGAGATGAAGCCATTCATTCGGATTCAAATCAAAAAGAAGACGAAGAAGAAGATGATGGTGGAGAGTCTGAATCAAGTGGAAGTAAAGTCATTTTCTCCGAATCAAAGCAAGAAGAAGACGAAGAAGAAGGTGATGGTAGAGAGTCTGCATCAAGTGGAGGTGAAAGCATTAAGGCCGAATCCGATCAAGAAGAAGATGATGACATTGAGTCTGAATCAAGTAGAGGTGAAGGCATTCATTCCGAATCAGAACAAGAAGAAGTTGAAGAAGAAGATAATGGTGGAGGGTTTGAATCTGTAAGAACCCGAAATTTCGATGAACTTATGATTTCCTTAGAAATAAGGAAATCTAAGATTTTATTATGTATGTCGATATAAAGCTCATGATCTGAGTTAAATATCAGAATATGTTTGAGTTCTCGTTTAATTTTAATTAGCTACGAGACTCAATAATAAGAGTTGTACTTACCATAATAGGTTGCTTTGTCAAGCACGGGGCCTTTTGAGGAAAAAGGACAAAATAGAAATTTATGATTTTCTTCGGGTCAACGTTGACCAAGTTGACTTTTGGTTTGACTGAGACGGTACTGCAGTGTAATCAACAGTATGAAAATTATACTGCAGAAAACCCTCATTTCAGTCAAATAAGCTATAAGACCACCCTAGAGAAATCAAGCACATTAGTTAGAGCAGTATGGATTAAATAGTTTCAAGTCCTAAGAAAAATTAGTTACGCAGTCCAATTTTAGGTAGATGAATTCTGGACTGCAGTCCAGTATGATAGTACTGTTTTTAGTGAAAAAAAAAACAGTATTGATATTATGTAAGTTAGTAAGGAAATGGACTGCATAATTATATTAATGGATTTTTAGAATCAAGTGGATAATTATGCATGAATTGGAAGCCAAGTGGCTCCACTAAAACCGTCCACCTCACAGGGACTAAAGTGTAAATATTTTGTCTTTAGGAGCTAAAGTGCAATGTTAAGAAAAGTAAGTAAGTATGTAATTATTGAGTTAAGGAATTTATGTATATTCCTAACCAAGCCTCTAACTAGAGTTGAACTAGGCCAATGGCCGGTTACATTGATCGGTTACATTGGGTGGCTTGGTGAACAAGCAACAAAGTAGAGATAAGTTGAAAAGATATTTCCTTTGGCTCACACACTTGTATGGCCGGTTGATAGGGCTGCCTTAGAGAGCAAGCTTTTACCTTGGTGAGGTAAGCTTGATGAAGTAAGCTTGATGAGGTAGGCATGGTGAGGTAAGCAACCAATTAGCTTGGTGAGCAAGCCAAATATTTTGGTTCACACACTTGCATGGCCGGTTCTTTAGCAAGCCTTGGTGAACAAGTTTTGCCTTGGTGAGGTAAGCAATGATGCAAGCAAGATGATGTCATCATGGTGATGTCATCAAGGTGAGGTAAGCAAGTAGTTAGCTTGGTGAACAAACCAAATTTTTGGTTCATGCACTAGTATGGCCGGTGGACATTGAAGCCTTGGTGAGCAAGTTTTGCTTTTGTGATGCAAGCAGGGTGACATAGGCTTGATGAGGTAAGCAAGAAATTTGCTTGGTGAGCAAGCAAATTCTTGGCTCATTCTCACCTTGAATGGCCGGCCACCTAGGAGGGATTGATGGGCAAATATTTTGCTCATTAAACCCTTATATGCAATTGTAGAAACTTTAAGTTTCACCTATAAATAGGGGTAGTTGGTTCACAATTTTTGAGCATTGAATTGAACCCGAAACTCTGCCAAAATTTCCACTCATTTTCTCTCCCCCTCACCTAAAGGCCGAACCCATGGAGAAAAAAAAAAAAAAAGAGAGAGGTTGGCCGGATTTTAGAGAAGAATAGGTAGGGAAAATTCGGATCCAAGTTGAGATTTCATCTCTAAGATTTAAGGGGTAATCTTCTCAAATCCCTAAACCTTTTTATTAAGTTTTGATTCAAGGTTTTATGTGTATTTTCAGTGGGTTTTGTAAGAGCTTAAGCTCATTTATTTTCATGCAAAATTTTAGTATGTGCTTGATTAGGGTTATGGTAAGCTAGATCTATGTTGTGGTAGCTAGATCTAGGTTTTTATTTATGTGTTATGATTTTATGTATGGATGTATGTTATGATAAGTTTTTACGTTAGACACGCTGCATGTTTGTCGTAGGCTCACGGTTGCGGCCGTTTGAGGTAGTGTGCGCGTAGATTTTTCGTAAAAATGGATTTCAAGCAAAACTGCCAGTTTCGGGTAAAACTGGACAGCTTACAGGAAAACGAAATTTTGAAGCCCTTAGAGGCAGATTTTGGAAAAATGTAAAACATGAAAGTTGTTAGGAAGGATTTTTCCTAGGGGACTGCGTGAACAGTTTTTCAAAATAAGGCTCCAATGGCCTTCGTTTTTACGAAAATCCGAGGCTAATCTGCCCAGACCTAGTCTACAAGTCCAGTAAGTTTCAAATTAAAACTGACAAGAATCCAAGCAGAACTGGGTTTTCCTCAAAACATGAAAGTTGTAGTATTATCCGAGATCTACAACTTTTATGAAGAAAGTTTTATCAAATTACGAACAGATTTTAAAGTACAATTTGATTCCCAAAACTGTGCAGGAAACAGAAATTCCAGCACAGGATTTTCAGAAAAACAGTGCATAAGCAGGAAATTCTTACACATGCACTGATAACCAAAGTTTAAGAAACTGTGTTTAAAGATTGTTTTCAGAGCTTGACAGTTTTTAACTGTCTTTGCTTAAATGTTAAGATTTGATGAAAATACGGTTTTCATTAAGAAAAACTTGACAAAGGTTTGTCGAGAATAATTAAAATACGCCGAGTCCTATGGTAACCAACTATAGGACAAATAGTAACCGGAAAGGTTACCTAATTTTATTGGGCCAATAAGTTAGGTTACTCATAGTAACCACTTAAGATACCGAGATAGCGGGTTGGGCCTTAATAACATTAGCAACCTAATATTATTCATGTATGGTTGGGCTTAGTACCCAAGGTTACCTGAAGTAACCTAATTAGTTATTGTTTAAGTATGTTGGGCCTTGGGCCCTAGGGTTACGGCAAGTAACCAAACAAGTTATCGTAAGTTGCTATAGGAGGGAACATATAATATAACTAAGGCTACTCATAAATGTTGGTTAGAACACCAACATTTAACGATTATGATTTATGGTAAGCAAGAATGTGTATGGCTCTTATCTTACGTCCTGTTTGGAAACAGGAGTAGGAACTGTTGTCGTGCCACGTTTGGACGATAAACCAAGAGCATAGGACTAAAGGTAAGTACAACTCCACCTACAGCATGGACAAAACATTTTTGTTGCATGTTATGTTTTTAAGAAATCATGTATTGATTTACATGATTTACCTATGTTTATGTTATGATAAGTTTAAGTTATGTTATGATAAGTTTATGCTATGATATGTTTATGTTATGATAAGTTTAAGTTATGTTATGATAAGTTTAAGTTATGTTATGATAAGTTTATGCTATGATATGTTTATGTTATGATAAGTTTATGCTATGATGTTATGTTATGAAGTTTATGTCATGATAAGTTTATGTTATGATATTATGCTATGGTATGTTATGTTACGGTAAGTTATGTTATGATATATTATGATTGTGATTATTTTATGTTGTATGTTTGGCTACGTGACATCATGAAGCATGTTCACGATTATTAAATCACATGGTAAGAATAAGTTAAGTCAGGAGATAAGATAAGACCTGTTAATGTTATTGTGTCGTACCGACTTGCCACGAGGGCGGGTTTAAACGGTTTGGTCTATGGTTTGAATTGGATTGGACTGGCTGTCCCAATCACTCTATGTAAACGATTAGTTTCATGGTTTGACTTAGTTTGGACTGGCCGCCTCCAACCACTCCATGGATATGTACCACGGTACGTGTATGTATGACATGTAAAGGTATATAACCAAGTTAATGAAAGCATAATTGACTTATAAGAAAACATAATCGGTTCACGCATTCTTGCACGTCAAAATATTTTTGTGGATTGAATATTGTACTTACTGGGCAATTAGCTCATTACTTACGTTCATACTGTAGGTAAGCGACCTAACAGTATTACTTGATGCAATACTGTGGAGAGTTGGTGCTGCGGACTGTGAAATGTGGAATGGACACCGCCACGGGTTTGGAAAATATGTTTTTATAAAATACGTTTGTAAAATGTGTTTTGTTATGTTTAAGAAAAGTTTCAAGTATGTATGACAAGCAAGTTGCCTCGTGTTGTACCGATCCGCGCTAAGTCGGGTCTAGTCCACGATATTAGTACTCGTGTGAGTACATACGAATATGCATGATGATAAGTTAAGTTTAAGTTTGAAAGTAAAATAGTTTTTAAAATCAAGTTTAAAGTTTGAAGAAAAGAAAAGAATAAAAGAAAAAAATTTATTCTGAAATTTTCTATAAGGTTAAGTATTTAAGATTGAGTTTTAATTTAAGTATGTAAGTAAGGTGACGACCCGGCGTGGGAAGTCGGGGCGTTACAGAATCAAGAGGAAGAGAAGCCATTTCTTATGAATCAAAACGAGAAGAACACGATGAACCACTCCACATCATAGGTATTTTATAAAATTTTCATGCATCTTCTTTTGTTATTTTACTTCTGCAAACATTAGAATATGTACAAAGTATGTATCCACAGCTTTAGGAATTTATTTGTCTGATTCATCAGTTCTTGCAGTGAAGTTTTATTGCAATATTTCCTCTACCTGTACTCTAGTCGGCTTTCAATTCTCATTATTTACTTTAACTTGTTGAAGTTCTTAATTTAAAGCATCTTAACAAATTAGCAAATTTAATTAGGTCTTTTCTAAAGAATTTATTATTATTATTATTATTTTTTGGGTTAATTGGTTCTCTTTTTATGTTTGATCAGGTTGTTGGAGTGGGTTCTGGCGGATGTTGGAGCAGTTTTGTTTATATTGCTCTGGGGGCTGTTGGAATGGTTAAAAATCCATGTTTTATGTTGATTGTGATTGAACTTCTCTTAGTGTCATGGCTAAAAATCGATCAACTGGTGGAGTCCTCAAATATAGCTGCAGACGGTGAGGTAGCTTTCGGATGTTATGAAAGCTATTGAACTTGCTCTTTTGGCGGTCAGTGTGTTAGTCTTGCAAGAGAAACTGAATTTTATGTTTGAGTCTGCTGATTTTGCCTCCTACTCCGGAAAGCCTCTGTTAACTCTGTTTCTGCTCCAGTTCCTACTCTGTATCCGCTGATTGTGTCTGTTGTCAAGCTTGTTTTCTGTTGCAGTACAGTAGAAATATTTGTTCTGCAAGAAATATTGGAACTCAAGTGAGTGTCCTAGTTAGTAATTTATTATTATATCTCCTTTACAGTATACCTGGCCTAGAAGCAGCCTCAAGGCAAGAGATAATATGCAGGAATTAAGTTGCATGCATCAGGTATTATGCAAGGACCTCGTCCACCAATTCTGTTACTCTCACCGCCTTTCGTAGCTTGTTGAGGCTGAAGAGATCATAGAGAAGCTGAGGAGACTGGAGAAGTTGTAGCCATTATATTTGTGGCTTTCTTTTCTTCTTGGCTGTTTTTTATTTGGTTGTCGTCTAGTCTTTTTGGTTGTTTTTCATTTGATTGTCGTTTAGTCTTTTATGTTTTAGTTGGATCTCATTTGGGCCCTTGTGTTTTCAGTGTTAATTAAACACATCATCTTGTGGTTTAGAGTCAGAGTTTAGCTATATATGTGCCTTGGTTGAAGAAGGAGAGCAGTTTTTGAACATTGTATTTGAGAGATTTGAGATACTAAGGACAGAGGTGCGCCTCTTTCTTGTTTGCTCATCACCGTAAACTTTTTTTTTCTTTTTTTTTCTTTTTTTTTTTCAATTTTTCAAGATTTTCATGAATAAGAGAAGTTTTACATATTTGGCTTGATTAGTTTTCCTACACACGACAACGTTGAAAAGATTGCTGGTAATAATTTCAAGTGTCAGACTTACGGAGGAAACTAGTTTTTTTTTTTTTTTTTTCAGTATTTGATTACGTGTCAAAACAAAATCGATGAGTAGTTTGACACAATTGACAAGAAATAGGACAGAGAATTTAGATAGCGGATCTAGGTTCGTATTTTGAAGATAAGCGTTCAAGATGGATATTGTAAATTTAAATTCTCGAGGAACAAACATGTCGGATATGGTCTAATTTTCTTAGCGTTCTTTTCCAACAACGGTGGAGGGAGGTGAAAATATTTCCTTTTTACCCTTTAAATTTTAAAATTTTTAAATTTATAGTAGCTTACTATAGTTTTTTTTCCCACTTATGTCAAAATATTTTACAATGGGAATTCAAAAAAATAAAAAATATTATAATGCCGTCCCTAATTTATCCCGTGAAATTTTTGTAATCACAACATTTACATATTTTGAAGAAACTTTCAATTTCACTCTAAATTTTAATTTTTTTAGTACTCATATTAAAATATAATTTCCAAAACAAATCAAAATCGACCATACTACTCTAACAGGTGTAATATATTTTTCCACACATGGTTGGGAACTTGGAAATTTCAGAGGGAAAAATCCATGAAACGGGCGAATTTCTTAATTAGTTTATTTAATTTTATTTTGCCGAGTGAGAGTTCCTAATAAATTAACTAATTAATTCTTACTTAAATTTGCTTGGCAAAGTGGATCTACGAGGTCAGAGAGTAGCATTAGAAAATCGCAGCCTTTTATCATTAATTTTCAACATTCACGAAAAGAAAAGATGAAGAATAATATGAATAACAAAATAGGAAACAGGGACTACTGTTTCGAGTCAAGTTGAACATTAGATAATTGTAGTATTTGTCCAATAATAATAGAGTATTGTTAGCAATGTCAACTAAAATCTCAATTTTTAAAATATCAACTCACATGTAATTTTTTTATTAATAAAAATAATTAATTGATGTGATAATATTTTAATCACTTAAAGAAAATCTGTTTTCTTTTTTTTCTTCATTGCCCCATAAATTAATATATATTTTCAAAATTTTCTGAAATATACCTTACAAAAAAATAAACTTCTTGTTCATATGCAATTCCAGAAAATTTTTCTACTTTAATTGTTTTCAATAAAATCTTATTTTCTTAATAATACTATATTTTTCTATATATATATACTTTAAGACAAAAAATATATAGTTTGATTGGAGTATGAATTTATAAATAATTATTAAAAAATATTGTCAAAACAATACATAAATTTAGAAAGAATTTTGTTTTTAAATGCTAAAATATTCTAATTAGGTCGATGGTTTTCTTTTCAAAAATTCCTACACTTCTAATTTAAGTTAAATATACCATCAATATATAAAAAAAAAATGTCTTCTAGACTCAAAAATACCTTTCCAATATATTTTCATCCACAGAAAATTATTATAGCTGTTAATAAATAATAATAAAAAATATTTTTAATTTAAATATGATCACACATAAAAATTAAGTAAGCTACGAGTCACCCCGATGCACTACACATTAAGTGGCACGCTGCTTAGGACATTTTAGTGGGACCCCATTTCACTTTAAAATTAAAAGCTTTCAAAATAAAGTAAAAAATGAAAAACAAAGCTTGTAGGGCCCACAAGGAAAATTTTTGCAGATCTTTTTCTCTCTCTCTTGTCCGGTGTGTGTCCTCCCCATCAACGTCATCTCTCTCTTCTTTCTTCTGCAGTTTCCATTTCAAATCAAAGCCTGAGAAGGGTTTTTTTCTTACCGACTAACAATTAGAGTTAGAAAATTAGTATTGTGTCAGAACTTCAGATGAGAGAGAAAGGCTTTTATGATCGACAATGGCTGTAGGGGGATTCCCAAAAAAAAAAAAAAAAGGAAAAAAAAACGAAGCATAAGGAAAGAGAGAATTGTGAGCTGCAGGAGGATAAATAACACCACCGACGAAGACCGGCATAGAAGTGAGAGACTGAGAGATCTGAGAAGATAAGTTAAAATTTGTTAGTGGGTCCCACTGCCTGTCACGCTCCTTCATTTTGTGAAGTTGGCAGCCAACTCAAGTGGTCAGGAGCACCGGAGGTTACAGTCTATTGTGTTCCCCAAATTTCCGATGTTGGTGCTTTTCTTTTTCATAAATCTTTAATAATTAATTATTGATTAAAAAATAATTAAATTATTAATGTAATGACATATAAATGAAAATTCTGGTATTGGGTCTTGCTTGTTGACTCAACCTAAGACCTTTAGCAATTGCCTAAGTACCCTTTATGATTGAGCAGGCACTAATCCACGTGATAAATTATATCCCCATGATAAATGTAGTCCATGTAGTCGAAGCCACATAGCCACATACTTTTAGTTTATAGCACATAACTTATCAATACGATGAAAATTGTCCATGCCACAAACACAAAACATATATGGGAGAGGCCTCCAAAGTCACAAGCGAAACCATTTTCCCAAATGTATTTTTCGAGTTTAAGCGAAAAATTATAAATGGGCCTTGTACAAAATTAAACAAGATCTATTTTAACAACTAAAAATTATTTAATAAAGAAAAACATAAGGGAAAAATGAACATATAGAATAACGGAAACCTATGATAACATTATAATTACTCAAATAATAAGAGTTTTTGTGTTAGTAACCCAATCAATTCTATGAAAACAAATTATATTACCCTCTTAATATATATTTATATATATTAATAATTTTACATAAATAATTATTACAGAATTATTAACAAATATTCTCTAAACCATACATAAATTTGGAAGAAATTTTCTTCTTAATAGTAAAAGAATTCAATTAGGTTGATAGTTTTGTTTTAAAAAATTAACTACACTTCTAATTTAAGTTAAATATACCATCAACATTGTTTTTAAAAAAATGTCTTCAAAATCAAAAAATACCTTTCCATTATATTTTCATCCAACGAAAGTTATTAGAGCAGTTAATAATTATTAACAGAAAAGATTTTTTAAATTTAAATATGATCACACATTAAATTTAGACGATCATTACTCACTACTACAAAATTCGGATTCCACGACGGAGCTTCCACGACCGTTTTTAAAAAACGGTCGTAGAAAGTTAGGCAAAAACACGGAGCGGAACACAATTTTCGAAAACTGTCGTGGAAGCCGAGGCTTCCACGACGGTCTCCAAAAACCGTCGTGGAAGGCCGTGATTCCACGACGGTCTCCAAAGACCGTCGTGGAAGGATCGTGCTTCCACGACGGTCTCCAAAGACCGTCGTGGTAGTTCCCAAAAATTAAAAAAGATTTTTTGAAAAAAGACCCTACCACGACGGTTTTCCTAATAACCGTCGTGGTAGGTGTTAAGGCGGGATTTTTGAAAATTTTTGAATTAAATTCAATTTTTTGGAACATGTATTAAAACCCAAAAAATACCCCATTTCCCACCCCATTACATTTCGAGCATTTTTCACTTTTTCACTCTCTAATACACACTCTAACTCCATACCCAAAGCCGCTCAATTTCCTCCCTCCATTTCTCTCTCTCCGCTCCCTCCCTACTTAAAATCTCCAAAAACTCTTTCTATCTCACCGCTCCTCTTCACTCTATCTCACCTCTCAAATTTTTCTCTTGGCTCCATTCTCCGACGGCCTCCTCCACTACTCATGCGGCCTCCTCCATTCTCCGACGGGTCCACCAAGGAACTCACGTAGCTTTCTCTCTCTCTTTCGCCGTATTCCGCCCTTACCCACACTCAACAAGCCGGTAAGTTGTAGTGTATATTGCTTGGGTAATGTACGGATTTGGGAATTTTTCGTCCAAAATGTTGATTTTGTTGATTGTGGTTGTTGATTGTGAATTTGCCATCCAAAATGTTGATTTTGTAGGTTGTTGAGTTGGGAATATTCAGTCCGAAATGGCCAAAATCCGTCCCCTACATTTTCGGTGATTGTTCATTGTGGTTGTATTTTAGATTGAATTAAATTGGTTGGGTAAGATACGGATTTGGGAATTTTAGATTGAATTAAATTGGTTGGGTAAGGTACGGATTTGGGAATTTTAGATTGAATTAAATTGGTTGGGTAAGGTATGGATTTACGAATTCGTTTCATTTCTTCAAAAACATTTAAACCACAAAATCAACACTTTTTTCTGGTAATTTTCCAGAAAAAAGTGTTGATTTTGTGGTTTAAATGTTTTTGAAGAAATGAAACGAATTCGCAAAATTTTTTTTTTTCGTTGTTACCTACCACGACGGTTTTTTGAAAAAACCGTCGTGGTAGGGGGTCCTACCACGACGGTTTCCTTGAAAAACCGTCGTGGTAGGTTTAGATACCACGACGGTTTTTGCGTAAAACCGTCGTGGTATGTCCTTAAATGTCCATATTTAGGTCCTATTTTTGCCCATTCCACGACGGTTAAAAAACCGTCGTGAAATCTGAAAAGATTCCACGACCCTGGATTCCACGACGGTTAAAAAACCGTCATGAAAATGTTACCACGACGGTTAAAAACCGTCGTAGTATCTACATTCTGTAGTAGTGACTCCAACTTCTAAGAGTCTATTGTGTTCCCCAAAATTCCTATTTTAGTCTTTTCTTTTTCATAAAGCTTTGATAATTAAATATTGATTAAAAATCAATTAAATTATTGTTGTAATGACATATATAAATAAAACTTTGATATTGGTCCTTGGCTCAACCTGGGGCCTTAGGCAATTGTCCAAGTACCCTTTATGTTATATAGCACATAACATATCCACACAATAAACATGGTCCACGCCACCAAACCCAACCTAAATACGAAGTAGTAGAAACCACATAACCACATACTTTGAGCAAGGCGGATCCGGGGGGGTTGCAAGTTGGGGGGCTATAACCCCCACTCAAATTTTTTGTTATTTTATTTTTATCCCTAAAGCTTCATAATTTTTACAATTTTCTTTCATTAAAATTAAAAAATTATCATACAGTCCTTATTTTGCTCTCATAAAAAATAAAAAATTCTCACATAATTCTCATTAAAATTAATTATATAAAAAAATTTATACTTTTACTGTTTTGCACCCCCTAAAATTCAAATTTATCACATAAACCCGTTAAAATTAAAAATTCTCACATAACCCCCTTTAAATTTTATTTTATCTTAAAAAAAAATTTTTTGGTATACATCCCCACTAAAATAGATTTCTTGCTTCGCCCTCTTTGAGTCTATAGCACATAACTTATCCTCACGATAAAACATGATCCACACCACAAAACATAACTCAAATACGAAGTAGTAGAAGCCACATAACCACATACTTTTAGTTTATAGCACAGACGATGAAAATTGTCCATGCCACACCACAAAACACATGGGAAAGAGACCTTTTACTCACCATCGGATTAAAATTGAACGGTAGAAAGTAATGAAGG
Source organism: Ficus hispida (assembly GCA_025413025.1). Taxonomy (NCBI): domain Eukaryota; kingdom Viridiplantae; phylum Streptophyta; class Magnoliopsida; order Rosales; family Moraceae; genus Ficus; species Ficus hispida. The sequence goes on from CM046369.1 coordinate 21,485,596, forward strand.
AGTACCAATTTAGAAAAAGACATCCCACATATGATCAATGTCGTATTAAAAATTTTACATTAAAAAAAAGAACTAAATTACAAAAACATTATTATATAAACTAAAAGAACGTAAACTTTTACTGTTCACTGCACAGTAATCTACAATAACTTTTAGTTAGTTTTTTTTTTTTTTTTCATTTTCTCTGTTTTGCTACACTATCCTACAGTAATCTACAGTAACCAAATAGTAACTGTACGGTAAAACGACGCTTTTGTCCTTCAAATCCACTACATTTTCACTAGCTGCATAGTGAGGTACCGGTTTTGCTCTTTTGGCATTGTCTGATCATTAGAGAGAGAGAGAGAAAGAGAAAGAGAAAGATAGTACAATGATGCTTGTCCTTCATATCCACTGCATTTTCATTGGCTGCACAGTGAGTTACCGATTTTACCCTTCTGGCATTGTCCAGTCATTAGAGAAAGAGAAAGAGAAAGAGAAAGACATGTGCGATGTTTGGTAGAGAAAGAGAAAGACAGATAAAGATAGAGAGAGAGAAAGTAATATATATATATATTTACATTAAAATAAATTTTTTTAAAAATATATAAAGATAGAAAAAAAAATCATAAGATAAAAAATTATATTTTATTAAATTATTTCCAATTATTAAAAATAAATTTATATACGTTAAATAATATGTGAAAATTTTAAATTATTGAATTAATAAAAATTTAACAAAAAAACACATAATAATACATTTAAAGAATAAATTAATACAATTAAATTATAATATTCAAAATAAACAAACAAACTAAAAAATTTGAAATTAAATAATAATTTACAGAAATTCCAAAATATAAAAAGGTTTATAAAATTATAATAAAATTAAAAATCAATAAATAATTTTTTTTACTGTAATAAAACGTAATTATCAAAAATGTATATTTATAATTATTATAGCTAAATTATTATTTATGTCATATATTAATATTATTATTTAAAATTAAAATTTTTAAAAATATTTAATTCATTTTTAGGTTTATTTATTGATTTAATTAATTTTGTTTATATTTAATAAATTTACTTAAGTTATTAAATTTTTTTGACTATTTAAGTTTAAAATTTTTTAATTTTATTTATTCTTTCTACCTTCCTTATTAGTTGATGATGTCATCCAGGTCATTTTTAGATTGATCCTTAATCTTCGGAAGATCCAAGTTGACTCGTAGATTGTAAAAGACGAGGAACAAATTTTAACCTCAACAATACGTCATAAGGCAGTTGTCCCAAAGTTAAAGAGATAATCTTTCATAGATTCAAAAGTCAACAAATCTAATAAAGTATGAAATTTAAAAAAAAAACAAAGAATATATGACATAAATTTGAAAATCATTGCATCAAAATTACATAAAAATAAATACTAGATCAATATAATAAAAAATTAAACTAAAATTTAGATTATGTTAATCACGAGAGAGTAATTTATATCATGTTAATCAATAAATAAAAAGAAAGTGACTAATTGAGTAATTTTCTCTTAAAAGTAATCAAAACAAAACTGTTGGGGGAAAGTGTGTGTGTATATTTTCCCTCTACCTAAAAAAAAAAAAAAAAAAAACTCTTTCATACCCAAAATCTAAGAGCTTGTTATGGTTGCAGATAGTGTCTAATAATAATTACACACTTGAACCCACAAATTTCAAATCGTTGAAATACATAACATGGCAACCTAACGAGATCCGATGGTCGGCTTTTGTTGAGGGAATGGATAGGCATCTGTGTATCTCTTCATGTAACCGCTTGCAAATGGAGAAATTATCAAAAAAGCCCTTGAAATTTTCCCTCCGTCAATACTAACATAGGCTTTTTACCCTTAAAATTCTCGTTCTATTTTTTATTTTAATCATTTTTGGAACTGACAAACATGCAGAGAGGACAAACACCTGAAGAGAAGTCAATTAGAATGGTTTGGATTTGGCATGAGATGACTAGTAGAAATCTCTGTGTCAAGAAAAAATTTTTTTTTAATTGACGCATTCAACGTGGGCATCACACTACAAATATTTTCAACTATATTGTTTCAAAAAAAAAAAAAAAAAAAAGGAAGGAAGGAGAAGAAGAAGAAGAGAGCTAAAGAAGAGCCTTTTTTGCCATATAACATAACCTTCACTTACATGATGGTCATGATGAGACACACCAAAGTGTCCCACATACAAAACTCACCAAAAAACTCAACGGACAAACGTAAATAAACAACATCAACAACAAAACGAAACAAACGAACAAGTAAAATAGGCACTGAACCTTGGTAAAAAGACCACATTTTAGCAGTACTAGTTCACTATATAATCCAACAGCATCACTCCTCTTGTTCCCTTTCTCTATCTCTATTCAACTCCAAACTCCTTCCTCATCTGCACAACAAATTCACAGACCTTCTTCTGGTCAGGAAGAGACTTGGAGACGCTCTCCTTCTCCATGCACCTCTTGGCCCACGCGATGAGCTTGGGGCACTCTGCCTCGACGCTGAAGTTGCCAAATGTCTCGTACGCATGGAACCAGCTGTAGAATCCCAAAAGCGCGATGTCCACAAACCCGAAGCTTTCTCCCCCGAAGTATGGCTTGTCTCCAAGCTCTGCTTCCAATGTCTTCAAGTTGTCCAAGAATTCCTTCTTGCCTGCCTCTTGCTCTTCTCCTTTTGTCGTCCAAATCTTCCTCCCCGAACCGTACACCTGCGCTCAACGGTTTTGATGCATCAGTTGAACTTTTAAATATGATCTAGCCGCCTAATATGATAGATAATGTTATTTTTTTATCATTCAATTTACTTTTCTTTTAAGTTACAATTGTTCACAATAAAAATTTATTGCGCTAACATGTAAAACTGTTTCTAGTTGTAAGTTAGACCCTCAGACTGTTGATGAAAAGCTAATCCATCAAACAAAAGTAACAACACCTACCACGATATCGATGATATATTTTGCCGTTATTATTAGATGTTTGACAGAGCAATACTCAATTCATTCAACACCCAAAGACAAATCCTATGCACCTTGTTTAGATGTACTTGTACTGTATAATTCTCAGAGCTATTGTAAAAATAGAACTTGGAAAGAGACAATAATTGGACTAACATACCAATCACATTAACTTTTTTTTGTTTTTCTTTTTTATTTTTTTGGCTGAAAAGTTAACCATACAAAACACCCTGCCTTACTTTAAAACGAATTCCTTGTTAAGAAAAATCTACAAACAGTGGGGGAAAACCCCTTTTTTTCTATTTTTTTTTTTCCCTCAAAAACTAAAAAATTAAAAATTCCTACTTACAACAGATATTCTTAGTTTTTTTTTTTTTTTTTTTTTTTTTAAAGGTCAATGGTGATCGAGAAACTATTGGATCTTGAAACTACACTGAGACAGTTTCCAAAACCTCTGACCATTCAAAAAAACTAATGATTAAATGGATGACCTAAATCTAAAAGTATAACAACCTTAAATATCACAATAATTAGTCTTTACCCACTTTACTTTTTTCCTGAATCAAAATCTACGGTAAAACACCAATTAAAAAAAGGAAAAAGAAGGAAAAAAAAAAAACACAGACGTCCAGATCAAGTGTTCAAGGTCTTTTAAAAAAAAAAAAAAGGAGAACAAAACACCTGTCAAATCTAAGGTAGACGAATTTAATATTATTGGTGTTTGATTTAATTAAGTTTTTTCCAATAAAGCTGACCATGAAATCAAAATATAGTGAAAAACCAATATTAAAAAAAGAAAAAACCCAGAAAGTGGAAAATGAAGAAGATGAAGAAAAGAGAACCTTTTTGTCGATGAAATCAGCCCAGAACCTAGCTTGGGCTCTCTGGTAAGGATCAGAGGGAAGCAAGGGAGCTCTGTCATGCCAAACCTCGTCGATGTACTGCACAATGATAAGGGACTCGCAGATGGGTTTTCCGTTGTGGATGAGAACCGGGATCTTCTTGTGGATCGGGTTCATTTGCAGAAGAAGAGGACTCTTGTTCGTCAGATCTTCTTCTCTGTACTCGTACTTGATTCCCTTTTCGGCCAGGGCTATTCTGACCCTCATTCCGAACATGCTCGACCAGAAATCCAGCAAAACCACCTCGTCCGCCATAGCGACCTTTTCTCGAACACCTGATATGCAAAGTAAATGAAGAGAAGTTGCCCGAGCTTCAGAAAGGACGTTTGTCTAAGTTCTATTTATGGAGCTGAGAAGAAGGATACTGTTACTACTTTATAATATTATTTATTGTTTATTATTATATAGAGACTTTTTTGTGGTAATCCGTGGAAGTTGTTTTCTTGGTGTAACGATGATGTCATTGCTCACGATTTGATTCTCCATCCATTTTAACTTTTAACAGGTGGGGGAAAAGAGAAGAATGTTCTAGAATTGGGTTTTTAGTAAATTCCAAGTAGTGAAATTATTTGTTTTGTTTGATGTTTGTGGCATTTTCAGAAATGGGCAATTCATTAATGGGACTTTCTAGTGATTATGTTCCACCCAATTCCAGCTAATACTAGTTTTTGTTTGCAGCTTATTGTTTTCTAAATATGTGTGTAGTGTTAGGTCTAGCTCAATGAATGCAAAGCGGGTTTAGTGTTTTAGGTCCAGTTCAAATTCCGAAATTTTTTCTTTAAAATTAATAAAAATGTCCAAACTATGGGGAAAAAAATGTAAATGTTTTTCATTTTGATAGAGTAAGGGGGAAAAAAAAAAACTTGCCATCGATTATGGTCCTATTGTTTAAAAATGTCTCTTATGAGTTAACTTTTCAAAATCCTATCGTGTAATTCTTTTTATATTCAATCAGATTGTTATAATTTTTTATGTCTAATTTATAAAATTCGATTCGACAATTGAAACTACATGAAGGATTTTTTTTTTTTTTTTTTTTTTTTCATAATTTACGACTTAATTTTCCATATGAATAACAAATGAGGGGGGAAAAATGAATTCCGTCTATGGCTATGGATACAAATAAAGCTTGGTCCCATTTATTGGCTTTTTTATATATAAAAAAAATGAAATTAACAATGTGAATCAAAAATAAAATTAGACAAGTTGTTAGGGTCAAATTTCATCTCCCAATTATTAATCAAAATGGCATTGCTCTTTGGCTATCAAGCCGATTCGATCGACCAAAGTCGAATAACCACTGTTTGATTATCGGGATTCTGAGGGCTCAACTTCACAGGCCAACAGCTATATATCTGAGTCCGACACATGATAACATAGTTAAGGTGTTTCGATAAATGAAAGTTAGAAACTGAATCCTGGATTGTCGGAGCATTTTTAGAGATAGCTCACATTCACATGAACATTCATGAATTTAATGGAAGTAGAGTGAAACCCACTACTACCCTAGAATGCGGATGTTTTCTCTCTAAATGGAGGAGAATCCACCCGAAAAAGGGGGACACAAAAAATACTTACCCAAAACCTTGCCAAATTTTCTCCAGAATCACCCATGTTCTTTTGTAATCTTCATTCATGATTATAGTGAAGCCCTTAGACATAGAGGACATAGCACATTTTGACGAACCTTGTAAATTTTGGTTTTTTTTTTTTTCTCTTTTTATTTAAATTTTTTTTATTTTTCAATCATGACTTATTTGAGATTCTCATAAACAATATCTAAGGACTCATAACGTTTGTCCTGATTATTTGAACTAACCTTTTGGTATGAAATTTTGATAGTAGATTCTAGCATTTCCACAGGTCTTTTAGAAATCTTGTTTGACAAGATATCGTTTTAATACATATATCACAGCATTGTGGTAAGAAATTACTTTAAAAAAATGTTTTATTAGTAACAAAAAGGGACATGTCATTGCCGACGCATAGGTTCTCTTTTTCAAGTGGGAAAAGTTCTGATTATTTGTTTTTGTTTTTGTTTGGTTTTTTTTTTTTTTTGGTTTTGTTTTGTTTTTGTTTTTGTTTTTGTTTTTTGTTTTATGTTTTTTTTTTTTTATGAATGATTCTGCATTATTTGTTACTTTTTAGTTGATGTTTGTGGCATTCTCTCAAATTTTTAGGAGTTTAGGAGAACGTTCTCAATTTGTATTTACGAATTTAGGAGGATTTTTCTAGTATTTTTGTGTTTGTGGCTTTTTTAAAAATGTTTGACAGTCGTTTGTGTAGAACCTTAAAAATCCTAAGTTTCATTTTTTTTTTTATAATAAAATTGTTTAACCGTGCGTTTGTTTAAAACCTGAAAAATCATGAGTTTCATTTTATTTTATAATAAAAATGTTCAACCGTGCGTTTGTTAAAATTTAAAAAATCATGAGTTTCATTTTTATGATTATAATTAATGGACACAATAAATAAAGTAATGCCAATAGCCACGACCAGCTTGGGTACAAACAAATAATGGAGTGGGCCAACTTAGCCCCATTTCTTAATTATTTTCTTCATAAATCAATTAATTATGTAGAACAAAAAGTAAAATATGATTCGGTTTGGTGTGGTCTTTTGAAAACCTTGTTTCGAAGTATAAAAACTTTTCAAGGGTAGCTATATTCAAATTTCTCTTCAATTCCTTATTATTATTTTTTTTATTTTTATTCATTTTTACCATACTTGCTTTTCATTTTCTCCTGTTAAGATATCTAATTTAAAACTTTTTGGAGAACCCCACACCCCGCCCCCCCCGGGGCTTTTTTTTGGGTTGAAAATTTGTATTAAATTTTTAGTGTTTTCTTTTGATAGTAAATATTTTGATTTAAAAAAAAAACTTGGGATTTGAGAATATGAACTCAACACCTTATAATGGAAATAGATGTGCAATAACGCAAGACCGTGCCTATAATTTACAAATAATAAACAAAGTTTATTTTATACTGACCTTAAATGTTGGATTAAATTCAATTTTAAGCATGATCTATTTAGAAAGAAGACTAATCTTAAAAATTGGATTTAACTCAATTTTAAGTATGATTTGTTTAGAAAGAGACCCAAAATAAATAGATTTAAAAAATAGAAAGGGATTAAAGCAGAAAAAAAGGAGTAGTATTTTTTATTTTGATCATGAAGAGTATTATCAGTTTTGAACAGTTAGTTCAGTTTAGAATTTTAATTGAATTTATCTCCCTAGATAAAATTTTTAGCACTGCTATTTTCTCATGTTGATTCAGCTTTTCATCTAGATTTAAAATGTAATCTTTTTTCCACTCGAATCTTTTCGGATAAAACCAATAAATTAGCAAGCTCCATGGACAAAATTTAGAAAAAACAAAATAAACCCCAATGGGAGACAACAAAGTAGAGGGAAAACGAAGAAAACAACAGGAAAAGAAGCTAAATTTCAATCAAAGTCCTTGAAGCAAAAAACTAACATGGAATCAATTATGTTCTCTCTCTTTTCTTCTTCTACTCAATGCCAAACCTCTTCCTCAGTTGAATAACAAATTCGTAGATCTTCTTCTCGTCGGGAAGAGATTTGAAGACGCTCTCCTTCTCCATACACCTCTTGGCCCACGCTATGAGTTTGGGGCACTCCGCCTTGATGCTGAAGTTGCCAAACGTCTCATATGCGTAAAACCAGCTGTAGAATGCCACAAGGGCGACGTCTACATATCCAAAGGACTCTCCCCCAAAGTATGGCTTGTCTCCAAGCTCTGCTTCAAACAGCCTCATGGTGTCCAAGAATTCCTTCTTGGCTGCCTCCTGCTCTTCGTCTTTTGTGGTCCATACCATTCTACCAGTACTAAATACCTGCGTTGTCATGATACATTTTCATCAACTCAAATAATCTCAAACTGATCTGATACCTAAAAACAAGTTGCTTGAGTCCCTAGTTTATTGCAGTTTCAATTGGACCAAGTACAGATTTTTTCATGAACCAACTAAAGAGTTTTCTTTTGCAGAAACTTTCATTAGAAAGAAAAAAGAAAACACTCTTCTGAAACCATTACGGTATGACAAATAGAATGTCATCTATGTTAGATTGTAAATTTGGATAGTTAATTTGGTCCCTTGAGCAATTACAGGGTTGTTGGGGTGTTTGTATACGGATTTGGACACCATCTCCTGTTGAGCTAGCTTTTGGATGAATTCTATCCAACCTCATTTAACGCTATAAATTTAAAATAAATAAATTTGAAAGTGCATGCGTAAACAAATCTACTTGCTATAAGATTATCTTATTCGAAGACAAATAGTGCATCATTTTCTCATACCTCACATGCATTACTTATTTCGAATATTTTACGAATCCAAAATGTCCTAAAAATCAGGTTTTATTTATTTATTTATTATTTTAACCAGGGAGGGGATATTCGAACTCTAGACAAAAACAAGGATTAGATCGGGTAGTGAGTAAATGTTTTGATCACCTTCTGGTCGACGAAGTCAGCCCAGAATCTGGCTTGAGCTCTCTGGTAAGGATCAGAGGGAAGAAACGAGGGAGCGTCGTCGCGCCAAACCTCGTCGATGTACTGGACAATGTTGAGAGACTCAGAGATTGGTTTTCCGTTGTGAATGAGAACCGGGATCTTCTTGTGAACCGGGTTCATCTGAAGAAGAAGAGGGCTCTTGTTCCTTAGATCCTCTTCTCTGTGCTCGTACCTGATGCCCTTCTCGGCCAGGGCTACTCTGACTCGAATGCCGAACATGCTGGGCCAGAAGTCCAACAGTGTCACCTCCCTCGCCATGGCGACCTTCTGTCGAACACCTGGTGGGCAGTTTTTTAATACATGAATCCTCAACGACCGGTCACTAGTGAGAGAGCGAGTGATATGAATTTTGTCCAGAGACTTTTTCGGAAGAAAAGTTTCCCAAAAATGGTCCAAAGTTACAAGCAAACAAGTGAAAGAAAACGCCCGACTCTTCTGCACTACCAGTAATCCGCTACCCTTGAAGTGCTTGGCAGCTTGATTCTTTGACAAAAGCCCAAAAGCCCACACGTGGGGTCCACATAGATTGTTTTTTCTTCTGGATCATTTATAGGACAAATCTCACTTTTTTTTCTTTACAATTTTATATTTTATCACAAAATATGTTTGAATTTTAATTTATCACATTTCTTCCTTCTTCAGTTAAGTTTTTAATGAAAAAGTGACATATAAATTGTATATATTGACAAATTAAGGGTATTTTTGTAAACTCTTCAGTTGGATATATTTTATGTTTTTTAAATGAATTACTAAAAGAACTCGGGGTCAAAAAAAAAAAAAAAAGGAATTAAAAGAACTCTTCGAAGCCAACTTTTTTTTAATTTTTAAGTTACAGCCTTTTGTTTTTATTATTATTATCATCATTATTTTGGTTGCAAACAATAATTATTTTTCATGCCCCTTAAAACACACCCACGCCCATTGAGAGACGTACCACCGGTGGAGATTTTATGTTTTACTGTTTTCATCAAACCACACTTTTTTTTTTTTTTTACGCATTCTAAAATGCCCTTAAATTTGCCAACACACCCAACCCCATCAGAGAGATCCACCACCAGCGAGAGCAACCAACGACAACGAAAAGCTCAAGCCAGAAAAGACCAACACGACCACTACCAAGAAGTATAGATCACCCATAGAAACAGGGAAACTTAAAAGAACCAAAAGACACAAACTAGGAGAAAAGGGTCCAACAACAAAGAGAATGGTTTTTTTATTATTATTTTTTTTCCCAATAAAGCTCGCCGGTGACTTAACAGACAACAGAAACCGCTGAGGATGGTCGGCGCGGGCTTTGGGTTGAACGCCTTCGGAGCGGAAGGCTAGGCGAGATCTCTAAGGCTCGTTGTCGGCTGATGAAAGCGAGATTAAATGGGGCACCAGCAGGGAGCGGAGCAAGATGCGAACGGAGTTAACGTTCTCTAATCTCAAAGTCAAACCTTATCTTACTCAAACCACTCCTCATTCACTAAAACCCATTAGCACAACGTCGAAGACGAAAACCCTTTATCCCCACACCTCTTTAGCTCCTCTCCTCCCAGATTGGGTTCCTACAAACTGAGCAATTCTACTTTTTATTTCCTCATCCACACCTCTTTAGCTCAATGTCGAAGACGAAAACCCTATATCCCCATACCTCTTTAGCTCCTCTTCTCCCAGATTGGGTTCCTACAAACTGAGTGATTCTACTTTTTATTTCCTCATCCACAACTCCGCCGATTTTCTCTCCTTGGATAAGATTTTGGACAGGATTAAACCCAAAATCTTTGATTGAGAAGTGTTTCATCATCATTTTTACAGCTTATGGAAAAGCCCATTTGCCCTTTAAAGCTATCAAGTTGTTTCAAAGAATGACCGATGATTTTTCATCGTAGATTGAGAAGACAGGAGAGAGAGAGGGAGAGAACTTTTTAATTTGTTATTAGTTGAAAATTACTATTTGTTTTTATAATCGGGAAATATTTCATAAACTATGTCTAATCTGTTATGGGTTGCCACGCCAACATTTCCATTAAATAGTCAAAGAAAGTAGATATAATGAGCTATATGAATGATTTTACATGCATCATTAGAGTACGATGAACGATGAATGATTTTAATAATTTAGAAGACATAATGAAATATAATGCATAGTTTAGAGGGCATTCATATAATTAATCATTTTTTCTCTCTCAATAATGACTTGTTTGGGAGAATATCTGGAAATGATGTTTTTGAAAATTAGGTTGGAAATATATATTTAAAAAGAAAACTTTTGAAAAAATTTTGTAATATAAAAAATAATATAAAAATTTGATATGTATTTGAAAATTTTTTTTTGTAAATATTGAAATCCAAATGTTATTTTACGATGTGGAGATGTAGCCTCCAAATGGGGCTAAGGTTATGGAAGACTTCTCAATCTAAAAGATATTCTTCTTCTTTTTTTTTTTTTTTTTTGGTAAATAGCCCCGTTAGTCCCCAACTTTTGACAAAATTATCATGAGAAAAATGGGGAAATAGCCACGATTTGGACACCTTCTTATAACTTTGCCAGCCTTAATATAAAAACTGATAATTTTTGCATTTCACATATTTTTAATTTATTTTTCCTAAAATTTCTAATTTTTGCCTTGCGTCTTCCCTTTCTCTCTCTTTTTCACCTCAGTCTTCGATCGATCTAGGCATCTCAATTTCTCGCCTTGCGAACTTCATAGCTGCGATGTCGGAGCTTGAGGAAAGTCGTGCGCCGCTAGATCTCGGCGGATCTCCATAGATCCAATCTTGGATCCCATCACTTCTTTCAAATCCCATCATGATCTATAGAGTGGTGGCCTCGGCAATCGACAAGTGATGCCTCTCTCTTTCTCTTGGCATATTTGTCTCGTCTTCGGCGTCGACGTCAAAGATCGAACTAGATGTCGCAACGAACTCCGGTTGCTCCGGTAATTGTTTCACACATTTTTATGTATAGCTTTTTATTCGTGTATTGAAGATGCATTGACATATAATTTTTAGTTTTTGTGTGTGTGGGGGTTTTTTTTTTTTTTTGGTATGTGTGATCTTTGAATTGGTGTGAAGAATCTAATAAGCAGTCACTGAATAATTTTTTTTGCTGCCAAATTCCGAGTTCTAATATTCAGTTTATTCTTTTGCTTCATTGTATGTTGGTATGCTGGTTGGCAGTTACTAGATAATATAGTAATTTCATAGAAGATGTCTCATATCGGAGTAAAATACAGTATATAGAGTCTTGAGGAAAATAATGTTTCTGTTTGCTTTTGTTATCTGATGACAACAAGTTTACTATAGATTTTCCATATGATTACTTATATATATTGCAATTTAGCTTATATTTGAAATTAGTATGATGAGAATTGATCGGTTTTTGCTGGAAACAACTTTGTTTATATGCACAATAGCGTCTTGCATGATTTGACTTTAGATTATATCTTGTCATATTTACTTGCTTGACTTCTAGTGCGTTATTCATAAGAAATTTTTTATTACCTGAAGAAATGCTTGAGCAACATTTCAGAATGGCATATATTGTTTTAGCATCATATTCTCTTTCCTCTATGGTCATATGAGGATGAGTTAGACCTGCTTTTTTTGTTGCTTTTATGGTTAATCCTTTTCTATAGGTGGCATAATCATCTTGATCACGCAATAACAATGTTGAATTATTTATTTATTTTTTATTAAAGAATTGAGCTTCTGTATCAGTCAATACAGCTGGGAATATGGTTGAGTTTCCAGAGCAAAATGTGTTTCCTAGTTTAATTCTTATATTCAAATTTATTCCTATACTTACTAATAATCCAATTTGTTTTGGATTTTGATTGTTAAATGAATGCATACATTTATGTTGTTTTCAGGTTTGTTTTTCAAGGAATTAATGAAGCATCTCTAGATGGGACTTTGCATCGTGCATTATATATATATATTGAAGACAATAAGTTGAGATTTTATTTATTTTGTAAACCCTCCTAAGATTTTGGATTTATGGCCAGTACTTGAGAAAAAATTAACCTACTGCAAGTAATTTACATTCCTTAGCACCAATCCTTTTCACCAATTTAAGGGAAAATGCATGCAATCACTCTTTGAATTCTTTTCTATAAATGTTCAAAGCCTCTCCCTGTATGTTGTTTTTGTTTGACAAAGAATTGTGTTAAAACTGATAACTTACCAGTATTAGAAGCATGTGTTATTTTTCTTGTGACTGATTTGCTTATTTTCGGTGGTTTTGTTTGCTAAGAAAATTAATTTTTGGTGGTTTGTTTGTCAGTTTTCTCGATTCCGTTGGTTTGTCGAGAAATGTTTTGGTATTATAAAGTGAAAATAAAAGCATTAATGATTTAGTATTTCAACAAGAGATGTGAATAAAAAAAATCTATTAGAATCCGTTTTAAATTCTATCAAAACCAATTTTGAATTTGATCAGAATTTGTTTTGCATTATATCATGATCCGTGTTATATTTTATCATAATCCATTTTGCATTTTATCAGAATCCGTTTTGCCTTCTTGAATTTTGGTAAAATCTATTTTGCCTCTCTCCTTCTTTGGAAGACTTTGTTCAAGATTTTGATGAAGCTTCCTCAAGACTTTGTTTTATTTTGTTTGATTATTTTCGTATTATTGGTGTAATTTTATAGTGAAATATCAAAGCATTCTAGCATAATTTAAAAGAGCATTCTACTAGAATCAAAGAGTATTCTAGGAGAATTTAAAGAGCATTTTGATAGAATTTAAAAAGCATTTTAGTAGAATTCAAAAATATATCATAGTAGAATTCAAAGAGCATTCTAGTAGAATTCAATATGTATTCTTTATAATCTAAAAAAATATTATGTACAATCCATTTTGGATTCTAATATAATCTCTTTGAAGACCGGAGCTTGTGACATCTTTATTGAAATTTAGAAAAATGACATAATCTATTTTGGATTCTAAAAGAATCTCTTTAACGATTGAAACCTATGGCATCTTTGTTCAAATCTAGAAGAAAAATTCTGGATTCTAATAGAATCTCTTCGGCAACTGGCATCGACATCGATGACTGAAGTCGGAGATGTCTAGTCAATCTTTTTTGAAAACCATTTTTTTTTGTTAGAATCCGTAATGGATTCTAATAGAATCTCTTCGGGAATAGTACTAGTAGTGGAGCCAAAGACATCTGATCATCTTTGTTGAAATACAAAAAAACAAAAAAAGAAAGAAAACAATATTCTATTATAATCCTTTTTGGATTCTAACAGAATCTTTCTAGCAACCGACATCAATACCAGTAACCAAAGTTGGATACATTCGGTCACCTTTGTTGAAATACGAAAAAAAAAATTCTGTCAGAATCCGTTTTGGATTCTAACAAAATATCTCTGGTGACTGGTGGTTGGCCGACGATTGGTAGCCGAAGACCAACCGGCGAATAGTATCAGAGATATATAAAAAATATTATAACAAATAAAAAAGAGGAAAAAAAAGAGATAGTGGTATTTTTATCTATTTACTATTTTTTTTCATTTAATTATTTAATTAATATTAGAAAATGAAAAAATTATCAACTTTACTTTTATGAAAGACAAAATTATAATGAGGTGTCAAATTTTATGGAATTCTTGCAAATTATCCAATTATCATTTGGTTTTCAATATTTTTCATTTGATTAGAAGCTCTCTGAACTCTTTAAATGAGTGTAAAATAATCCTTCTTATTAATAGACGTTTATTATTTAACGCAACATATCAAACATATGATAATTTGGGTTATTTTGATAAATAACAATATCTCATTAAAAAAAATTAAATTAAAAGATAAAAAGGATAAATTACACTTTTTATCCATGAACTTTAGGCATTGTCATAATATGCTACTCGAATTTCAATTTGTAACATTATTTCTCATTGAATTTCGGAATAGTTTGTGAATTTTCCCATCAATTAAAATTTTAATGAAAATATGCATATAACAGTTGTTGGAATCATCATTTGGGATAATTAAGTATAGAACAATGAAATGACACACATTGATAGTATTTTTGATACTTGTTACCTTTGTTAAATGTGAAATTACAAAGTTACCTAAGAAGAGAGGTATGAGAAAAAATGACAACCAACCATAAATATCTGCAACTCGTAAGCTTTTAACTTAATTATAAGTGTTTTGCATTTTATATCCGTAACTCATGCTTCAAATGAGTATTATGTGTATTTTTTCTTCAAAAAATTAATTTAGAGGAAAAATTCGCAAGTTTTTCTAAAGTTTAGAGATAAAAAATGTTATAAATTAAAATTTATAGGATATTTTATGATAAGACCTAAAGTTCATAGGGAATGTAATTTGACCAAGAAAAAATTTCGCCTCCCTCTTTTCATCTTCCCGTCGGCGATGGAGCTGCGAACTACTCGCGCTGGTGGAGATTGGATCTCGTGATGACATGGAAGGGAGCTCGATCTCGCGTCTGTATGGAATGGCTGGAGGAGGGGGTTGTGGTCGTGCCGGCACGAAGAGGCTCGCGAAAACCTCGAGCAAGGGAAGATGTGGGCTCAGTGGTGGGGGCTGGCGAGGGCTTAATTCTGCGACGAAGGGGCTAAATTCACGGCGGATCTGAGTCACGTGGCTGGAACTGCAGCAGTTTTGGGTGGGTTGCTGGGTTCGTGGTGGCTTTGTGGTAGATTTGAGTTCGTGGCTGCGTTGACGACGGGTTTGCAGTGGAGAAGAAAACCCAGAGCTTGGTTTGCTTGATATGTTCTTTATTCAGGCATTACTTAGAATTTCTTCATTTGTTGAATTGTTTTACTATTATCCTGCTATTGAAAATTTCAACTCTGTTTTTGGGGTTTTGTTTGAGGAGATAAGAGGGTTTTTTTTTTTTTTTTTTTTTTTTTTTGGAATTCTATGGTTTTGAACGGATGTACATGTTTGCGCAACAATGGACATGGCGGAGGTGGGCAACTATTTTTTGTTATCGCCAGTGATGGGAGGTAGAGAGATAAGAGTTTTTCTTTTTAACATTTTAAGGGTAGATTAGTAAATTCGCTATATAAGATTTTGTTGCAGAAATCTGTCCAATTTTTAACATCCGTTGATGACAAGGACTCTTTTGTACCAATTTAAAGACTTTAGGGAGGTCTTAATGAGGGGAGGGGGGAGGTTAGGAGATCAAATCGTAATTTTATCAAAAGGGTGGGACTAAATGAATTATTTATCTTTTTCTTTTTTTCCCTTTTAATATTTTTTAGGACCCGTTTGGAAAATATATTGGAGATGTAATTTTGGATTGGAAGTCATATGTATTTTTATATATGTGTGTTTGCATGAAAAAATATGTTTGGTGAAAAGTGTGAAGTCTTAAATTTTTTTTAAAAAAAATATCAATATAAATTTTGTTTCGTTTATCTCGAACTTTTATACAATTTAAAAAACATTTATCATTTAGACTTGAAAAAATAAAGTTATGGAGTTTAAAATTTGAGTTTTGAAGATATAAATAATGAAAATGTGAATAGTTATTAAGGTTTTGTTTGGTGAGTTATCTCATCTCAAACTAAATGTACTTTTTCATATCAATTTTTGTCTTTTTTTTTGAAAATTTTTTTGTCTTTTTCTAAAAAAATTTATTTTTTTTTTCCTGAAAAGTCAATAAAAAATTTTCAACTAAAACTCATTCACTAAACGGACCCTAAAAAAAAAAAAGATTTCCAAAGTATTTTTTACAAATTAAACCGAACAACTTTTTTTTTTCTTTTCTTTTTTAAAGAAAAGAAACATTAAAATGTTTAAAAAACGATATAGGATGTGACTTCACTCTACCAGATTTAACATTTTCCATCCGTTTATTTAACAATTAATTTTGGCACATTTTTTTAAGTTCAGGAACTAAATTTCGTACAAATTCTCTGATCTAACTATTTTTAAAAAATCTATTTATTTAAGGACGGGACTAAAGAAAGATAAAGAAAGAAAGAAAGAACACCTCCCTTGAATATTACTCCTTCCGAATTTTAAAAAATGCATCGGAGGACAGTATAACAGGTTCGATTAAAAAAAAAAAAAAAATCTCCCATTCCCAGTAGATGGGACCAACCTATAATGGAGCCATATGAGATAAGACCATCCCTTAAATATTCTCTCTCTGCCTCTTTTTTTTTTTTCCTTTTAATTTGCTCAGGACTCCCTTAAATCTCTTAATTATTTATGGGGGAAGGACAACTTCAAGATTACATTGGTATCTAATGCACACACATATTTACCAGATCTACATCGCCCTCCCCACCCCTCATTTGTTTTAAAGCACTTGTTTCCACAATTTGAGCTCCTCTGCATCTTCCATGCCATGTTGTGCTATAAACTTCACATGGTCTTGATATTTCTCCTACAATATATAAATTCAAAAACAACATCAGCACGATCAAGATTAAAAAATATATGATTATTCTTATTTATGCCTCTTAAACTTTAAAGTCATTCCCACTTTTATTACATACTGAAAATCTATGTATCGATGAAAATAATAAAAGTACATTTGATAAAATACCTACGAAAATATTGTAACGCACAGAGATGCATTTTCCATTATCGCAGAATCCTCCATCTCCATTTTCTTTTGTTTTGCAGTTGTTGTTACAGTGGTAGGTCGATTTACATCTTCCCTGCCAAGATGTGCTCAAGAAGTGGTCGTAGTGCAATTGAAGACTATTACCTATTTCAATTTTATACATATCATACATATGCACAAAAGATCATGATCAGAGACATTATTTTGACACATGTACGTAATATATATATATATATATATATATATATGCATGTATGTATATGTATAACATGAACAGGTACTATATATATGTTCAGAGGAAGCAGGATTAGCTTACCCAATATCGTATGCTCATGAAGGATAAGATTCGTAAATACTATTGTTCAAAAAGCTAAATAATAAAAAGAAAAGTTTAGAGATGTAGCCATCTTTTTTGTATTCCTTTACGTGGAAAACTGGAAATATTGTAGCTGCAGATAGATATGAATGGATGGGTTGAGCTTTGTTTTGCGCTATATATATATATATATATATATATATATATATATGTATGTAGATGCTACTAGCTACTTGTGCTGGTACGCCAATATTTCAGTTTTTTTTTTAATCAGAAAAACAAAATACCAATGAAATGTCTATCAATCATGAGTTGTACGAGGACTGGCCCAATTACGAATTTACTATAACTAGCTTAGCTTCTTCGAATTTCTTGTTATTAGCTAGATACCCTTCAAATATGGCTTAAGGGAAATTTATGATTCTTTGTTATAATAAAAAGTCATTTTGTTAATTAATGAGTATTAGCGCATTATTATGTCTTTCTTTTGCGGATCAAGTATTTTTGGAGTTTTTAAGGGTCAGATTGGGTCTAATTAAGATAGTTTAAGAACCAAAATGTAACTAATCATGTCCCCAAACAAAAAGGAAACGGCCACTTCTTTGGGTTGATGTCGATTTTAAATGTTTTTGTCGTTTGGATTGATGCTGTCCTTTTCGAAGATGTCACTGTTCATATTTCCCTGTTGTTTGGTATATTATTGTTACTTCTTGGGCTCAACTGTTCATATTTCCATGTTGTTTCGTGTTGCTTCTCGGGCTTGCTGCTGCTTCTCCAATCAGAAGCTCAACAGTTTGCACTAGGTACAAATCCTCTGATTCTCCATTTTGCAAAGCTTGTTCTTTTAGCAAAGGCTTCTATGTTCTAGTTTCCCACAGACGATGATAGTCGTTTTGTGCTAAAATCTGATCAAAGGACCAATAATGGGACACAAAACTTAATAGGACTTAAAAATTAAAGGTGAATCTCGAGTAAGTTCTCTTTTATATATTTAATTCTTAATTCAGTCAAAAGCGTTCAAATTAATCTCTCTTATAGATCAGGTGGAGGGAAAATCTATTACAATTCAATGATCTTATTAGCAGTTAATTCAAAATACCTCAATTTCTACTTGTATTAAACAAGAATATAAATATCTTATGTAGCTTAAATATTCTAAAGGCTCTTTTGTTTCTGTGATAGCCGAGATTGCAGTTGTTTCTATTTTAGTATGCCTGCACTTTTACTTTAACCTCATCGTTTAATTTACCCTTTTTTAAAAAAATAAAAATAAAAACCACAATTTTTTTTTTTATATTTCAAATACCTTCCCATGTATACATGTGAAGCCCCAATTCCCAAGTCAGGTCGATACCATACATACTTGTTCTTTACTTGAAAATTTGAGAGAATTTTTTTTTTTTTAAAACATATTCACATAAATTATCTTGTGGAGAATAATATGTCACCCATATATATATATATATATTAAACTGAGAATACCTTCTCGTGTCTTCAAACTTTATATATATAACAAAACATAATTTACTTTAGAATATTAAAATATTTTCTTAACATCGAATGCGGAAAATCATGCGTAGTGGTATCCCACACCGCCCTTCACTCGCCGCATCGTCTGCATAGCCCACCACTTAAATTGCAGGCTTTTTACCTACAGTATGAAATATAAGAGTGAGCTTTCGCCCAGCAAGTACAAACATAATCTCACAAAAATAATTTAATCATCTTAAAACATGTCAATCATCATGTAACTTATGCATGAGCCATTTATGATTGATTGAAAGTCTTATGCTTCATTTTAGACTCAATCTTTAACTTATCTTGTCTCAACATGTGGGCCCATAGTGTACGTACCGAAAGCGCGCAGCCTCCAGACAAAGCTAGGGTTTGCAAGGCCCTAACAGTTCTGGGAATTAAAACGTGACCCTCACGCATCAACGAGAGGTAAATGTCACAACTGGTTTTAAACATGTATCCTCCTCGATCACGGGAGGTTGGTACGACACCTTCCTTGATTCTCTTACCATATGATTTAACATTAGTGAACATGCTTCATGATGTCACTATGTCATATTCAAACTTTAACATTTGCCATATCATGACATTCTTGAAAACATGACATTTTTAAAACCATGACATTTTAGAAAACATGGCATAATATGTAACATGTTATAGCATATCATCACATAACATCATTTAACATCATATAATATAGCATGTACATTTTAACATAGCATATATGAAAATAGTATTTACTATTTTCATACTGTAGGTGAGGTTCGATACTTGCCTGAGATACTATGTCTGGGGTTTCGTTGCCTTAACTCAGATTGCAACTGCAGGTTACCTCCTGCTATTAAAAAGAACATAGGATAAGGATCCTATAAAATATTGGTAACCTGTTCAATATTCTAATTATATGTCCTTTTACAAGCTTTGATCAACTACTAGGTTACTAATTGTAACCCTAGAGATTGTGGTTAATTATCTTGACCCATTAGGTTACTTGAGGTAACCTTGGGTATTAAACCCATATGATTAGTATTAAATTACTATTCTTATTATCGAGCCTAAGCCTTAGTAACTCGGTTATCCTTCCCGGTTACCACTCGTCATCTTTTGTTTTTACACTTTAGCTTTTAAATCCAATTTGGAAAATTGGCTAGAAAATCTTTTGTTTTACTTCAAAATTCGAGGTTTTCAAAGTAAAACTTTATAAAACTCATTTAAGGCTGAAAACTGCTTTTGAAATAGTTTTCATAGTCAAAACAGGAAATGTTGATGTAAAAGTACAGTTTTCTGTATGTTTGTAGAAAATCCTGTACAGGAATTTTTTGTTCTCTGCACAGTTTTTATAGTTCAGGTTGTATTTAAAAATCCAAATGGAATTTGAAAAACTTGTCTTCACGAAAGTTCTTGCTCTTGAGAAATTCTAAAACTTTCATGTTTTAAGAAAAACCCAGTTCTGCTTGGATTCGTACCAGTTTTAATTTGAAACCCACTGGTCGTGTAAACTAGGTCTGGGCAGTTTAGTCTCGGATTTTCGTAAAAACGGAGGCCATTGGAGCCTCATTTTGCAAATCCGTCCGCGTTACCCCTTAGGAAAAACTGTTCCGAGAAACTTTTGTGTTTTAAGTTTTTCCAAATTCGGCCTCTAAAGGCCTCAGAATCGGCTTTCCGTAAAACTGGTCAGGATCCACCCGAGCCTGGCAGTTTTTCGGTTTAGAATTCGTTTTACGTCCTAGACGTGGAATCTAGCTCAACCAGCCACCGCGGGAGCCCTAATACACACATGCAGCGATTTTCTAGCGTAAATTTTCTTTAATGACAATTTCTAACATCACCATGCAAACCTAATTGATATTGGATCAACTAAGTTGCATGATTTCGGTTGCACAAAACCTAACAAGCATACTAATTAAATTCTAGCAACCTAGCATAAAATTATCATTCACCAACACTAGGGCAGATTGGGGACATATAATAAACTAGTATTTAGTATGCAAATTAAGAAAATTAAAGCAAGCATGCACATAAAAATCAAACCACCCCTAATTCTAGATCAAGCACAACCCTAGATTCCTAACTTTGGGCACAAAATAAATTGAGCTTATGCTCTTACAATTTCAACTTGAAATACATGTAAATTTCAAATTGAATGCTTAATTGAAAGAGATTAAGGTCTAGAATAGTTTACCTTGATTTATCTCCAAAAATTGGTTAGGGTTTGGCTCACAAAACTTTTCCTCCTAGGACACCACCCAAGGCCGGTTTTGTTGCACCAATTGGCACCAAAATTGGCTGATTCTTGGTGGCTGCTTGCACCTAAACTAAGCTCTCTTAAATCCAAATTTTCTCACTCACTCACCCCCCCTTGGCAGCCGGCTGTTGGCCCCTAAAATGGACACCAAAAACTGTCAAAATTTTTGATTGAACTTGCTAGGGAAAACCGAAGACTACAACATCAAAACCCCTAAGTTTCTCAATTTTTTTCTTCACTCAATCACCCACTTGAGATTGCAGATTTTTGGAGAGGGAAAATGGGCAGAATTTGGCTGCTTTTTCTGATTTTTTTGGACTAAAAACCGACCACCCCCCTTGGCCTATTTATAGGTGAGGTTTTGGATCACATTGCAAATCTTTTTGGTTCACCTTTTGCTCATAAATCCTTGGAGCAAAAATAATTGCACAAAATTTTGCCAAAAGACCCTCCATGTGGCCGGCCATGCATGGTGCTAGGTGGCTAGGTGTGAGTTGTTTCCACCATTTATGATGTCATAAATCAAAAATGGGATGATGTCATAATTCCAAGCTTAGGTGATGTCATCTTAAAGCCTTGTTTGGCTTTTTCCTTAATGTAGTCTACTTTAAACTTAACACAGATATTTCTAATACTGTGTTCACTAATACACAGTATAATTTCAGTACTGTTATACTGAACTGCAGTCCAAAATTTATCTGTGTGAAAATGGACTGTGTAAAAATTTTTCTTATAATTTGAAACCACTTGGCCCAAGATAACCTAATTAATGTGCTTGATTTTCTATGGTGGTTTTTGAATCCTAAACATACCATTTTATCCGTAAAAATGGTTTTTACACGGTACAATTGTTATACTGAAAAATATTTAACCGTACCGCCTCATTTTCGATTTTTCGGGTCAACCATTGACTTTCTTGTCAATCATTGACTCTCTTGTCAAAATTTGACTATCATGAATTCATGAAATTTTGTCATACCTTTTTACTTAAAAGGCCTATCATGAAGTCTCGTAATTAATTTACCGAGAACTCAATCATATACTGATAAAATCATGAATTTTGTATTAATATTCATAATTTTCATAAAATTGCACATAAACACATAATACGAACTATAAATTTCTTATTTACAAGAAAATTGTGAGTTCGTGAAAATTTCGATTATTACAATCTACCCTCCTTAAAGAATTTTCGTCCTCGAAAATCAGAACAATTCGGGGTAGCTTTTCTTCATCTCATCCTCGCGTTCCCAGGTTGCCTCCTCAATCTCATGATTTCGCCATAGGACCTTGACTAATGGTATAACCTTGTTCCTTAGCACCTTTTCTTCTCGGGCTAAGATTCGAACTGGTTTCTCCTCATAGGTCAGATCTTCGTGAACCTCAATTGGTTCGTGGTCCAATACATGGAATGGATCCGAGATGTACTTCTTTAGCATCGACACATGAAATACGTTGTGTACATATGCTAATTCCTGGGGCAAAGCCAACCTATAGGCCACGTTGCCAATTCTTTCCAATATTTCGAATGGCCCTATGTATCGTGGACTCAATTTTCCCTTCTTTCCGAATCTCATAACTCCCTTGAATGGAGCAATTTTGAGGAAAACCAAGTCTCCTACTTGGAATTCTAGAGGCCTTCTGCGCTTGTCGGCATAGCTCTTTTGTCGACTAAATGCAGTCTCCATCCGTCGGCGTATAAGTTTCACGGCCTCAGTGGTTTTTTTAACAAAATCCGTGGACACAAGTTCCTTTTCCCTGGTCTCGTACCAATGGACTGGAGATCTGCACCTTCTCCCATACAGGGCTTCATAAGGAGCCATTCCAATTGAAGCTTGGAAACTGTTGTTGTACGAGAATTCAATCAAAGGAAGCTTCTTATCCCAAGTTCCCTTGAAATCCATCACAGACGCTCGCAACATGTCTTCCAGGGTCTGAATGGTCCTCTCGGATTGCCCGTCCATTTGAGGATGAAAAGCTGTACTAAAGGTAAGCTTGGTACCCATGGCTTGATGTACACTTCTCCAGAACTTAGAAGTGAAACGACCATCACGATCAGAGATGATTGTCTTTGGAATCCCATGGTAGCGAACAATTTGCGCGACGTATAGTTCCGCCAGCTGTTCCACCGAAAAATTAAGCTTGATGGCGATGAAGTGTGCAGACTTCGTCAAACGATCAACAACCACCCAAATAGCGTCGTTGCCGTTGGGAGTTCGGGGTAGTCCAACCACGAAATCCATCGTCACTTGGTCCCATTTCCATTCTGGAATGGAAATTTTCTGCAATTCTCCCCCTGGACGTTGGTGTTCTGCTTTCACCCTTTGACATGTAAGGCATTTACTGACGAATGTAGCAACGTCATTCTTCATTCTGGGCCACCAAAAGCTTTCCTTCAAGTCTTGGTACATCTTTGTGGCTCCTGGATGAACGGAATATGGAGTCTCATGAGCCTCCTTCATGATCTGCTCCTTCAACTTATCCTCGTTAGGGATGCATAATCTATTTTTCCGATAGAGTATGCCCTCATCTAATATGTTGAAGTCCGACTCCTTTCCTTCTAAGACCTCGTTCCTTGTCCTGAGCAGTGAGGCATCTCCTTCTTGTCGCTCCTTCATGCTATCCAAAATGGTAGGTTGGAAAGTTAGGGCAGCTAAACTTCTTGTGATGAGCTCTATCCCAGCTTCCACTAGCTCCTTCTGAAGAGGTTCGATTAACGACTGCATGGACATTAACGAAGAAGACGACTTCCGACTGAGGGCATCAGCTACTTTGTTAGCCTTCCCTGGATGGTAACAGATGTCTATGTCATAATCCTTCACCAATTTGAGCCATCTTCTTTGCCTCATGTTAAGCTCATTTTGTGTGAAGATATACTTCAAACTCTGATGATCCGTGTAGACTTCACACTTACTGCCGTAAAGGTAGTGCCTCCAGATTTTGAGCGCAAATACCACCGCCGCAAGTTCCAAATCATGCGTCGGGTAGTTCTTCTCATGATCATTTAGCTGGCGTGAAGCATAAGCGATCATCTTTCCATTTTGCATGAGCACGGCTCCCAATCCTATTTTAGAAGCATCGCTGTATATCACGAAGTTTCCTTCTTCCACATTCGGAATTGTGAGAATCGGAGCGCGAGTCAGCCTGTTTTTCAGCTCTTGGAAGTGCTCTTCACACTTTGCAGTCCATTCATACTTCTTTCCTTTCCGTGTAAGTGCGGTGAGTGGCGCTGCAATTTTAGCAAATCCTTCAACGAAACGTCGGTAGTAGCCCGCCAAGCCAAGGAAACTACGTACTTCGGTGACGTTTTTCGGAGCTGGCCATTCACTTACTGCCTCAATCTTGGCTGGATCTACAGATATGCCGTCCTTGGAGACCACATGTCCTAAGAAATGGACCTTTTTCAACCAAAATTCACACTTTGTGAATTTAGCGTAGAGCTGGTTTTGCTTTAAAATTCGTAAAGCGATCCTTAAATGCTCCGCATGCTCCTCCTTTGATCTTGAATAAATCAAGATATCATCTATAAAGACGATAACAAATTTATCCAAGTAATCCTTGAATACTCGATTCATCAGGTCCATAAAGGCTGCTGGAGCATTTGTCAGTCCGAATGGCATAACGAGGAACTCGTAATGTCCATATCGTGTTCGAAAAGCTGTCTTGGGAACATCTCCTTCCCTAATTCGAAGCTGGTGATATCCGGATCGCAGGTCAATCTTCGAGAAAATTGAAGCTCCTCTCAGCTGATCAAACAGATCGTCGATCCGAGGCAAGGGATACTTGTTCTTGATAGTTATCTTGTTCAATTCCCGATAGTCAATGCACATCCTAAGAGTGCCGTCCTTCTTTTTAACAAACAGAACTGGAGCTCCCCATGGCGAGTAGCTCTGACGAATGAATCCTCGGTCCAGAAGCTCTTGTAACTGAATTTGCAGTTCCTTAAGTTCGGCAGGCGCCATCCTATACGGAGCCTTGGATACTGGTGCTGATCCAGGAAGTAACTCAATCTCAAAGGAAATCTCTCGTTCTGGTGGCAGTCCTGGCAACTCTTCAGGAAAAACCTCTATAAATTCTCTGACTATCGGTACTTCCTCCGGTCTGCTCTCGGTTTCAAGCGTCTTATCCACTATGTTGGCTAGAAATCCCATACATCCTTCTGCCAACAATTTCCTAGCCTTCAGTGCAGAAATGAACATTTTCGGCTGTTTTGGAGTCGATCCTCTGAAAATAAACTCCTCGCCTCCAATTGGCTTGAACGTAACAGTACGCCGTGGACAGTCGATAACTGCGTTGTACTTCCCCAAGAAATCCATTCCCAAGATGACGTCGTAGTCATATAGGTCTATGATGATCAGGTTGACATACATTTCCCTACCACATATAATTATTGGAACATGACGTATCCAATAATCAGACAACAGAATCTCCCCGGAGGGTAATGCAGTCCTAAATGTTTTTCCGATCCTATCACTTGCTCTACCTAGTTTCTTAGCGAATCTAGGCGATGTGAATGAATGCGTAGCTCCAGAATCAATTAACACATAGGCATCTTGTTGAGCAAAAGGAAGCTGACCTGTCACCACTGTGGAAAGTCCAGCTTGAGCATCCTCCTTTGTATAGGCGTAAATACGTCCTTGCGGTTCTGGAGCTTCCAACCTGCCTTGGGAGATTTCGGGTCCCTCGAGCTTCATCTGTGCAGCGTGAAGTTGAGGTCCCTGTCCTCTCTGTTGGTTCTGCGAACTCTGGGGTTAAGATTGCAGCTTCTAACATAGTGGCCTTCCTTGCCACAAAGAAAACAGCGACCGCTTCCAACACGGCACTCTCCCGGGTGCTTTCTCCCACATTTCTGACAAGTGGGATTATTGTTGTTATCAGAAGTATTTCTCTTTTGGGGAAAATTCTGTTGATTCCCCTGTCCTCCTGCATTCCACTTCCTTTTCTGCTGGCTGTTGTCGTACTGCCTGTTGTTGTTGTTCTGGCCCGTAGGTCCTCCTTGACCCTTCTGTTGCGGAGTTTGGCCCTGCTTGGTCTGGTTCTGTTTGGCCTGGGCTTTTTCTTCCCTCTTCTCCTGGAAAAATTTAGCCCTTTGCTCCTTGTTCTGACCCTCCCAATATTCAGCTCGAATTGCCCTGCTGACACATTCGGCAACAGTGAGTGGTGGATGGGGGCCACTGCTGATTACCACTGCTAAATCTGAGCGGAACATTCTCATCATTCTTCTTACTTTGTCCCTTTCGGAACTGATGAGGTGAGGGCAGAGACGTGCTAGCTGCTCAAACTTTTTGACAGCTTCGGCTACTGACAGATTTCCTTGGCGGAACTTGTCGAACTCGTCTTGTTGAGCCTCCATGACCTCAGTATTGAAGTACTTTTCCTTAAATTCCTCCACAAAGTCCTCCAAGTCATCTGAGTCACATCTCGCTGGATCTGAACTGTTTCCCACCAGAGGCGAGCATCTTTTCGTAACATATATGATGCACAAAGGACTTTCTCCTGATCGTTGAGTCTGAGGAAATTTAGGGCGACCTGGAGGTCAATCAACCAGTTGTCAGCCTCGATTGGGTTCGTAGACCCCTCGAATTCCGGTGCCTTCATGCGCCGAAATCTGTCATAAAGTTCTTCTGGAGTTCGAACCAGAGGTGCTGGTGGCACAGCTGCAGGCGCAACAGGTACTTCAGGGGCTATGGGGTTCTCTGGGATCACCGGGACATCATCAGGAATTTCCGGTGCAGCAGGCTGATTCATAGGTGCTGGTGGTACCCTGGCATCAGGAGGTCCCTGATTCTGTTGAGCTATCTGAGCTCTAAGCCCCCCTATCTCTTGCTGTTGGGCTAACATCATCTGTCTTAGCTCATTCAGCTGAGCCGCAAGGTCAAAGTCTTGGGTCGGTACTCTTCTACGCTTTGGTGGCATGGTTCTGTACGGAAATAAGGAAATAAATTCAGCTTCTTAAAATCATGCCTTTTATATAGAACCATAATCTTCATTCCATATAAAAGCATAACATGAACATATCTGAATTCATCATGTTCTCGTTCGTATCTCCTTCACAACAGGAGTACATAACCATAACATTTGGGGAAGATATAAAATTTCCCATCATTTCCGTACGTCACCTAGTTGCCACCACCAAGCTAAGATACCACCCGACGTTATCCCGTATCCAACATCCTTCAGCATGGCCGTTGAAGAAAATACTTAATACGCACATAAAATCTTAACTAATCCTAATCGTAAGAAAATAATATAACTTACTTGGGCCGTTGCAGAAGCGATGTGAGGCGAAGTGAAGTAGGCTGGCAGGATACCGCTCTGATACCAAACTGTGACGCCCCGACTTCCCAAGCCAGGTCGACACCATACATACTTGTTCTTTACTTGAAAATTTGAGAGAAATTTTTTTTTTTTAAAACATATTCACATAAATTATCTTGTGGAGAATAATATGTCACCCATATATATATATATATTAAACTGAGAATACCTTCTCGTGTCTTCAAACTTTATACATATAACAAAACATAATTTACTTTAGAATATTAAAATATTTTCTTAACATCGAATGCGGAAAATCATGCGTAGTGGTATCCCACACCGCCCTTCACTCGCCGCATCGTCTGCATGCCCACCACTTAAATTGCAGGCTTTTTACCTACAGTATGAAATATAAGAGTGAGCTTTCGCCCAGCAAGTACAAACATAATCTCACAAAATAATTTAATCATCTTAAAACATGTCAATCATCATGTAACTTATGCATGAGCCATTTATGATTGATTGAAAGTCTTATGCTTCATTTTAGACTCAATCTTTAACTTATCTTGTCTCAACATGTGGGCCCATAGTGTACGTACCGAAAGCGCGCAGCCTCCAGACAAAGCTAGGGTTTGCAAGGCCCTAATAGTTCTGGGAATTAAAACGTGACCCTCACGCATCAACGAGAGGTAAATGTCACAACTGGTTTTAAACATGTATCCTCCTCGATCACGGGAGGTTGGTACGACACCTTCCTTGATTATCTTACCATATGATTTAACATTAGTGAACATGCTTCATGATGTCACTATGTCATATTCAAACTTTAACATTTGCCATATCATGACATTCTTGAAAACATGACATTTTTAAAACCATGACATTTTAGAAAACATGGCATAATATGTAACATGTTATAGCATATCATCACATAACATCATTTAACATCATACAACATAGCATGTACATTTTAACATAGCATATATGAAATAGTATTTACTATTTTCATACTGTAGGTGAGGTTCGATACTTGCCTGAGATACTATGTCTGGGGTTTCGTTGCCTTAACTCAGATTGCAACTGCAGGTTACCTCCTGCTATTAAAAAGAACATAGGATAAGGATCCTATAAAATATTGGTAACCTGTTCAATATTCTAATTATATGTCCTTTTACAAGCTTTGATCAACTACTAGGTTACTAATTGTAACCCTAGAGATTGTGGTTAATTATCTTGACCATTAGGTTACTTGAGGTAACCTTGGTATTAAACCATATGATTAGTATAAATTACTATTCTTATTATCGAGCCTAAGCCTTAGTAACTCGGTTATCCTTCCCGGTTACCACTCGTCATCTTTTGTTTTACACTTTAGCTTTTAAAATCCAATTTGGAAAATTGGCTAGAAAATCTTTGTTTTACTTCAAAATTCGAGGTTTTCAAAGTAAAACTTTATAAAACTCATTTAAGGCTGAAAACTGCTTTTGAAATAGTTTTCATAGTCAAAACAGGAAATGTTGATGTAAAAGTACAGTTTTCTGTATGTTTGTAGAAAATCCTGTACAGGAATTTTTTTTCTCTGCACAGTTTTTATAGTTCAGGTTGTATTTAAAAATCCAAATGGAATTTGAAAACTTGTCTTCACGAAAGTTCTTGCTCTTGGAAATTCTAAAACTTTCATGTTTTAAGAAAAAACCCAGTTCTGCTTGGATTCGTACCAGTTTTAATTTGAAACCCACTGGTCGTGTAAACTAGGTCTGGGCAGTTTAGTCTCGGATTTTCGTAAAAACGGAGGCCATTGGAGCCTCATTTTGCAAATCCGTCCGCGTTACCCCTTAGAAAAACTGTTCCGAGAAACTTTTGTGTTTTAAGTTTTTCCAAATTCGGCCTCTAAAGGCCTCAGAATCGGCTTTCCGTAAAACTGTCAGGATCCACCCGAGCCTGGCAGTTTTTCGGTTTAGAATTCGTTTTACGTCCTAGACGTGGAATCTAGCTCAACCA
>CM046369.1:21514974-21704402 GCA_025413025.1 Ficus hispida
ACTAGGTACAAATCCTCTGATTCTCCATTTTTGCAAAGCTTGTTCTTTTAGCAAAGGCTTCTATGTTCTAGTTTCCACAGACGATGATAGTCGTTTTGTGCTAAAAATCTGATCAAAGGACCAATAATGGGACACAAAAATTAATAGGACTTAAAAATTAAAGGTGAATCTCGAGTAAGTTCTCTTTTATATATTTAATTCTTAATTCAGTCAAAAGCGTTCAAATTAATCTCTCTTATAGATAGGTGGAGGGAAAATCTATTACAATTCAATGATCTTATTAGCAGTTAATTCAAAATACCTCAATTTCTACTTGTATTAAACAAGAATATAAATATCTTAGTAGCTTAAATATTCTAAAGGCTCTTTTGTTTCTGTGATAGCCGAGATTGCAGTGTTTTCTATTTTAGTATGCCTGCACTTTTACTTTAACCTCATCGTTTAATTTACCCTTTTTTAAAAAATAAAAATAAAACCACAATTTTTTTTTTTATATTTCAAATACCTTCCCATGTATACATGTGAAGCCCAATTCCCAAGTCAGGTCGATACCATACATACTTGTTCTTTACTTGAAAATTTGAGAAATTTTTTTTTCTTTAAAACATATTCACATAAATTATCTTGTGGAGAATAATATGTCACCCATATATATATATATTAAACTGAGAATACCTTCTCGTGTCTTCAAACTTATACATATAACAAAACATAATTACTTTAGAATATTAAAATATTTTCTTAACATCGAATGCGGAAAATCATGCGTAGTGGTATCCCACACCGCCCTTCACTCGCCGCATCGTCTGCATAGCCCACCACTTAAATTGCAGGCTTTTTACCTACAGTATGAAATATAAGAGTGAGCTTTCGCCCAGCAAGTACAAACATAATCTCACAAAAATAATTTAATCATCTTAAAACATGTCAATCATCATGTAACTTATGCATGAGCCATTTATGATTGATTGAAAGTCTTATGCTTCATTTTAGACTCAATCTTTAACTTATCTTGTCTCAACATGTGGGCCCATAGTGTACGTACCGAAAGCGCGCAGCCTCCAGACAAAGCTAGGGTTTGCAAGGCCCTAACAGTTCTGGGAATTAAAACGTGACCCTCACGCATCAACGAGAGGTAAATGTCACAACTGGTTTTAAACATGTATCCTCCTCGATCACGGGAGGTTGGTACGACACCTTCCTTGATTATCTTACCATATGATTTAACATTAGTGAACATGCTTCATGATGTCACTATGTCATATTCAAACTTTAACATTTGCCATATCATGGCATTCTTGAAAACATGACATTTTTAAAACCATGACATTTTAGAAAACATGGCATAATATGTAACATGTTATAGCATATCATCACATAACATCATTTAACATCATACAACATAGCATGTACATTTTAACATAGCATATATGAAAATAGTATTTACTATTTTCATACTGTAGGTGAGGTTCGATACTTGCCTGACTATTGTATCAGGTTCGTTGATTTCCACTCTGACTCACTGCAGGTTACTTCCTGCTATTAGAAAGAACATAGGATAAGAATCCTATAAAATGTTGGTAACCTTTCCAACATTATATTATATGTCCTTTACAAGCTTTGATCAACTACTAGGTTACTAATTGTAACCCTAGAGATTGTGGTTAATATCTTGACCATTAGGTTACTTGAGGTAACCTTGGGTATTAAACCCATATGATTAGTATTAAATTACTATTCTTATTATCGAGCCTAAGCCTTAGTAACTCGGTTATCCTTCCCGGTTACCACTCGTCATCTTTTGTTTTACACTTTAGCTTTTAAATCCAATTTGGAAAATTGGCTAGAAAATCTTTTGTTTTACTTCCAATTCGAGGTTTTCAAAGTAAAACTTTATAAAACTCATTTAAGGCTGAAAACTGCTTTTGAAATAGTTTTCATAGTCAAAACAGGAAATGTTGATGTAAAATACAGTTTTTCTGTATGTTTGTAGAAAATCCTGTCAGGAATTTCTTTTCTCTGCACAGTTTTTATAGTTCAGGTTGTATTTAAAAATCCAAATGGAATTTGAAAAACTTGTCTTCACGAAAGTTCTTGCTCTTGAGAAATTCTAAAACTTTCATGTTTTAAGAAAAACCCAGTTCTGCTTGGATTCGTACCAGTTTTAATTTGAAACCCACTGGTCGTGTAAACTAGGTCTGGGCAGTTTAGTCTCGGATTTTCGTAAAAACGGAGGCCATTGGAGCCTCATTTTGCAAATCCGTCCGCGTACCCCTTAGGAAAAACTGTTCCGAGAAACTTTTGTGTTTTAAGTTTTTCCAAATTCGGCCTCTAAAGGCCTCAGAATCGGCTTTCCGTAAAACTGGTCAGGATCCACCCGAGCCTGGCAGTTTTTCGGTTTAGAATTCGTTTTACGTCCTAGACGTGGAATCTAGCTCAACCAGCCACCGCGGGAGCCCTAATACACACATGCAGCGATTTTCTAGCGTAAATTTTCTTTAATCACAATTTCTAACATCACCATGCAAACCTAATTGATATTGGATCAACTAAGTTGCATGATTTCGGTTGCACAAAACCTAACAAGCATACTAATTAAATTCTAGCAACCTAGCACAAAATTATCATTCACCAACACTAGGGCAGATTGGGGACATATAATAAACTAGTATTTAGTATGCAAATTAAGAAAATTAAAGCAAGCATGCACATAAAAATCAAACCACCCCTAATTCTAGATCAAGCACAACCCTAGATTCCTAACTTTGGGCACAAAATAAATTGAGCTTATGCTCTTACAATTTCAACTTGAAATACATGTAAATTTCAAATTGAATGCTTAATTGAAAGAGATTAAGGTCTAGAATAGTTTACCTTGATTTATCTCCAAAAATTGGTTAGGGTTTGGCTCACAAAACTTTTCCTCCTAGGACACCACCCAAGGCCGGTTTTGTTGCACCAATTGGCACCAAAATTGGCTGATTCTTGGTGGCTGCTTGCACCTAAACTAAGCTCTCTTAAATCCAAATTTTCTCACTCACTCACCCCCCTTGGCAGCCGGCTGTTGGCCCCTAAAATGGACACCAAAAACTGTCAAAATTTTTGATTGAACTTGCTAGGGAAAACCGAAGACTACAACATCAAAACCCCTAAGTTTCTCAATTTTTTTCTTCACTCAATCACCCACTTGAGATTGCAGATTTTTGGAGAGGGAAAATGGGCAGAATTTGGCTGCTTTTTCTGATTTTTTTGGACTAAAAACCGACCACCCCCCTTGGCCTATTTATAGGTGAGGTTTTGGATCACATTGCAAATCTTTTTGGTTCACCTTTTGCTCATAAATCCTTGGAGCAAAAATAATTGCACAAAATTTTGCCAAAAGACCCTCCATGTGGCCGGCCATGCATGGTGCTAGGTGGCTAGGTGTGAGTTGTTTCCACCATTTATGATGTCATAAATCAAAAATGGGATGATGTCATAATTCCAAGCTTAGGTGATGTCATCTTAAAGCCTTGTTTGGCTTTTTCCTTAATGTAGTCTACTTTAAACTTAACACAGATATTTCTAATACTGTTTCACTAATACACAGTATAATTTCAGTACTGTTATACTGAACTGCAGTCCAAAATTATCTGTGTGAAAATGGACTGTGTAAAAATTTTCTTATAATTGAAACCACTTGGCCCAAGATAACCTAATTAATGTGCTTGATTTTCTATGGTGGTTTTTGAATCCTAAACATACCATTTTATCCGTAAAAATGGTTTTTACACGGTACAATTGTTATACTGAAAAATATTTAACCGTACCGCCTCATTTTCGATTTTTCGGGTCAACCATTGACTTTCTTGTCAATCATTGACTCTCTTGTCAAAATTTGACTATCATGAATTCATGAAATTTGTCATACCTTTTTACTTAAAAGGCCTATCATGAAGTCTCGTAATTAATTTACCGAGAACTCAATCATATACTGATAAAATCATGAATTTTGTATTAATATTCATAATTTTCATAAAATTGCACATAAACACATAATACGAACTATAAATTTCTTATTTACAAGAAAATTGTGAGTTCGTGAAAATTTCGATTATTACAATCTACCCTCCTTAAAGAATTTTCGTCCTCGAAAATCAGAACAATTCGGGGTAGCTTTTCTTCATCTCATCCTCGCGTTCCCAGGTTGCCTCCTCAATCTCATGATTTCGCCATAGGACCTTGACTAATGGTATAACCTTGTTCCTTAGCACCTTTTCTTCTCGGGCTAAGATTCGAACTGGTTTCTCCTCATAGGTCAGATCTTCGTGAACCTCAATTGGTTCGTGGTCCAATACATGGATGGATCCGAGATGTACTTCTTTAGCATCGACACATGAAATACGTTGTGTACATATGCTAATTCCTGGGGCAAAGCCAACCTATAGGCCACGTTGCCAATTCTTTCCAATATTTCGAATGGCCCTATGTATCGTGGACTCAATTTTCCCTTCTTTCCGAATCTCATAACTCCCTTGAATGGAGCAATTTTGAGGAAAACCAAGTCTCCTACTTGGAATTCTAGAGGCCTTCTGCGCTTGTCGGCATAGCTCTTTTGTCGACTAAATGCAGTCTCCATCCGTCGGCGTATAAGTTTCACGGCCTCAGTGGTTTTTTTAACAAAATCCGTGGACACAAGTTCCTTTTCCCTGGTCTCGTACCAATGGACTGGAGATCTGCACCTTCTCCCATACAGGGCTTCATAAGGAGCCATTCCAATTGAAGCTTGGAAACTGTTGTTGTACGAGAATTCAATCAAAGGAAGCTTCTTATCCCAAGTTCCCTTGAAATCCATCACAGACGCTCGCAACATGTCTTCCAGGGTCTGAATGGTCCTCTCGGATTGCCCGTCCATTTGAGGATGAAAAGCTGTACTAAAGGTAAGCTTGGTACCCATGGCTTGATGTACACTTCTCCAGAACTTAGAAGTGAAACGACCATCACGATCAGAGATGATTGTCTTTGGAATCCCATGGTAGCGAACAATTTGCGCGACGTATAGTTCCGCCAGCTGTTCCACCGAAAAATTAAGCTTGATGGCGATGAAGTGTGCAGACTTCGTCAAACGATCAACAACCACCCAAATAGCGTCGTTGCCGTTGGGAGTTCGGGGTAGTCCAACCACGAAATCCATCGTCACTTGGTCCCATTTCCATTCTGGAATGGAAATTTTCTGCAATTCTCCCCCTGGACGTTGGTGTTCTGCTTTCACCCTTTGACATGTAAGGCATTTACTGACGAATGTAGCAACGTCATTCTTCATTCTGGGCCACCAAAAGCTTTCCTTCAAGTCTTGGTACATCTTTGTGGCTCCTGGATGAACGGAATATGGAGTCTCATGAGCCTCCTTCATGATCTGCTCCTTCAACTTATCCTCGTTAGGGATGCATAATCTATTTTTCCGATAGAGTATGCCCTCATCTAATATGTTGAAGTCCGACTCCTTTCCTTCTAAGACCTCGTTCCTTGTCCTGAGCAGTGAGGCATCTCCTTCTTGTCGCTCCTTCATGCTATCCAAAATGGTAGGTTGGAAAGTTAGGGCAGCTAAACTTCTTGTGATGAGCTCTATCCCAGCTTCCACTAGCTCCTTCTGAAGAGGTTCGATTAACGACTGCATGGACATTAACGAAGAAGACGACTTCCGACTGAGGGCATCAGCTACTTTGTTAGCCTTCCCTGGATGGTAACAGATGTCTATGTCATAATCCTTCACCAATTTGAGCCATCTTCTTTGCCTCATGTTAAGCTCATTTTGTGTGAAGATATACTTCAAACTCTGATGATCCGTGTAGACTTCACACTTACTGCCGTAAAGGTAGTGCCTCCAGATTTTGAGCGCAAATACCACCGCCGCAAGTTCCAAATCATGCATCGGGTAGTTCTTCTCATGATCCTTTAGCTGGCGTGAAGCATAAGCGATCATCTTTCCATTTTGCATGAGCACGGCTCCCAATCCTATTTTAGAAGCATCGCTGTATATCACGAAGTTTCCTTCTTCCACATTCGGAATTGTGAGAATCGGAGCGCGAGTCAGCCTGTTTTTCAGCTCTTGGAAGTGCTCTTCACACTTTGCAGTCCATTCATACTTCTTTCCTTTCCGTGTAAGTGCGGTGAGTGGCGCTGCAATTTTAGCAAATCCTTCAACGAAACGTCGGTAGTAGCCCGCCAAGCCAAGGAAACTACGTACTTCGGTGACGTTTTTCGGAGCTGGCCATTCACTTACTGCCTCAATCTTGGCTGGATCTACAGATATGCCGTCCTTGGAGACCACATGTCCTAAGAAATGGACCTTTTTCAACCAAAATTCACACTTTGTGAATTTAGCGTAGAGCTGGTTTTGCTTTAAAATTCGTAAAGCGATCCTTAAATGCTCCGCATGCTCCTCCTTTGATCTTGAATAAATCAAGATATCATCTATAAAGACGATAACAAATTTATCCAAGTAATCCTTGAATACTCGATTCATCAGGTCCATAAAGGCTGCTGGAGCATTTGTCAGTCCGAATGGCATAACGAGGAACTCGTAATGTCCATATCGTGTT
This sequence comes from Ficus hispida, assembly GCA_025413025.1. Classification (NCBI taxonomy): domain Eukaryota; kingdom Viridiplantae; phylum Streptophyta; class Magnoliopsida; order Rosales; family Moraceae; genus Ficus; species Ficus hispida. The sequence continues at coordinate 21,521,556 of CM046369.1, forward strand.
CGAAAAGCTGTCTTGGGAACATCTCCTTCCCTAATTCGAAGCTGGTGATATCCGGATCGCAGGTCAATCTTCGAGAAAATTGAAGCTCCTCTCAGCTGATCAAACAGATCGTCGATCCGAGGCAAGGGATACTTGTTCTTGATAGTTATCTTGTTCAATTCCCGATAGTCAATGCACATCCTAAGAGTGCCGTCCTTCTTTTTAACAAACAGAACTGGAGCTCCCCATGGCGAGTAGCTCTGACGAATGAATCCTCGGTCCAGAAGCTCTTGTAGCTGAATTTGCAGTTCCTTAAGTTCGGCAGGCGCCATCCTATACGGAGCCTTGGATACTGGTGCTGATCCAGGAAGTAACTCAATCTCAAAGGAAATCTCTCGTTCTGGTGGCAGTCCTGGCAACTCTTCAGGAAAAACCTCTATAAATTCTCTGACTATCGGTACTTCCTCCGGTCTGCTCTCGGTTTCAAGCGTCTTATCCACTATGTTGGCTAGAAATCCCATACATCCTTCTGCCAACAATTTCCTAGCCTTCAGTGCAGAAATGAACATTTTCGGCTGTTTTGGAGTCGATCCTCTGAAAATAAACTCCTCGCCTCCAATTGGCTTGAACGTAACAGTACGCCGTGGACAGTCGATAACTGCGTTGTACTTCCCCAAGAAATCCATTCCCAAGATGACGTCGTAGTCATATAGGTCTATGATGATCAGGTTGACATACATTTCCCTACCACATATAATTATTGGAACATGACGTATCCAATAATCAGACAACAGAATCTCCCCGGAGGGTAATGCAGTCCTAAATGTTTTTCCGATCCTATCACTTGCTCTACCTAGTTTCTTAGCGAATCTAGGCGATGTGAATGAATGCGTAGCTCCAGAATCAATTAACACATAGGCATCTTGTTGAGCAAAAGGAAGCTGACCTGTCACCACTGTGGAAAGTCCAGCTTGAGCATCCTCCTTTGTATAGGCGTAAATACGTCCTTGCGGTTCTGGAGCTTCCAACCTGCCTTGGGAGATTTCGGGTCCCTCGAGCTTCATCTGTGCAGCGTGAAGTTGAGGTCCCTGTCCTCTCTGTTGGTTCTGCGAACTCTGGGGGTTAAGATTGCAGCTTCTAACATAGTGGCCTTCCTTGCCACAAAGAAAACAGCGACCGCTTCCAACACGGCACTCTCCCGGGTGCTTTCTCCCACATTTCTGACAAGTGGGATTATTGTTGTTATCAGAAGTATTTCTCTTTTGGGGAAAATTCTGTTGATTCCCCTGTCCTCCTGCATTCCACTTCCTTTTCTGCTGGCTGTTGTCGTACTGCCTGTTGTTGTTGTTCTGGCCCGTAGGTCCTCCTTGACCCTTCTGTTGCGGAGTTTGGCCCTGCTTGGTCTGGTTCTGTTTGGCCTGGGCTTTTTCTTCCCTCTTCTCCTGGAAAAATTTAGCCCTTTGCTCCTTGTTCTGACCCTCCCAATATTCAGCTCGAATTGCCCTGCTGACACATTCGGCAACAGTGAGTGGTGGATGGGGGCCACTGCTGATTACCACTGCTAAATCTGAGCGGAACATTCTCATCATTCTTCTTACTTTGTCCCTTTCGGAACTGATGAGGTGAGGGCAGAGACGTGCTAGCTGCTCAAACTTTTTGACAGCTTCGGCTACTGACAGATTTCCTTGGCGGAACTTGTCGAACTCGTCTTGTTGAGCCTCCATGACCTCAGTATTGAAGTACTTTTCCTTAAATTCCTCCACAAAGTCCTCCCAAGTCATCTGAGTCACATCTCGCTGGATCTGAACTGTTTCCCACCAGAGGCGAGCATCTTTTCGTAACATATATGATGCACAAAGGACTTTCTCCTGATCGTTGAGTCTGAGGAAATTTAGGGCGACCTGGAGGTCAATCAACCAGTTGTCAGCCTCGATTGGGTTCGTAGACCCCTCGAATTCCGGTGCCTTCATGCGCCGAAATCTGTCATAAAGTTCTTCTGGAGTTCGAACCAGAGGTGCTGGTGGCACAGCTGCAGGCGCAACAGGTACTTCAGGGGCTATGGGGTTCTCTGGGATCACCGGGACATCATCAGGAATTTCCGGTGCAGCAGGCTGATTCATAGGTGCTGGTGGTACCCTGGCATCAGGAGGTCCCTGATTCTGTTGAGCTATCTGAGCTCTAAGCCCCCCTATCTCTTGCTGTTGGGCTAACATCATCTGTCTTAGCTCATTCAGCTGAGCCGCAAGGTCAAAGTCTTGGGTCGGTACTCTTCTACGCTTTGGTGGCATGGTTCTGTACGGAAATAAGGAAATAAATTCAGCTTCTTAAAATCATGCCTTTTATATAGAACCATAATCTTCATTCCATATAAAAGCATAACATGAACATATCTGAATTCATCATGTTCTCGTTCATATCTCCTTCACAACAGGAGTACATAACCATAACATTTGGGGAAGATATAAAAATTTCCCATCATTTCCGTACGTCACCTAGTTGCCACCACCAAGCTAAGATACCACCCGACGTTATCCCCGTATCCAACATCCTTCAGCATGGCCGTTGAAGAAAATACTTAATACGCACATAAAATCTTAACTAATCCTAATCGTAAGAAAATAATATAACTTACTTGGGCCGTTGCAGAAGCGATGTGAGGCGAAGTGAAGTAGGCTGGCAGGATACCGCTCTGATACCAAACTGTGACGCCCCGACTTCCCAAGCCAGGTCGACACCATACATACTTGTTCTTTACTTGAAAATTTGAGAGAAATTTTTTTTTTTTTAAAACATATTCACGTAAATTATCTTGTGGAGAATAATATGTCACCAATATATATATATATATTAAACTGAGAATACATTCTCGTGTCTTCAAACTTTATACATATAACAAAACATAATTTACTTTAGAATATTAAAATATTTTCTTAACATCGAATGCGGAAAATCATGCGTAGTGGTATCCCACACCGCCCTTCACTCGCCGCATCGTCTGCATAGCCCACCACTTAAATTGCAGGCTTTTTACCTACAGTATGAAATATAAGAGTGAGCTTTCGCCCAGCAAGTACAAACATAATCTCACAAAAATAATTTAATCATCTTAAAACATGTCAATCATCATGTAACTTATGCATGAGCCATTTATGATTGATTGAAAGTCTTATGCTTCATTTTAGACTCAATCTTTAACTTATCTTGTCTCAACATGTGGGCCCATAGTGTACGTACCGAAAGCGCGCAGCCTCCAGACAAAGCTAGGGTTTGCAAGGCCCTAATAGTTCTGGGAATTAAAACGTGACCCTCACGCATCAACGAGAGGTAAATGTCACAACTGGTTTTAAACATGTATCCTCCTCGATCACGGGAGGTTGGTACGACACCTTCCTTGATTATCTTACCATATGATTTAACATTAGTGAACATGCTTCATGATGTCACTATGTCATATTCAAACTTTAACATTTGCCATATCATGACATTCTTGAAAACATGACATTTTTAAAACCATGACATTTTAGAAAACATGGCATAATATGTAACATGTTATAGCATATCATCACATAACATCATTTAACATCATACAACATAGCATGTACATTTTAACATAGCATATATGAAAATAGTATTTACTATTTTCATACTGTAGGTGAGGTTCGATACTTGCCTGAGATACTATGTCTGGGGTTTCGTTGCCTTAACTCAGATTGCAACTGCAGGTTACCTCCTGCTATTAAAAAGAACATAGGATAAGGATCCTATAAAATATTGGTAACCTGTTCAATATTCTAATTATATGTCCTTTTACAAGCTTTGATCAACTACTAGGTTACTAATTGTAACCCTAGAGATTGTGGTTAATTATCTTGACCCATTAGGTTACTTGAGGTAACCTTGGGTATTAAACCCATATGATTAGTATTAAATTACTATTCTTATTATCGAGCCTAAGCCTTAGTAACTCGGTTATCCTTCCCGGTTACCACTCGTCATCTTTTGTTTTTACACTTTAGCTTTTAAATCCAATTTGGAAAATTGGCTAGAAAATCTTTTGTTTTACTTCAAAATTCGAGGTTTTCAAAGTAAAACTTTATAAAACTCATTTAAGGCTGAAAACTGCTTTTGAAATAGTTTTCATAGTCAAAACAGGAAATGTTGATGTAAAAGTACAGTTTTCTGTATGTTTGTAGAAAATCCTGTACAGGAATTTTTTGTTCTCTGCACAGTTTTTATAGTTCAGGTTGTATTTAAAAATCCAAATGGAATTTGAAAAACTTGTCTTCACGAAAGTTCTTGCTCTTGAGAAATTCTAAAACTTTCATGTTTTAAGAAAAACCCAGTTCTGCTTGGATTCGTACCAGTTTTAATTTGAAACCCACTGGTCGTGTAAACTAGGTCTGGGCAGTTTAGTCTCGGATTTTCGTAAAAACGGAGGCCATTGGAGCCTCATTTTGCAAATCCGTCCGCGTTACCCCTTAGGAAAAACTGTTCCGAGAAACTTTTGTGTTTTAAGTTTTTCCAAATTCGGCCTCTAAAGGCCTCAGAATCGGCTTTCCGTAAAACTGGTCAGGATCCACCCGAGCCTGGCAGTTTTTCGGTTTAGAATTCGTTTTACGTCCTAGACGTGGAATCTAGCTCAACCAGCCACCGCGGGAGCCCTAATACACACATGCAGCGATTTTCTAGCATAAATTTTCTTTAATGACAATTTCTAACATCACCATGCAAACCTAATTGATATTGGATCAACTAAGTTGCATGATTTCGGTTGCACAAAACCTAACAAGCATACTAATTAAATTCTAGCAACCTAGCATAAAATTATCATTCACCAACACTAGGGCAGATTGGGGACATATAATAAACTAGTATTTAGTATGCAAATTAAGAAAATTAAAGCAAGCATGCACATAAAAATCAAACCACCCCTAATTCTAGATCAAGCACAACCCTAGATTCCTAACTTTGGGCACAAAATAAATTGAGCTTATGCTCTTACAATTTCAACTTGAAATATATGTAAATTTCAAATTGAATGCTTAATTGAAAGAGATTAAGGTCTAGAATAGTTTACCTTGATTTATCTCCAAAAATTGGTTAGGGTTTGGCTCACAAAACTTTTCCTCCTAGGACACCACCCAAGGCCGGTTTTGTTGCACCAATTGGCACCAAAATTGGCTGATTCTTGGTGGCTGCTTGCACCTAAACTAAGCTCTCTTAAATCCAAATTTTCTCACTCACTCACCCCCCCTTGGCAGCCGGCTGTTGGCCCCTAAAATGGACACCAAAAACTGTCAAAATTTTTGATTGAACTTGCTAGGGAAAACCGAAGACTACAACATCAAAACCCCTAAGTTTCTCAATTTTTTTCTTCACTCAATCACCCACTTGAGATTGCAGATTTTTGGAGAGGGAAAATGGGCAGAATTTGGCTGCTTTTTCTGATTTTTTTGGACTAAAAACCGACCACCCCCCTTGGCCTATTTATAGGTGAGGTTTTGGATCACATTGCAAATCTTTTTGGTTCACCTTTTGCTCATAAATCCTTGGAGCAAAAATAATTGCACAAAATTTTGCCAAAAGACCCTCCATGTGGCCGGCCATGCATGGTGCTAGGTGGCTAGGTGTGAGTTGTTTCCACCATTTATGATGTCATAAATCAAAAATGGGATGATGTCATAATTCCAAGCTTAGGTGATGTCATCTTAAAGCCTTGTTTGGCTTTTTCCTTAATGTAGTCTACTTTAAACTTAACACAGATATTTCTAATACTGTGTTCACTAATACACAGTATAATTTCAGTACTGTTATACTGAACTGCAGTCCAAAATTTATCTGTGTGAAAATGGACTGTGTAAAAATTTTTCTTATAATTTGAAACCACTTGGCCCAAGATAACCTAATTAATGTGCTTGATTTTCTATGGTGGTTTTTGAATCCTAAACATACCATTTTATCCGTAAAAATGGTTTTTACACGGTACAATTGTTATACTGAAAAATATTTAACCGTACCGCCTCATTTTCGATTTTTCGGGTCAACCATTGACTTTCTTGTCAATCATTGACTCTCTTGTCAAAATTTGACTATCATGAATTCATGAAATTTCGTCATACCTTTTTACTTAAAAGGCCTATCATGAAGTCTCGTAATTAATTTACCGAGAACTCAATCATATACTGATAAAATCATGAATTTTGTATTAATATTCATAATTTTCATAAAATTGCACATAAACACATAATACGAACTATAAATTTCTTATTTACAAGAAAATTGTGAGTTCGTGAAAATTTCGATTATTACAATACATATATATAGATATGCACACATGCAACGCCTCCTGTTTAGGGTTTACTATGCACATCTTCTTGCGTATCATGCTCGATGTTATAGACGGGGTGATGCTTCAACTGGGGTCGTGGAGGTTTATATGCTCACCTCAAGTCTACATCGTAATAAACAAATTAAGTTTTACATATGATGATCTAAATCGTACATGCCACATGTATAACTTGAAAAGGGTTATATATGATACCAATAAATCAATCGAAGTGTTTATTACAATATTTTTTAGAAACAAAAAAATTTTATCAATTTTGAATAAAATTCTGATAATAGACAAAAGAAAAACATAAAACCAGATTACCAAACGTAATCTTAAAAAATAAAAATAAAAAGATTACTAATATCTGATTTAGCTAAAGATCTTCATATCACTGTAAGACCTTTTATCACATATAATATAGAAAAAGATTGCATGATCTAATTCAATCTTATTAATTAGTTTTGGTTCTAATGATTTGGGTGGTAGGCGACATGCGGTGGGTAGCCGATGATCGAGAACGCCATACCCCTCGCTCCGGGAGCCATCACCGAGGCTCGGCAGAGGTGGCTGCCGGTGGGGGGAGGGGCTTGCAGGGTTTTCTCTTTTTTTTTTTTTTTTTTTTGGAAATGTTTTGTAAAATAGTAATCTAGTGTGATTGGTGTTATTGTTATTTGATGCATTTTTTTAATTTTGACCGTTCAAAGATGATCAAATGGTTAAAAAATTTTACATCATCGATGAGATCACTTTAACCCCATTGTAGAATTCCCGTATCTTATAAGATGACTTGTGAAAAAACAATACAGCTAAACTCATCCAAAAACAAATCCAATATGCAATTTACACACTTACTTTGTACTGTACGTAATTCTCATAGTTATTTCTAAAAAAGAAGTTTGAAAAAGACAAGAATTGGATTACATACCAATCAACTGCGTACGTCAGCTGATTCAAAGTCAACAGTACTATTAAAAGTATTCCAACCAAAATTTCCCTGCTATAGAAAGTCCAAAAACAGTGGATAATTTCTTTCCGCGCCCCCTATATCTATAATATCTAAAAAAGAAACTTTCAAAATCAAAATCTGTAGATCACAGCAATAAATCAAAAGAGAGAGAGAGATATGCAAGACACGATTGAGGGGGAAAAAATCTGTTAAATCTAAGATAGAGGAATTTAAACAATTGGGGGCTTGATTATGTTACCCCTTTTTTTTTTTTTCAATTAAGTTCTGACAAGCTTGTATGGTGTAATGCTGTTGATGATAAATTTTATTGTCGGGCAATTTCAACGTTACATTGGTATCTAATGCTCACACATTTACCGGATTTACATCTGCCACCCCATGACTCTCGTGTTTTCAAACATTTGCTTGAACAATTAGAACTCCATCTGCATCTTCCATGCCATGTTGTGCTATAAAATTCAAAAGGCATCATATTTCACCTGCAATATAAATAAATAAATAAAACAATAATAAATCAGCACAATCAATTGAGATGAAAAATATAGGAAAATTTCTGTCATGAATGACCAAGTATCTAAATCGTTTTATGAAACTTTTTTTTTCCATGATGTAAATCATTTTTCTTTTTCTTATCGATTCCTCCTAAACTTTAGGTATCATTTTTACTTCACACTCTAAATTTTAAAAACTCTCACTGTCCATGATTTTTAAATTAGTGTCACTACGTAATTAACTTTCTTACTTGAATTCATGTCAAACATACATAGAAAAAAAAAAGAGTGGCTATATGGTTGTTTTCCATTTGTTTTTAACATAAATTACAATAAAAGGAATATTCTTTTTTTTATTATTATGATTTTAACTAGAATTACAATAAAAAGGACTAAGTTAGATATATTTGAAGTTCATATAGTAAAGTCAGAATTGTATTATAGTGAAAACATTCATGAAGTTCGGAGATAAATATGTGTAAAGAAAATACAAAGAGACGAAAAGGTTGAAAGAAGAGAAAGATTTGGGTATGAAAGATATTTTTCATTACCTTGAATAATGATCTTACTATGCTATAAATAGCTAGTAATATTCCTAACTGTCTTGATTACTCAACCAATATACTAATGACATGTGTCTAATCACAAACAAACTCCAACAACAAACTCTAACAATCAATAACAAACTAACAAACTAACTAACAATCCTTTACAGCCTCCCTCAGACTCATAGTAGTAAAACTTTCTACTTTGAGTTTGCTTCGCATAAAGGCAAACCTAGAGCTTGAGTTTGCCTTAGTAAAGATGTCTGCAACCTGGTCCACAGTTGGTATATGCTTAATCTCAATCTATTTTTGCATAACCTTTTTTCAGACAAAATACAAATCAATCTCTATGTGTTTTGTTCTCGCATGTAAGACTAAATTTGCTGAAATCATCACTGTACTTAGGTTGTCACACCAGATGGTTGGTGTTTTATGAGTAAGAACTTGTAACTTTGATAGCAATAACCTGATCCATGTAATCTCAGCAACCAAAGCAGCTAAGCTTTGATACTCAGCTTCTGTTGATGCGAGAGACAATATGCTGTTTCTTGGAGCTCCAGGAAATTAGATTGTTTCCAAAATGGACACAAAACCCAGCTGTTGATCTCCTGTCATTTGGATTTGATGCCCAATTTGTATCACTGAACCCAACAAGATTCAAATCTTTAACTGGTACTGCTTTAAGCTCCAAACCAAAGTCAAGAGTTCCTGACAAATATCTGAGTATCCTTTTAACAGTCTTCCAATGAAGCTCTAGAGTTTATTGCATGAATTGACATACTTTTATTAACAGAAAAGGCTAACTCTGGTCTTGTAATGATGACTTATTGAAGTGCATTAATAATACTCCTATATAGCTTAGCATCTCTGATTGGTTTACTCCTATGACTAACCAACTTCTCCCCTGTTGTCATTGGAGTTGAGACACTCTTAGCTAGTTGCATTTTGGCCTTGCAAAGTAAATCAGTGACATACTTGGTATGAGAAAGATGAAGACCACCGGTAACTGTTTTCCTTACTTACAAGCCAAGAAAGTAATCCAGCTCTCCCATGTCCTTGAGTGTAAACTCATGATTCATCTTGTCAATGATAAGCTGAACGACTGTAATGTCACTTGCAGTAATGATGATATCATCAACATAGATCAGTATAAAAATAGAAAACTTATCTGTATCTTGAATGAACAAAGACTGATCTGTTTTAATTGAGGTGAAGCCAAAACCTACAAGAGATGAATGAAGCTTTTCAAACCAAGCTCGTGGAGCTTGTTTAAGTCCACACAAAGACTTGTGTAGTTTACAAACCAACTGTAGCATCTTGAAACCTAATAGGCTACTCCATATAAACTTCTTCTTGCAAAATTCCATTGAGAAAGGCATTATTGACATCTAATTGCCTTATTGACCACTACTTGCTCAAAGTTATGGTAAGGACAGTCCTTATAGTTATAGGCTTAACTACTGAACTGAAGGTTTCTGAAAAGTCACAACCTGCAACTTGATGAAAGCCTTTTGCTACCAACCTGACTTTAAACTTGTTGTTGGTCCCATCAGCATTTTCTTTAACTCGAAACACCCACTTGTAGCCAATAGCTTTCCTTCCATTTGGAAGTGGAACAAGGCTCCAAGTTCTAGTCCTCATTAGAGCTTGAAACTCTTTAGTCATAGCATCTCTCCAACGTTCATCTTGCAAAGCCTGATCAACAGTAGTTGGTTCAGAAGTGGTAAGAAACACCTTGTGCTTCCGTATGCCATTTTTGGCACGTGTGATCATAGAGTGATCATTTAATTTGAACCTACATACTAGGCAAATCATTAGAGGTTGGAACATTGGTAGTAGAGGTATTAGGGGGGTTTACAGTTGAAAGTGATTGGTCATCAGTAGTTAAAGGAGTAGCAAGATCAGTGGAATCTTGCCTGACATTTTGAAAGAAGTTGGACTCAGAAGATGAAGAAGAAGGATTTGACAAATGAGAGGAAGTTGGATTAGAGTGAGTAATAGGAAGTACTATTAATGGTACTGAAATAGAGGAGGCAATATCTGGTGGGAAAGAAGGACAGGAAGAATTTATGTTTTGTTTAGCAAAAGGGAAGTGAAATTCATCAAATATCACATCCCTAGAAATTAAAATTCTTCCAGTATCATCAAGACATTTATACCCCTTGTGACTCAAACTATATACTAAAAAAGTGCAGAGTTTAGACTTCAATTGAAATTTGTGCTTGTTGTAAGGACGAACGTTTGGATAACAAGCACATCCGAAGACCTTGAGTTGAGAGTAATTAGGTTTCTTATGAAACAATACTTCTAAAGGAGTTTTGTAATTTAGTAGGGGTGTGGGAAGGAATAAGAAACACAGAGGTTCTAAAAGCTTCATCCCAATATTTAAATGGCATTGAAGACAGAGCTAGTAAAGTCAAACCATTTTCAACAACATGACTATGCTTTCTCTCAACCATTCCATTTTGCTCATGTATATGGGGACATGAGGTTCTGTGTGAAATGCCATTTGAAAATAGGAAATCAGTGAATACTCTAAATTCACCCACCCCCAATCAGTTTGAATTCCCTTTAATTTGCAGCCTAACTACAACTCAACATGTGTTTTGAAATTAAGGAAGGCAACAAAAGGCAACAAAAGCATCATATTTTTGTCTTAAGAGGTACATCCAAGTAAAACAAGAATACTGATCAATGAAATGAATATAGTATTTGTAACCATAAGTAGAAAGAACATGAGAAACACCCAACAGATAAGAATGAACAAGTTGTAAAGGCTCACTATAAACTATGGAAGATCTAGAGAAACGTAGCTTATGAATTTTTCCCATACAACATGCTTGACAAACAGAAAAGGCATCTTTATTAACGTAATTAAGATTACAACTTTTGAGAACACAAAAGACCATTTTCTCATAAGGATGTCCTAATCTATTGTGCCATAAAGTGTACAATGAATTACAGGGTTTTTCAGTATAAGCATTACTAGAAATGGCAGCATTGAATACAATAGAATTGGAAGAGGATTTACTAGTAGACCTAGAAGAATGTTCAGACTTGGATAAAAGACAGGAAGCACCAAACTCAGTTTTAAGGAGACTAATTTGAGAGTTGTCAAAGACATAGAGTCCTTTTTTAAGCTTCCCTTCCAGTGGAGTCCGGTGGGAAAACTGATCCTTGACAAAACAACATTTGGGATGAAATTCAAAATAGACACAAGTATCATTAACAAATTTTGAAACGGACAAAATGTTTTTTGTGATACTTGGAACATGCAAAAGATGATTTAAGGACAATAATTTTGAGGTAAAAGGAGAATGGAAGATAGAATGACCAACACTTTTAATTTGTAAACCCTTACCATTCCCAATGTGCACTTGTTCTGGCCCAAAATAATTTGCTTTATGCATCAGATTGGTGGAGTCAACTGTAAGGTAATTGGTGGCACTAGAATCTGGATACCAATTTGAGTCATAGACACATTCTGATGTAGCAAGCATAGAGGCTAATTGAGTACTCTGCCAATTTCCCTCAGAATCATAGGTAAAGTAGTTAGATTGGCACCCAATTTTATAAGTGTTGAACTCCTTGAGATAACCCTGAATTTGACCCTGTCCTTGTAACTGAGAAGGCCTTGTGAACGTAGCATCAAACCGATAGTAGCATTACAAAACTTCATGCCCAATTTTGTTGCACAATTGACACACTAGTGCACCATTGTTGGTTCCCATGTTAGGCTTGGAAAATTGGGAGAAATGTCCAAAGCCTCGTCCACAACCAGAAAGATCACCACCTCGAGGACTGAAAGGACCACGACCACGACTTGTAAAATCTTTGAAGTTGTTGTAAAAACCACTGGAGTTATTGAAGGATTGGTTATTAAAGGAAGGAAAAGAACTTTTCTTGAACTGAGTGTATGTGTTGTCACTAGATTAGCCATACTTTGAGCATCTAAATCGAGAGACTTATGAATCCTTTCGATTCGAGCTTCTTGAGTAAGAAGAAAAGACTCAATTTCATCAACAGTATAAGGATCGGTTCTGGTGTTAATAGACACTGTAAAAGTTTCATACTCTGAGGGCAAACCATCCACAATGGCATCAATGTGATCTTTAGTAGAAACTAATTGACCAACTAAACCTAACGTGTCAAAAATTCCCTTAATTTTGAGCAAGAAATCATTGATTGAAAGAGAACTCTTACGAACATTCTGGAGTTGATCTTTGTACTGTTTGACATTTGCTCGAACCTGTGAGCAAAGTAAACCTCCCATGTGTGCCAGATCTGGGAAGAAGTTTCGCAATTAACCACTTGAGAAAGAACTGTGTTCAACATCGAGGCAAGAAGCCATGACATGATGAATTGATCCTACTGCTCCCAGTCAAGATACTCTGGGTTGATCACTCCATTTGCTTTTTCTTCTTGAGATCTATACGGCAATGGTGAATCGGTTGATCCAGAAAGAAAATTCTGAAGACGAAACCCTCGAATTGTCTTGTTTGCACCAAAGAGGAAGTTATCATTATCTAATTTTAACACAATCGGATGAGTGAAAGATACTGGAACAAAGGGAGAAGTGGATGAAGAATCTGTTTTAGAACAATTGTTTTCTGTAATTTGATTTTTGATAATACAATCCCTGTGGAGACGATACTTAACTCACTACTGTATTACTTGTTCGATTACGTGCACTTGTGTAGTATTTTCGCATACATATTTTTGGCGAACAAGTTTTTGGCGCTGTTACTGGGGATTGAGATTATTGAAAATTACTATTATAGAAACCAATTATTTTTCCTTTATTTTGCTTTCTTTAAGCTACTTAAAACTCTGATTGTTTTCTTTATAGGTGTGATTTTCTTGCATGAACAAGTTTAGCGACACAGATTTAGTTTCCCTCAATCCAGAAATTGAAAGAACTTTTAGAGCAAGAAGAAGGGAACAACAAGGAGCTGCAAGGATGGAAGAAAAGGCTGAAGGAGTAGTAGTGAATAATAATGTCAACAATGCTGCAGCAATGGCATATGACAGAGATAGGGCAATAAGAGATTATGTTGTACCTATGTTGCACGGGCTGCATCCTAGCATTGTTAGACCAGAAATTCAAGCCCAACAATTTGAGTTGAAGCCTATTATGTTTCAAATGCTCCAAACAGTGGTCAATTCAGTGGGATGCCAATCGAAGATCCTCATCTGCACCTGAGATTGTTTATGGAAGTGAGTGACTCTTTCAAGCTACATGGTGTAGCTAAAGAAGCACTTCGACTCAAGTTATTTCCCTATTCTCTAAGGGACAGAGTAAGAGCTTGGTTGAACTCTTTACCACCAGATTCGGTAACAATATGGAATGATTTGGCTGAGAAATTTTTTGTGAAGTATTTTCCTCCGAACAAAAATGCCAAACTTCGGAATGACATCACATCATTTTAGCAAGTAGATGGAGTGGCTCTTTATGAGGCATGGGAGCGTTCTAAAGAGTTGCTTAGAAAATGCCCATACCACAGACTTCCCCATTGGATCCAAATGGAGACTTTTTACATTGGTCTTAATGCTCAAACTCGGAGTATGGTGGATGTGTCTGCAAATGGAGCCCTTTTAGAGAAAATGTCTAATAACAACTATCAGTGGCCTACTGAAAGAGTTATTACGGGAAAGCGTGTAACAGGAGTTCATGAGGTAGATGCTGTTACAGCTTTGACAGCTCAAGTTGCTTCATTGTCCAACATATTAAAGTCCATGTACAAGGCAGTATGAGTAGGTTCAGTGCAGGCTATAGATGTTGCATGTGTTTATTGTGGTGAGGGCCATTTATTTGAAAACTGCCCAGCCAACCCAGCCTCAGTGTACTATGCAAATAATTTTAGTAGGAATGATAATCCATATTCCAACACCTATAACCCAAGGTGGAGGCAGCATCCAAACTTCTCTTGGGAAAATCAGGGAATTAGTTTTTCAGCAGGGCCAAGAAAACCAACACACCCACCAGGTTTTCTATAACATCAATACCAAAGGCAACAACCTCAAGAGCAATCAAATTCCATTGAAGCGCTACTCAAGGAGTACATGGCAAAAAACGACGCTATCATTCAGAATCAATCATTCATTATTCAGAGTTAAGCTGCATCATTGAGGACTTTGGAGAATCAGGTGGGGCAGCTAGCTAATGCTTTAAACAATAGGCCCCAAGGATCGCTTCCTAGCGATACGGAGAACCCCAGAAGAGATGGTAAGGAGCATTGCAAAGCTGTCACACTTCATAATGGCAGACAAATTGAACAACCAGTTCGACAGCCTGCCAAAGAGGTAGAACCTTCTTCAATCCAAAGTAAGCCAGGTCCTCAATCAGAAACTGAAGCAGATCATAATGCTGCAGTAGTGCGAAATGCTACAGCAAAGTCACAGCAAAGCTACAGTAGAGCAGATCAGGAAGAAGAGCGAAAATGCTACAACAAAGCAACAACAAAGCAGCAACAAAGAAGATCAGGATCATGCAGTAGAGCGAAATGCTACAGCAAAACTCCAGCAAAGCAAATCAGAGAGACCTCCACCACCATTTCCACAACGATTTCAGAATTAAAAGCAGGACAAGCAATTTAGAAAGTTTTTAGACGTGTTTAAGTAGCTGCACATCAACAATCCACTTGTGGAAGCTTTGGAACATATGCCTAGCTATGTTAAATTCATAAAGGACATTCTTTCCAAGAAATGAAGGCTAGGTGAGTTCGAGATGGTGGCACTAACTGAAGAATGCAGTGCGATATAAAAGAACAAGCTGCCACCTAAGCTAGAAGATTCTGGCAGTTTCACCATACCATGCTCCATTGGGAACCGGTACTTTGGAAGGGCACTATGTGATTTGGGAGCAAGTATAAATCTGATGCCCATGTCTATCTTCAAAAAGCTAGGAATTGGGGAAGCAAAACCCACTACAATCACTTTGCAATTGGCGGACAGGTCCTTGGCTCATCCGGAAGGAAAAATTTAAAATGTGCTAATGCAAGTAGATAAATTCATTTTTCTACCAGATTTTATTGTGCTAGATTATGAGGCAGATAAGGACGTGCCGATTATTCTGGGAAGATCATTTTTGGCCACAGGCAGAACATTAATAGATGTGCAGAAAGGCGAGTTGACTATGAGAGTTCATGATCAGCAGGTTCCTTTCAACATATTTAAGGCGATGCGTTTTGCTGATGATGTTGAGGAATGTTCAGCCATCACTGTTTTGGATTCAGCAGTGGTTGGGCAATTTGAGAAGTCATGCTCTACTAAACTGATAAAGGAAGATGACCTGGCTAATATTGAAGCAGATGATGGAACCAATCATAATCAAATCTTCTGGATAGAGAAGAAGCATACAGCAGCTAGAGTTGGGAAGCAATTTGAGTCCCTTGAGTTATTAGAGAGGACCCTCAAATTACATAAATCATCTGTCGAAGAACCACTTGCTTTGGAACTAAAACCTCTACCTACACACTTAAGGGATAGTGGCAGCAGAAAGAAAAAGCGAAAAAAAAAAAAAAAAACTGGATTCACAGGACATCGGCTGCACTTTAGAGGTTTTGCTGTAGAAAAAAATTATTTGTCAGAAAGAAATGCTGCAGAAAACTCAGGGAGAACTTTCAAAGTTAATAGACAGCAACTTAAGCATTATTGGGGTGATGGTTTCAGCTATCAGAAAACTTCCATCTCACTACATGATGCCTGAAATACCACATAGTCAGGCTAAAGACTCTAAAACAAGCGCTTGAGGGAGGCAACCCAATATCCTCAATTTCTTTAATTTCATTTGTTTTGTTATTTTTGTTGATTTTTAGTTTAATTATTGTTCCACTCTGTTCTTGAGTTTTTATTTTTCTCTCTCTTTCTTTGGTGCAGGGTTTGCAACAGATTCTAGTGATTTTGCTACAACATTTCTTTATGATCAATCAGTAGGCTATAGCAAAGCTGGAGCAAAGTCGGGTGACAGTGAGGAGCAATCTGTATTAAAATACTGCAGCATTTCAGAAAAAGAAACTGGGTAGCAATCTGTATTAAAATGTTGTAGCATTGCTGTAGCATTTCAGAACAAGAATCTGAGGGGCAATCTGTATTAAAATGCTGCAGAAATGCTACAGCATTTCCAAAAAAAAATTAATAAATAATTTATATATACATATAGTCAGATATTCCGAAACCCTACAAGACCCCACTTTCTTTTTTGTTTTCTTCTTCTCTGTCGTCCACCAAGCGACCAATGCACGTCACTGCCAGCGCATCGTAAGGAATCACCATATGACTCCAACAAACCAGCCTAGTTGCCCAGCCCACATAGTGCCAGCCACTGCCGCACCGACAACGCCAGCCACTTGCCCAGTCCACTGCCTGAGCCTAGTCCACACAATCCACGCAATCACGGTCCAGCCTACTCAATCACCACTAAATCAGGGAGTTTCTAACTTTCTCTTTAACTTTGTTTTGTTTTGTTTTGTTGTGCCTTGTTGTTTTTGTTTTGTTTTGTGTTGTTTTGTTCCAACAGTGAGGGCACTGCTGATTTTAATTTTGGGGGTAGAGATTTTGATTTGTTGGTATGAGTTTGTTTTGTTTTTGTCTAAAATTTTTTTAAAAAAATTAGTATGTTTTGTTTGCTCTGGTTTTGCTATAGCAAAGTTGGTTTGAGGAAATTTTATGAAGAGTAATAGTATTTTGAAATTCTCATAATATGAAATGAATTGGCATGAGTTGAGTATGGTTGATGTTTATTATTGTTTTGCTCCTTAAATGAGATTGCTTGAATGATGCATATTATACTATAGCTTTGTGCTTCACTTGAAAAACTTAGGAAATTTTAAATCACGGTGAGAGTTTGGGATTTGAGAACTGATTGTATGAAACCTTTGAGGCAAAATGGTAAGAAGCCAAGTATCCTGAGATGAATTGATATGTATTTAGATTATGGATATTTCAAAAAGGGCTGTTATTTGAGGGTTTATAAAGTTAACAAAAAAAAAAAAAAAACCTACTCCGCTATTTGGAATTGCCTAGTAACCAGGAGTAATATGAGCCCCATGTGTACTTTTGCATCAAAAAGTGGTTCTGAATATGAGTAGGCTATAGCCAATCTGATTAGTGACGTTGCTGAGTAACCGGGTGTCTTCATTACCAATGTTGACATTTGCGTGAAAAGGTAATAGTGACAGGAAGATTCAAAAAAAAAAAAAGCATACACCCTGTACAAAAGCCTTAAGCAATAATCAGTGGAACATGTTTAATCTTAGGTGTTTGGTAAACTGCTACTAGTGGAGAAGGAGTTATGCAGTCAGCCTATTGAATCATTAACTAGACTCAATGATCTTGGTTTGAATGACTTGAGCAATTCAAGGATGCTTAACTATAGTCACACACATACACCTTTAGAGAAGTCTCATTTGGGAGTGAATTCAGTTAGAATAGATGCTGATACTTAATGAATGCAGATTTTGACTATGAGCTGGAAATTAAGAAGCACTTCTGAGATTGGAGAATCAACTTGTTTAGTATCTAGAGTAATTGTCCGTTTTGTGTTTTTGAGTTTTTCTTTTTGTGTGTTGTGTTTTGTGTTTATTTTGGCATTACTCGAGGACGAGCAATGATTTAAGTTTGGGGGTGTGATAATTTTATGAAATAGAGTTATTTAGCATGCTTTTAAGCTTATTAATTGTTGATATTTTAAGATAACATGCCTTAGTTTTAGTATTTTATATAATACTAATTAGTTTGTTTTAGTTAAAAGACGGGTAAAGAATTGTAGATAATTTTGGCTTTTAGCATACTTCTAAGTTTAATTTTGTGTTGCCATTACAGCTGGAGCCCATGGTGTCAAAAAAAAGTGGAGGCCCACTGGATTAGAGGAGATGATGAAATAGGCCGCTGAAGTGCATCAGATTGCTGCAGAAATGCTATAGCAAAGTCATAGCAAAGTTGCAGCAGTGAAGAATTAAATTAAAAGCACATGTGGGCCTAAGTTGTCCTTTACAGCTAGCATTGTTTCACCTACCCATTTTGTCTAAACATGACAGCTGTAAGATGGCCATCAATATTAGCTATTAAAAGGGCACGTGCAACTAGGGCATCTTTTTGGTATGGGTATAAAAGGGAAAGTTAACAATGAGCTAAGGGAGACCGGGCTTTTGGAAAGCAGAGAGAGGGCTGAAAAAAGAAGAGGAAACCATTGGGTGAAAAGGAAACTGTGAGGAAAATCAGAAGGGAAAAGAAGAGGATGAATGGAAGAGAAGAAAATATGAAATTTTCAGAAGCAAGGAGTGTAGTATGGCTTTTGGATTATTGGCTGGGCAAGGAATTGCACAAGAGCATACACACTTAGCTTGGGGTTTTTCTGATTTTTATTTTACCCCAATTATTTTGGTTGTCCTTCATTTTCTTCTCTGTGAATCGTGACTATATTAATTGAGATTGTTTGTTTTGATTTTATTGAACGAAGTATGAACTGATTTCCTTAGCTAGGATTATTGATAGAACCGATGTTGTAATGAAGATTTGCTTATTATGTTGAATAGTTAGTAATTTTCTATTCATTTTATTCAAGTGTGTTGAATGTTTAATCTTTGTTTATTGATTGACCATCAATTTGTGGGGAAAACAAACTAGAATTAATTTTGGAAAGGTTAATTTTGGTTGGATTTAACTTGAATAATATAAGTGTATGATATAGGAATATATTATTACCTTATACATTCTTTTAAATTTTGGTGTTTAATTTTGTGTTTGAAAAATTGAGATACATAGGAATATGTTGATTTTAATTTAAAAAACTATAGACATAAATATTTCGGAAGAGGATTGTACATAATTTTTAGTTGATTGGATAAACTTTGCTACAATATTCCTACAGCATTTGGGGACAGATTTGCAACTGCAGGGAAATTAGTAATTCTAACCATTATCCATTATTGATTCACAGCCTAAGCCTTTGATATTTGCTACGTTTTACCTTTTGTTTGTATTTTTAATTACACCCATTCGTTTACATTCATTTTATCTAATTTTTGCTCTCAAAATTATTCTAAATTTTGTTTTAGAACAATTGTTTTCTGTAATTTGATTTTTGATAATACAATTCCTGTGGAGACGATACTCAACTCACTACTGTATTACTTGTTCGATTACGTGCACTTATGTAGTATTTTCGCAAACTGACAAACATGCAGGGGAGGACAAACACCTGAAGAGAAGTCAATTAGAAAGCTTGGGCATCACACTACAAATATTTTCTGTCAAGGTAATATTTTATTTTAATTGAAGAAGCATTCAACGTGGGCATCAGACTACAAATATTTTCAACTACAAATATTTTCAACTATATAGTTTCAAAAAAAAAATGAAGCATTCAACGTGGGCATCACACTACAAATATTTTCAACTATATAGTTTCAAAAAAAAAAAAAAAAAAAAGCCGAAGAAGAGCTCTTTTTTATTATTATTTTTTTTATTTTTAGTGCCATATAACGTAACCTCCACTTACATTATACTCATGAGACACACCAAAGTGTACCACAAACAAAACTCACCAAAAAGCTCTACGAACAAACGTAAACAAACAATATCAACAACAGAACGAAACAAACGAACAAGTAAAATAGGAACTGAACTTTGGTAAAAAGACCTTATTTTAGAAGTACTAGTTCTCTGTGCAATCCAACAGCATCACTCCTCTTGTTCCCTTTCTCTTCCTCTATTCAACTCCAAACTTCTTCCTCATCTGTGCAACAAATTCATAGACCGTCTTCTGGTCAGGAAGAGACTTTGAGACGCTCTCCTTCTCCATGCACCTCTTGGCCCACGCGATGAGCCTGGGGCACTCTGCCTCGACGCTGAAGTTGCCGAATGTCTCGTACGCATGGAACCAGCTGTAGAATCCCACAAGCGCGATATCCACAAACCCGAAGCTGTCTCCCCCGAAGTACGGCTTGTCTCCAAGCTCTGCCTCCAATGTCTTCAAGTTGTCCAAGAATTCCTTCTTGCCTGCCTCTTGCTCTTCTCCTTTCGTCGTCCAAACCTTCCTCCCCGAATCGTACATCTGCGCTCAACGGTTTTGATGCATCAGTTTAGCTTTTTAATATGATCTAGCCGCCTATGTAGTTTGATCTAGCCGCCTGTTGAGAAAACTCCAAAAACAGTTTCTATTTTTTTTTTCCCCCAAAATCTAAAAAAATAAAAATTCCTACTTACTACAGATATTCTTCGTTTTTTTGGGGAGGGAAAAAAAAAAAAAGTCAATGGTGATCAAGAAACTATTGGATCTTGAAACTACACTTAGATGGTTTCTAAAACCTCTGACCATTTGAAAAAACTAAGATTAAATGGATGACCTAATCTAAAAGTATAAAAACCTTAAATATCACAATAATTAGTCTTTACCCCCTTTTCTTTTTTTGTGAATCAAAATCTATGGAAAAACACCAATTAAAAAAAGAGAAGGAGAAAGAGAGAAAGAGAGAGAGAGACGACCAGATCAAGTGTTCAAGGTCTTAAAAAATAATAACAATAAAACAAAACAAAGCACCTGTCAATTCTAAGGTAGACGAATTTAATTTTATTGGTGTTTGATTTAATTAAGTTTTTTTCCAACAAAGCTGACCCTGAAATCAAAATATATTGAAAACCCAATATTAAAAAAGAAAAAACCCAGAATATTGCAAATGAAGAAGATGAAGGAAACAGAACCTTTTTGTCGATGAAATCAGCCCAGAACCTAGCTTGGGCTCTCTGGTAAGGATCAGAGGGAAGCAAGGGAGCTCTGTCATGCCAAACCTCGTCGATGTACTGCACAGTGATAAGGGACTCGCAGATGGGTTTTCCGTTGTGGATGAGAACCGGGATCTGCTTGTGGATCGGGTTCATTTGCAGAAGAAGAGGACTCTTGTTCCTCAGATCTTCTTCTTTGTACTCATACTTGACCCCCTTTTCGGCCAGGGCTACTCTGACCCTCATTCCGAACATGCTCGCCCAGAAATCCAGCAGAACCACCTCGCCCGCCATTGCAACCTTTTCTCGAGCACCTGATAATGCAAAGTAAATGAAGAGAAGTAGAGCGAACTTCAGAAAGGACGCTTGTCTAAGTTTTATTTATAGAGCTAAGAAGAAGGATATTTATAATATTATTTATCGTTTATTATTATATGGAGGCTTTTTTTATGGTAATCCGTGGAAGTTGTGTTGGTCTAACGATGATGTCATTGCTCACGATTGATTTCTCCATCCATTTTCACTTTTAACCTCTTTTCTTTTTTCTTTTTTTTTTTTTTTTTAATCATTTCAAATTAAAATTTTTATCTCAATTTTTATTTTTTTTAAATTTTTTTTATATTTTCTAAAAAAATTTATATTTATTTTAAAAATTAATATAAATTTATTATTAAAACTTAAAATTTTCAACAGAAAGATCTGGAATTGGGTTTGTGGTATATTCCAAGTAGGCAAATTATTTGTTTTGTTTGATGCTTGTGGCATTTTTAGAAATGGGCAATTTATTATTGGGACTTTCTAGTGATTTTGTTCTACCTAATTCCAGCTAATACTTGTTTACGTTTGTGGCTTTTTTTTTAATATATTTTCTGAAAAAAATTTTATCTTTTCTAAAAAGTTAATACAAATTTATTATTAAAACTTAAAATTTTTAACTCAGACTTATTCACCCAAAAAATAGGTGAAAAAAACAAAAAGTTCTGGAATTGGGTTTTTGGTATATTCCAAGTAGGCAAATTATTTGTTTTGTTTGATGCTTGTGGCATTTTTAGAAATGGGCAATTTATTATTGGGACTTTCTAGTGATTTTGTTCTACCTAATTCCAGCTAGTACTTGTTTGTGTTTGTGGCTTTTTTTTTTTTTTAATGTAATTATGTGTGTCTAGTGTTAGGACTAGCTCAATGAATGCAAAGCGGGTTTATTGTTTTAGGTCTAATTCAAAATCTGAAATTTTTCTTTAAAATTAATAAAAATGTCTATATTATTTTGGGGGGGGGGGGGAACAGTAAATGTCTTTAATTTTGATAGATTAGGGGGAAAAAATTACCATCGATTATGGTCCTATTGTTTAAAAATGTCTCTTAAGAGTTAACTTTTTAAAATCCTATCATGTAATTCTCTTTATGTCCATTTAGGTTGTTATAATTTTTTGTGTCTAATTTATACGATTGGATTCGACAATTGAAATTGTATGAAGGATTTTTTTTTTCCCCATAATTTACCACTTAATTTTCCTTACGAATAATAAAGGAGAAAAAAAAAATTTTTTGAACTCCGGCTGTGGCTAAGAATACAAATAAAGCTTGATCCCACTTATTGGTTTTTTTTTTTTTATATAACAAAAATGCAATTAACAATGCGAATCAAAAATAAGATTAGACAAATTGTTAGGGTCAAACTTCATCTCCCAATTATTAATCATAATGACATTGCTCTTCGGCTATCAAGCTGATTTTGTCGACCAAAGTTGAATAACCACTATTTGATTATCAGGATTCCAAGGGCCCAACTTCACAGGCCAACAGTTATATATCTGAGTCCGACACTCGATAATAGGGTTAAGGTGTTTCGATCAATGAAAGTCGGAGACTGAATTCTAAATTGTTGTGGCATTTTCAGAGATAACTCACGTTCACATACACGTTCACGAATTTAAGGGAAGTAAGGTGAAGCCCACTACTACCCTAGAATGTGGACCCACTGCTTTTTTCTCCATTTTCTCTATAAATAGAGGAGAATCCATCAGAAAAAAAGGGGGACACAAAACTATTTACCAAAAACCCTGCCAAATTTTCTCCAAAATCACCTATGTACTTTCGTAATATTCATTTTTTATTGTAATGGAGGACTTAGACACAAGGCACGTAGCATATTCTAACAAACCTCTATAAATTTTGGTATTATTTTTTTGCTCTTTTTATTCAATTTTTCTAATTTTTAAATCATGACTTCTTTGAAATTCTCATGAACGGTGTCTAAGGAATCATAACGTGTTTTGATTATTTGAACTTACCTTTTGGTATGATTTTCTTTTTTTTTTTTTTTGGCTAACTTTTTGGTATGAAATTTTGATAGTAGATTCTAGCATCTCCACGGGTCTCTTAGAAATCTTGTTTGACAAGATATCGTTTAAATATATATATATGGGTTAATTTCACTTTTAGCACCTCTGAAAAAAATAATATTAAAAACAGCAGCACTTTTTGTTCTATTCAATTTCAGCACTTACCGTGGGGCCCAGTAGCATTTAATGTATATCAAAGTACAGGATTACCCTCATCTCCTACCCACGAAATAATCTCTCTCCCTCGCATGGCCGAAAAAAGTTTTTTTTTTTCAAACCACCATGTACAGTGGTTTAGAGAGAGAAAACTGAAATCTAGAGAGAGAAAACTGAAAACTTATTTCCGCCTAGCCCCCCCCACCCATTTTGAAACCCGAAGCTTCATATAATATAGATAAACTTCCATGTAAAGAGAGAAACTTCCATTTACAGAGAGAAACTTCCATTTACAGAGATAAACTTCCATGTACAGAGAGAAACTTCCATCGAAAGTTTCTTTTTTTTTTAAATTATAACTTTTTGTCATTTTTAAGTAAAGGTCATAACCATTATGACCACCCGGTCATAACCGTTATGACCATAACCTGGCTTTTTTTTTTCGAATTTTACATTTTTTACTATTTTTTATCAATGGTCATAACCATTATGACCGCCTTGTCATAACCGTAATGACCAGTTCTTTTAATTTTTATTTTTAAAGCATTAAAAATTTTCGTTTGTTTTATTTTAAAAGAACTTTTTTAACTATTATTTAGCTATGGTCATATCCATTATGACCACCCGGTCACAACCATTATGACCACGCTTTTGTTTTATATAATTAAAATTGTTTTTTGTCGAACTTTTTTCCCTATTATTTAGCGATGGTCATATCCATAATGACCACCCGGTCACAACCATTATGACCACCCCTTTTTTAAGTCGAACTATTTTCACTATTTTTTAGCGGTGGTCATATCCATTATGACCACCCGGTCACAACCATTATGACCTGTTTATTTTTTTTATAATTAAATTTAATTTTTTTTATGTCGAACTATTTCACTATTTTTTAGCGGTGGTCATTTCTATTATGACCACCCGGTCACAACCATTATGACCAGTTTTTTTTTTTTTTAATTTTTTTTCGAGATTTTTGTCGAACTATTTTTTAGCGGTGGTCATTTCCATTATGACCACCCGGTCACAACCATTATGACCAGTTTTTTTTTTATTAAAAATTTAATTTTTTTTATGTCGAACTATTTCACTATTTTTTAGCGGTTGTCATTTCCATTATGACCACTCGGTCACAACCATTATGACCAGTTTTTTTTTTTCTTAAATTTTTTTTTTCGAAAATTTTGTCGAACTATTTTTTAGCGGTGGTCATTTCCATTATGTCCACCCGGTCACAACCGTTATGACCAGTTTTTTTTTTTTAATTTTTTTTTCGAGATTTTTGTCGAATTATTTTTTAGCGGTGGTCATTTCCATTATGACCACCCGGTCACAACCATTATGACCAGTTTTTTTTTTTTAATTTTTTTTTTCGAGATTTTTGTCGAACTATTTTTTAGCGGTGGTCATTTCCATTATGACCACCCGGTCACAACCATTATGACCAGTTTTTTTTTTTCTTAAATTTCTTTTTTTTTTATGTCGAACTATTTCACTATTTTTTAGCGGTGGTCATTTCCATTATGACCACCCGGTCACAACCATTATGACCAGTTTTTTTTTTTTTCTTAAATTTCTTTTTCGAAATTTTTGTCCAACTATTTTTTAGCGGTGGTCATTTCCATTATGACCACCCGGTCACAACCATTATGACCAGTTTTTTTTTTTTAATTTTTTTTTTCGAGATTTTTGTCGAACTATTTTTTAGCGGTGGTCATTTCCATTATGACCACCCGGTCACAACCATTATGACCATTTTTTTTTTAATTTTTTTCGAAATTTTTGTCGAACTATTTTTTAGCGGTGGTCATTTCCATTATGACCACCCGGTCACAACCATTATGACCATTTTTTTTTTGCCACGTCACCATACAATTTTTGGGTATGTATAAAGTCATATATGCCCTCAGCCAACCCTAAGCTGAAAATATTCGTCCTAGCCCGCCATCCTCACTCCATTCCCTCCACATCCATAGCGACAGTATATAACCAACTGAACATAGAAAATTTTAATTTTTCGTCTCTAGTTTCGTTGATTTTCTCCCACCCAATCCTCGCGAATCATCCGTGGACCATTACCCATTGATCGAAACTGTCTCCCAGTATTAAAAATCCTTCCACATCTTGTTTCACTCTGTTAATCCGGCCGAATCTGCCAGATCTGCGTCAACTCCGTTTCCGTGGACCAGATCTACGACATAAGCCATCCTACCTTGCTTCTTAACTGTTCCTCATTTTTGAAATTTGTATTTAACCCTTTGACAGGAAAATTGTTTGTAGTTTTACAGTAAATGGAGGACGTTTGTGTTTTCATCAAGTATAATGGTCGATGGGACGGCACATTGAGTTACATCGGTGGAGAAATGAAGGGAATATTGGTGCCCGAGACGGCAACATACGGAGGTCTTATTGAGTTGGTCAGACGGGCAATCGGTATGAGGGTCCCAACCAATACTATAGTCATGCGATACGGTGTTCACCCTAGTATGCCTCTTGTCAGGATACAGTGTGATGATGACGTTAAATTCTATATACAATTGAAGAAGAAGGATGTTCATGTGCTTAGTAAATTTCCTATTACCGTCGACGTTTTGGATGATACTGCGGCTGACGTCACGCCACCGGAGCTGGGTGAAAGCAACCACATAGACGGCCAATTCTCCAGAGTGGGTGCACAGAGTGATGAGGCCATGCAAATTGCTGATGAGAGAAATCTGAGAATTTCAACTCCTATTACTCGTTGCCCTCAACTTCCACCTCATGTTGACGAATTGAATGTTGGGGGTGATGCTCGTAAATCAAACGAGAATAGTGTCGACGTCAGCATTGGAGAACATTCTTTTGCCAATAACTTAACATCTCAATCCGATACTGTACCAAGCCCTGACAGGTTATCTGGCTCAGTAGTTGTTGCTGATTATACACCTGTCGCAATTTGCAGAAACTGTATTTTTCTTAACAAAAAGTTGTTGCAATACCATCTTCATCACGATGCCATGAGTAAACACTATCAATTCAGAGTGAAGAGGTCGACCGCTACTCTGTTACACGTTATATGTATAGATATCCAACAATGTCCATGGCAATTGTGTGCGACCAGGATGCGAGGTAGTGAAATGTTTGTCGTGAAGCGGTTCGACGACGTCCATAACTGTTCAATCGAAATTGTTCAAGGGCATCATCGTCAAGCCAAGAGTTGGATGATTGGGGAGTGTGTCAAGGCAAAATACTTGGATCCGACTAATACCTCATATAGACCTCGAGAAATCATGCGAGACATGCAGGCCGAATTTGGAGTCTCTTTCAATTATCTCCGAGCATGGCGAGGCAAGGAAGCAGCACTAACCAGCTTGAGGGGCAATGATTCAGATTCATACAATGGTAATGCACTTCCCTTTACTCTATCTTATAATACGTTTATCACCGACATTATAAGTCTTATAATAGGCTTTAATAACTGTTAAGTAAACTTGATTACATTACAGTTCTTCCCTCGTGGGCTGAAATGGTTAAGAGGAAAAATCCTGATTCCGACATTGACATCGAGACCGACTCATCAAATTGCTTAGAGTGTCTCTACATGTGCGTAGCTGCTTCGAAGCACGGTTGGCCTTATTGTCGGCCAGTAATTGTGGTTGATGGATCCGCATTAAAGGCCAAATTTGGAGGGGTGCTTCTTGCAGCTTGCGGTCACGACGCAAATGGCTGCATATTTCCACTTGCATTTGGTATCGTTCAGTCCGAAAGCAACGACTCATGGACATGGTTCTTCGAGAAGCTCCGAGATTCAATCGGGCCTAGAGATTCTCTTGTAATTGTGGCTGATAGGCATAAGGGTATTGAGTATGCAGCCAAACTCGTGTATCCGGAGGCTGCCTTCGGGATATGCGTCCAACACTTGGCTGCAAACCTGAAGACCAAGTACAAGGATTTCAAAGGCCCTTTGAAGACATATTTTGATGGTGCATCGAGGTCGTATCTTTTAAGTGAGCACCATCGTCATATGGAATCAATCCGTACTCGTAACCCCGACATGCACCGATACCTCATGCAGGCCGATCCGAAAAAGTGGTCGCGAGCATATTTCAACGGCCGTCGGTATGCAATCATGACAACCAACATCGCGGAGTCATTTAATAATGTTGATCGGAAAGCCAGGTTAATGCCAGTTGGATTCTTAATGGAATGGTTGAGGGAACTACAACAAAGATGGTTTGTCAACAGGCGTGAGGAGGCCCTAAAATTGACTTCGAAACTTGCTCCAAAGGCTGAGAAGATGCTTCACACCAACTTCTCAATAGGCCTAAAAGTAACGGTATGTTTTCATGCCAACTGCCACCACGTATATGGTATATGCGGATTTTCCCTTAATCCAACTTGACTAAATTCGTTAAATTTCCACTTCTTACAGCCGCGGCCAGCCAATCAGTTTGAGTACGCTGTCACCAACAATGCTGGCCAAATATGGATCGTTGATATGAGCCAAAAGACATGTACGTGTAGACGATTTCAGGTAGATCAAATTCCCTGCCCACATGCCATGGCCGTGTGTAACCACCGACGGATAGATCCATACAATTATTGCTCGGCATACTACACGAAAGATTATCTTTATGGTTGTTATTCATCTGTAGTCCATCCTATTGGCAGCTCTGATGGCTGGGATGTGCCTGAATCAATCCGGTCGCAAATCGTCAATCCTCCCAAAACAAAGCGTGGTCCCGGAAGGCCACGAGTTCGAAGGATTTTGTCCCAAGGTGAAGATCCCGACTCCGTTCGTTGTGGTAGATGTAATGGCTATGGACACAACCGACAAACGTGTACGAATTCAGTACCCTTAAGGCCCCGTCGAACAAAGCCAACTCCGTCCTTGTGACGAGGGGACGAAATCTGTGTAATACTATTTTTTCAATGGTCACAATGGTTGTGACCATCCGGTCACAACCATTGTGACCGAACTCAGTGGTTATTGAATGCCCTGCAAAAAAAAAAAAAAAACAGATTAACCGAAAGATTTCCACGTAATTACATTGTTAATCATTATATTATTATTAATATAATATTATTAGTTTTGGGGCTGGGCCTTAAAAAGGCGGTCAACTTCGTTGTGACCGCCTGGTCAATATCGTTATGACTATTGTTAGCCCCTATCTAAAGCTTATTTTACCGTGGGCCCAATGGTTGTGACCGGGTGGTCAAACCCGTTATGACCGAGGTCCTTTGTCAATGTGGTTTATAAAACATATATAAATTAATGAACATAAAATTTTTGTCAATTTTATTATTATTTCCCCTGGTCACAATGGTTGTGACCGGGCGGTCAAAACCATTGTGACCGAAGTCCTGACTCGTTATCTGTTTGTAAAAAAAATTTAAAAGATTATAATAACCTTTTAATGATTCCGATATTACTATTATATTATTATTAGTGTTAACTTTACACGCTAACCGAGACATTAAATGTGTGCTTAGCGAATAAAGTCAGTAACTTTTGGGAAACGTATCGAAGAAGGCGGTGATGCTTGTTGTGACACGTCAGTAGCTATGGTTATCACTAGAGTGAGAAGCTTTGTGGAACAGGAGCCTTTACCCTGGTCACAATAGTTGTGACCGGGCGGTCACAACCATTGTGACCGAAGTCCTGACGCAAGATAATGTTTAAAATTAAGCAATTTAATATTATATTAATAAAATATAATTTTAAACCTTCGAATATTATTATTATATTATTATTAGTGTTAAAGTTACACGATAACCGAGGCATTAAATGCCTGCAGGGGAAACAACATCATTAGATTAACCTAGGGAACCGTAGCGAAGAAGGCGGTCAATTTCGTTGTGACACTCTGGTAACAATGGTTATGACTGGGGTGAATTACCGTGTAACAGGAGCCTTTACCCTGGTCACAATAGTTTTGATCGGGCGGTCACAACTATTGTGACCGAAGTCCTGACGTAAGATAATGTTTAAAATTAAACAATTTAATATTATATTAATAAAATATAATTTTAAACCTTCGAATATTATTATTATATTATTATTAGTGTTAAAGTTACACGATAACCGAGTCATTAAATGCCTGCAGGGAAAATTCAGTAACTTTTGGGAACCGTAGCGAAGAAGGCGGTCAACTTCGTTGTGACACGTCAGTAACTATGGTTATGACTATAGTGAGAAGCTTTGTGTATAACGCTTTTACCATGGTCATAATGGTTGTGACCGGGCGGTCACAACCATTATGACCGATATGATATGGAATACCAACAGTCTTTTGTACGACTCTGAGTGACAAAATACCAAATTTGCCCTCATCTCCTCCACGCGTAATAGTTAGTCACCCTATGCCGCTATTGTTTTAAAATTTTTAAAAAAGCTTTTACAGTTGTTAGAGAGGGAAACACCGGTTCTAGAGAGAGAAAGAAGAAATCGTATCGTTTTTGACCAGACGTCTCCTGCATAACCGTCGTCAACCACCTACTATAGCCGTAAACAGAGATACTATAGCCGTAAACCGCCGATTCCATATCCGTAGAATGGTGACAATTACAGATATTGAGAGAAACAAGGGAGAAATGGATGTACACGAAACGAGTATAACTCCATCCAAGATAACGAAAGAGGAAGAGGTAAAATCTTTGATCGATGTTTGATTTAGTCAAAAAATAGTTTGCGGCACGTCCATGGTGCTAAATACCGACTCATCAAAAATTTTGTTTTAATTTTTTTTTTATCCATTCACACAGGGGCAATATATCCGACTCGTACCAGACTCTGAGATAACACGGGCCAAAATCAATACTTTCATAAACATTAACGAGACATGGAAGAAACTGAGCCTGTGGTTATCTCCACGACAGTTGGCCTCCGTCAAAGACCAGCCATGTGTACAACCTTTCTTACATCTAGAGTCCCTAGGTTGGGCTGGCCAGTTATTCCACAACATTGTTATGCGTCTTACAAACCACACAACGATGGGTGACGCACTGTGGTTCGAGATTGGAGACGAAATGGCCAGATTCTCCATAATGGAGTTCTGCCTAATTACCGGACAAAAATGTGCAGGGTCTACGCATCTACCGGTCGTCGAGAGCAGATTAATGGCAAGATATTTTTCGACGGTTAAGGGCGTATCGAGGGAAAATTTGGAACTACAACTGTCCAATGCTAAGTTTGACAACGACGAAGATGCCGTAAAACTTAGCCTTTTGTACATTATTTTC
Source organism: Ficus hispida (assembly GCA_025413025.1). Lineage (NCBI taxonomy): Eukaryota > Viridiplantae > Streptophyta > Magnoliopsida > Rosales > Moraceae > Ficus > Ficus hispida. The sequence continues at coordinate 21,552,317 of CM046369.1, forward strand.
TCGATCCCTTTGTCAAATGCTATAACGGTGAAAATAGATCCCAAATATTTCGGTTTGGCAGACAACTTGGATGCCTTCAACGATTTTCCTTGGGGTGTGCTATCATGGGAGGCAACCCGTGCTGCAATATGTGCTACAGTGGAGAATAGGATTTCTTCGAAGAGACGACAAAAAAAACAAGTTAGCACAGTTCATTACAGCATTCCTGGGTTCCCACATGCCATACTCGTATGGGCATATGAGACACTTCCAACGATGGCTTCCAAGTTTACAACCAACTACTCACAGGCCGTTCCGCGTATGGCGTCCTGGACCACTGCGGAGACAGTGAAATTTGATGACGTTCAGCGGGCGTTCATGGAGGTTGGCGAATCACAGGTAATTCACATTCCGATACCATAACAAGTGCTAGTCATAGCCATTATGACCGGGCGGTCATAACCATTGTGACCGTGTTGGTCATAAACGTACTGACTAAGACAGGTCACAACCGTTATGACCGTCTGGTCAAAATCGTTATGACCAACACGGTCATACCATAATAAGATTCACTGACTCGTTATGGGTTATTATAATAAAATAATAATAATACATTCAGTATAAGGATAGTAATTTTACGCCATGTGTGCAGCCAATATCTTTTCAGTTGATGCCAACCGAGGAGGAGTTGAAGAACGGGAATGTTGCTCGCCTTTTCTTGAATAGACCGACTGGCCTGCCACAATTACCAGCTCCCAAGTCGTCAGTCCCCCGGCGGACCCCGGATATCAATACCGCGTGGGTGGAGTTCCAGAATGAGATCCGAGGACATGTTAATAATTTGAATAAGAAGATAGAGGATATACAAAAGGAACAAACCCGCTCGAAAAAACTGTTGAGGAGGGTGCTGAAATTGTTGAAGGCGAAGAATGCTGCCGAGAAGTTCGGTCAGGCACAGCATGTCCCGAAGGTCGAGAGCAGCGATGTTCTTAATGTTAAGCGGAAGGCGTCGGAAGATTTTAAGACTCCTTCCCCTGAGCTCGATGTCTATGCGGATATAGGGCTGCAGGCAGCAATGGAGTTCCTTACTGCCGATAAGGGGATCGATTGGAATGCAGATGCCGAGGAGAAGATAACAAAGGTAGAATTATACATGAATATACCTGATTGGTGTGGTTCCCATACAATTTTGTTTGACATTTTAAGAAAATTCAATGTACAGGAACAGGCAGCCGAGACGAGTGTTGAGGATTCGCGAGTCGTTGGCGCGAGGGAGGGGGCAATGACTGAAGTGTCACGGGTCGTGAAAGAGGGGCCAGAGAGGGAGGACCACAAGCAATCACATGATCTTGTCATGATTGACGAGCAATCCAGAGAGGATATGTTGACGGACGTGGTTGTGACGCATAGCTGAGAATTAAAAGTTTGCCAATAATGGAAGAGTCAATTAGATTAACTCGTTTCAAATTTGTTATTTGTAGATCCCCAAGAAGAAGAGGGCCAGACTATCAAGGCTTGGCCAACGGCCATCGGGTCGTAAGACTGACGATGGATCCCCTTCGAATAAACCGGCCGACACGAATTATGCCCTCCCAGCAGGTCTCGCAGATGAACCTCCTGAACAGAGGTTAGAAGAGTTCAGGGAGTGGTTAAAACAAGGATTGTTGAAGAAGATACCTCAAGGGTAATGTAGATTAACTTAACATTGTCTGTTTTTAGGATGTTAATTGGAATTGCACTGATGTGTTTGTCGAATATGTATGCTTGATGTTCAGTAAACGGCCTCCACGTTACAGTGCCAAGCATGAGAAACTTGACAAACCCCATGACTTCGGGTGCATGGAGGTAGGAAGAAAAACCTGGTACTATGAATTAGCTACCTCCCCGATTTGGCTATGGGACGAAGTAAGTACATGACATTTTTTAAAATTCGGCAGTCTGCTATCAACCATTAATCGAAATTATTATATGTTTGCGAGCTCGAATATTGTACAGTATCTTTTAACCGACTGGTTATGTTAATGTAGCACGTTAATGTCGCCTTTTATTACTTGAGAAAGAAGATCAGGCAGTTCCCCGAATTGGAGCAACGGAGGGTGACAACGGTTGACACTTATTTTTGTACAAAGGTTCGATCGTTGTGGCGTCTACACCAGAGTGCACCCGAGAAGTTCGATTGGGGAACCTGTGAGCCTTTACTCAAGATAATGCTTGGCGTTAATGTCCAGAGTGGGGCATCATGGTTTGACGTGATGACTGTGCTAATACCGGTGCATTTGGCTGACCTTAAACATTGGGTATTAGCGAAGCTCGATCTGACAAGCTGGACCATTGACGTGTACGACTCTCTGCAGCATGAAGGCGGTCACAATGTCAAGGTCCGAGCAGGCATGGAATGTTTATCAATATTCATTCCATTGCTGGCTGAACGCTTAGATTTGTATCAATTCAAACCAAGAGAACCTGCTGGAACTAACCCATTACCAATCAACATAATGAAAGACATCCCTCAACAATCCAATGGGTGAGTGCAAGAAAAACACCATTTCTCCCTTGTATACTGCATTCAAAAGTTGAAGTGAAAATTAATTATCTTTGTCATTTGTTCAACAGGGGTGACTGTGGAGTGTTTACCATAAAATTTGCTGAATGCTTAATAGAAGGGAGGGACGTCAATTATTGGGTAATAGGTGGACGGATGAGGCTATTTCGGGAGTGGCTAGCATGTTACTTGTGGATGCATGCCAACCGGAAAATTGAAGGAAATTACAAAAGTGATGACGACGTCGACAAGGAATTCGCCTGATACATATACTATTTTTTCCTTTAACACATTCCCATTAATTGTATTTTTCTAAAATTTTTTCTTAATTTTATATGTCATAGTGTAATAACATATACAATTTCAAGAGTAAGGGTTAAATTAATCCATGCAAACCGCGTTTTATTATTAATATGTTTGTCGGTTGTATTGCCCCTGTTTCACATTCATGAAAACAGAACGAGTCCAAATGGATTTCATCAAACTGTTTCAAAAAAACACAAAAAAAACTGGTCATAATGGTTGTGACCGGGTGGTCATAATGGAAATGACCACCGCTAAAAAATAGTTCGACAAAAAATTTCGAAAAAAAAAATTTAAAAAAAAAAAACTGGTCATAATGGTTGTGACCGGGTGGTCATAATGGATATGACCATCGCTAAAAAATATTGAAATAGTTCGACTTAAAAAAATAAATTTAATTATAAAAAAAAAACTGGTCATAATGGTTGTGACCGGGTGGTCATAATGGAAATGACCACCGCTAAAAAATAGTTCGACAAAAAATTTCGGAAAAAAATTAAAAAAAAAAAAAAACTGGTCATAATGGTTGTGACCGGATGGTCATAATGGATATGACCATCGCTAAAAAATATTGAAATAGTTCGACTTAAAAAAAATAAATTTAATTATAAAAAAAAAATGGTCATACTGGTTGTGACCGGGTGGTCATAATGGAAATGACCACCGCTAAAAAATAGTTCGACAAAAATTTCGAAAAAAAATTAAAAAAAAAATGGTCATAATGGTTGTGACCGGGTGGTCATAATGGATATGACCACCGCTAAAAAATATTGAAATAGTTCGACTTAAAAAAAATTAAATTTAATTATTAAAAAAAATGGTCATAATGGTTGTGACCGGGTGGTCATAATGGAAATGACCACCGCTAAAACATAGTTCGACAAAAATTTCGAAAAAAAAAATTTTTTAATAAAAAAAAAAACTGGTCATAATGGTTGTGACCTGGTGGTCATAATGAATATGACCACCGCTAAAAAATAGTTCGACAAAAAATTTCGAAAAAAAAAATTTAAAAAAAAAAAAAAAAAACTGGTCATAATGGTTGTGACCGGGTGGTCATAATGGATATGACCACCGCTAAAAAATATTGAAATAGTTCGACTTAAAAAAAATTAAATTTAATTATAAAAAAAATGATCATAATGGTTGTGACCGGGTGGTCATAATGGAAATGACCACCGCTAAAAAATAGTTCGACAAAAATTTCGAAAAAAAAAAAATTTTTAATAAAAAAAAAACTGGTCATAATGGTTGTGACCGGGTGGTCATAATGAATATGACCACCGCTAAAAAATAGTTCGACAAAAAATTTCGAAAAAATTTTTTTAAAAAAAAAAAAAAAAACTGGTCATAATGGTTGTGACCGGGTGGTCATAATGGATATGACCACCGCTAAAAAATATTGAAATAGTTCGACTTAAAAAAAATTAAATTTAATTATAAAAAAAAAAAACACTGGTCATAATGGTTGTGACCGGATGGTCATAATGGATATGACCACCGCTAAAAAATAGTGAAATAGTTCGACATAAAAAAAATTAAATTTAATTATAAAAAAAAACACTGGTCATAATGGTTGTGACCGGATGGTCATAATGGATATGACTACCGCTAAAAAATAGTGAAAATAATTCGACTTAAAAATTTCGTGGGTAGGAGATGAGAGTAATCCTGTACTTTGATATACATTAAATGCTACTGGGCCCCACGGTAAGTGCTGAAATTGAATAGAACAAAAAGTGCTGCTGTTTTTAATATTATTTTTTTCAGAGGTGCTAAAAGTGAAATTAACTCTATATATATATATATCACAGCGTTGTAATAAGAAATTACTTTAAAAAAATGTATTTAGCAAGAAGAAGGGACATGTCATTGCTAACGCATAGGTTCTCTTTTTTTTTTTTTTTTTAAATGAATGGTTCTGAATTATTTGTTACTTTTTAGTTGATGCTTGTGGCATTCTCTCAAATTTTAGGAGTTTAGGAGAACTTTCTCGATGTGTATTTAGAAATTTAGTAGGACTTTCTTGTATTTTGTGTCCGCGAGTTTTTTAAAAATGTTTAACCGTGCGTTTGTTTAGAACCTGAAAATCCTGAGTTTCATTTTTATGATTTTAAATAATGGGCACAATAAATAAAGTCATGCCAGTAGCCACGACCAGCTTGGGTACAAACAAATAATGGAGTCATTGCTAACGCATAGGTTCTCTTTTTCAAGTGGGAAAAGTTCTGAACTCTTAATTATTTTCTTCATAAATCAATTAATTATGTAGAACAAAAAGTAAAATATTCTTCGGTTTGGTGTGGTCTTTTGAAGACCTCGTTTCGAAAGACAAAAACTTTCCAAGGGTAGTTATATTCAAATTTCTCTTCAATTCCTTTTTTTTTTTTTTTTTTTTTATTCATTTTTACCATACTTGCTCTTCATTTCCTCTTGTTAAGATGTCTAATTTAAAACTTTTTGTAGAACCCTTTTCTTTTTTTTGGGTTGAAAATTTCTATTAAATTTTTAGTATTTTTCTTTTAATGGTAAATATTTTAGTTTTAAAAAAAACTTGGGATTTGAGAATATGAACTCAACATCTTATAATGGAAATAGATGTGCAATAACTGTAAAACTATGCCTGCAATTTGCAAATAATAAATAGAGTTTATTTTATACTAACCTTAAAAGTTGGATTAAATTCAATTTTAAGCATGATCTATTTAGAAAGAAGACTAACCTTAAAAATTGGATTTAACTCAATTTTAAGCATGATTTCTTTAGAAAGAAACCCAAAATAAATAGATTTCAAGAATAGAAAGAGATAAAAGAAGGAAAAAAGGGGGTGATACTTTTTATTTTGATCATGAAGAGTATTACCAGTTTTGAACAATTAGTTCAGTTTAGAATTTTAATTGAATATATCTCCCTAGATAAAATTTTTAGCTCTGCTATTTTCTTATGTTGATTCCGCTTTCCATTTAAATTTAGAATGTAATCTCTTTTCCACTGGAATCTTTTCTGATAAAACCAATAAATTAGCAAGCCCCATGGACAAAAATTATAAAAAGCAAAATAAAAACCCCCAATGGGAGACAACAAAGTTAAGGGGAAACGAAGAAAACAACAGGAAAAGTAAGTAGCTGAATTTCAATCAAAGTCCTTAAGAGCAAAAAACTAACATGGAATCAACCATGTTCTCTCTCTTATCTTCTTCATCAACTCAATGACAAACCTCTTCCTCAGGAATAACAAATTCGTAGATCTTCTTCTCGTCGGGAAGAGATTTGAAGACGCTCTCCTTCTTCATGCACCTCTTGGCCCACGCTATGAGTTTGGGGCACTCCGCCTTGATGCTGAAGTTGCCAAACGTCTCATATGCGTAAAACCAGCTGTAGAATGCCACAAGGGCGACGTCTACATATCCAAAGAACTCTCCCCAAAAGTATGGCTTGTCTCCAAGCTCTGCTTCAAACAGCCTCATGGTGTCCAAGAATTCCTTCTTGGCTGTCTCCTGCTCTTCGCCTTTTTTGGTCCATACCCTTCTACCAGTAGTAAACACCTGCGTTTTCACGATACATTTTCATCAACTCAAATCATCTCAAACTGATCTGATACCTAAAAATAAGTTGCTGGAGTTGCTAGTTTATTGCAGTTTCAATTGGACCAAGTACAGATTTTTTTCAAGAACCAACTAAGAATTTTCTTTTGCAGAAACTTTCGTTAGAAAGAAAAAAGAAAACACTCTTTCTGAAACCATTACAGAATGACAAATTGAATGTCATCCATGTTAGATTGTAAATTTGGATAGTTAATTTGGTCCCCTGGGCAATTACAGGGTTGTTGTGGTGTTCGTATACGGATTTGGGCACCCTTTCCTATTGAGCTAGCTTTTGGATGAGTTCTATTCAAGCTTATTTAAATCTATAAACTGAAAATAAATAAATTTGAAAGTGCATGTGTAAAAAAATCTACTCGCAATAAGATTATCTTATTCGAAGACAAATAGGCCATCATTTTCTCATACCTCACATGCATTTACTGTACTCACTTATTTCGACTATTTTACGAATCCAAAGCGTTCTAAAAATCAGGTTTGTTTTTTAATTTTTATTATTTTAACCAGGGAGGGGAGATTCGAACTCTAGACAAAAACAAGGATTAGATCGGGTAGTGAGTAAATGTTTTGATCACCTTCTGGTCAACGAAGTCAGCCCAGAATCTGGCTTGAGCTCTCTAGTAAGGATCAGAGGGAAGAAACAAGGGAGCGTCGTCGCGCCAAACCTCGTCGACGTACTGGACAATGTTGAGAGACTCAGAGATTGGTTTTCCGTTGTGAAAGAGAACCGGGAGAACCGGGTTCGTCTGAAGAAGAATAGGGCTCTTGTTCCTCAGATTCTCTTCTTTGTGCTCGTACCTGATGCCCTTCTCGGCCAGTGCTACTCTGACTCGAATGCCGAACATGCTGGGCCAGAAATCCAACAGTCTCCCCGCCATTGCGACCTTCTGTCGAACACTTGGTGGGCGGTTTATTAATACATGAATCCACAACGAGCCGTCACTGGTGAAAGAGCGAATGATAAGAATTTTGTCCACAGACTTTTTCGGAAGAAATGTTTCCCAAAAAATGGTCCAAAGTTACAAGCAAACAAGTGACAGAAAACGCCAACTCTTTTGTACTATCAGTAATCCGCTACCCTTGAATTGCTTGACAGCTTGGATTCTTCGACGAAAGCCCACACGTAGGGTAATTTATAATATTTTTTCTTTTTAAATTTTGAAGTGTTTGTAAATTTTTCTTTAATTAAGTTTTTTAATGAAAAAATGACATGCGAAATGCTCATATTGATAAATTAAGGATATTTTTGTAAAATCCTTAATTGGATAGATTTTATGTTTTTAAATGAATTATTAAAAGAACTCGGAGTAAAAAGGAATTAAAAGAACTCTTCCAAGTCAACTTTTTTTATTTTTAATTTTCAGCCTTTTGTTTTAATTATTATTATTTTGGTTGAAAACTATAACTACTTTTCATGCCCTGAAGACACACCCATCGGGAGATGGACCACCCGTGGAGATTTTATGTCTTACTGTTTTCTTCAAACCACACTTTTTTTTTTTTTTACGCATTCTAAAATGCCCTTAAATTTGCCAACACACCCAACCCCGTCAGAGAGATCCACCGCAGGCAAGAGCAACCAACGACGACAAAAAGCTCAGGCCAGAAAAGACCAACACGACCGCTACCAAGAAGTATCAATCACCCATAGAAACAGGGAAACTAAAAAGAACCAAAAGACACAAACTAGGAGAAAAGGGTCCAACAACAAAGTGAATGGTTTTTTTTTTTTTTTTTTTTTTTTTCCAATATAGCCGGTGACTTCGCAGACAACAGAAACCACTGAGGATGGTCGGCACGAACTTTGGGTTGAACGCCGAGGAGCAAAAGGCTAGGCGAGAGATCTCTAAGGCTCGTTGTCGGCTGATGAAAGCGAGATCAAATGGGGCACCGGCGGCGAATGGAGCAAGATGCCGGATGGAGTAAACGTTCTCTAATCTCAAAGCCAAATCTTCTCTTACTCAAACCACTCCCCACTCACTAAAAAACATTTAGCACAATGTTGAAGACGAAAACCCTTTAACCCCACACCTCTTTAGCTCCTCTTCTCCCAGATTGGGTTCCTACAAACTGGGTGATTCTACTTTTTATTTCCTCGTCCACAACTCTGCCGATTTTCTCTTCTTGGATAAGATTTTGGACAGGATTAAACCCAAAATCTTGATTGAGAAGTGTTTCATCGTCATTTTTAGAGCTTATGGAAAAACCCATTTGCCCATTAAAGCTGTTGAGTTGTTTCAAAGAATGACGAATGATTTTTTTACCGTAAAGAGAGAAGAGAGGAGAAAGCGAGAGAGATAAATTTTTAATTTGTTTTTAGTTAAAAACTACTATTTGTTTTTATAATTGGGAAATATTTCATAAAATACGTTTAATCTGTTTTGGGTTGCCACGTCAACATGTCCATTAAATAGTTAAAGGAAGTAGATATAATGAGTAATTTGAATGATTTTACATACATAATAGGATACGATGAGCGATTTTGATAATTTAGAGGGAAGAATAAAATAGGATACATTATTCACAATCTCGGTGGATCTCCACAGATCCAATTTTGGATCCTGTCGCTTCTTTCAAATTCCGTCGCGATCTACAGAATGGTGGCCTCGGCGATCTAGAAGTGATACCTCTCTCTTTCTCTTGGCATATTTGTCTCGTCTTCGGCATTGACGTTGAAGATCGGACTAGTCGTTGCAACGAACTCTGGCTGCTCAGGTAATTGTTTTACGCATTTTCATGTATAGCTTTTTATACGTGTATTGAATATGCATTGACATATAATTTTTAGTTTGTGTGTGTGTGTATGGTTTTTTATTTTTATTTTTTATTTTTGTATGTGTGATCTATGAATTGGTGTGAAGAATCTAATAACCAGTCACTGAATAATATTTTTGCCGCCAAATTCCGAGTTCTGATTTTCGGTTTATTCTTTTGCTTTGTTGGTATGCTAGTTGGTAGTTACTAGATAATCCAGTAATTTCATAGGAGATGTTTCATATTGGAGTAAAATTCAGTATATAAAGTCTTGAGGAAAATAATGTTTATGTTTGCTTTTGTTATCTGATGACAACAGCTTTACTATAAACTTTCAATATGATTTCTGATACATATTGTAATTTAGTTTATATTTGAAATTAGTGTGATAAGAATTGATCAGTTTTTGCGGGAAACAACTTTTTTTATATGCATAATGGCGTCTTGCCATTATATCTTTATCATATTTACTAGTTTAATTTTGGAGAACCTAATATCTCTGGTGCGCTATTCATAAGAAATTTTTTATTACCTGAAGAAGTGCTTGAGCAACATTTCAGAATGGCATATATTGTTTTAGCATCATATTCGCTTTCCTTTATGGTCATATGAGGATGAGTTAGACCTCCTTTTTTTTGTTGCTTGTATGGTTAATCCTTTTCTGTATGTGGCATAATCATCTTGATCATGCAATTAAAAATGTTGACTTTTTATTTTTTATTTTTATTAAAGAATTGAGCTTCTATATCAGTCAATACAATTGGGAATATGGTTGAATTTCCATAGCAAGATGTGTTTTCTAGTTTAATTCATATATTCAATTTTCTTCCTATAGTTGCTAATAATCCAGTTTGTTTTGGATTTTGATTGTTAAATGAATGCATACATTTATGTTGCTTTCAGGTTTGTTTTTCAAGGAATTAATGAGGCATCTCTAAATGGGACTCTGCATTGTGCATTATATATATATATATATATATATATATATATATATATATATTGAAGACAATAAATTGAGTTTTCATTTATTTTGTAAATCCTCCTAAGATTTTGGATTTACGACCAGTACCTGAGAAAAAATTAATCTACTGCAAGTAATTTACATTCCTTAGCACCAATCCTTTGCACCAATTTAAGGGAAAATGCATGTAATAACTCTTTGAACTCTTTTCTATAAATGTTCAAAGCCTCCCCCTGCATGTTGTTTTTGTTTGACAAAGAATTGTGTTAAAACTGGTATGCATTAGAAGCATGTGTTATCTTTCTTATGATTAATTTGCTTGTTTTCGCTGGTTTTATTTACTAAAAAAATTAATTTTTAGTGGTTTGTTTGTCAGTTTTCTCGGTTCCGTTCGTTTGCTGAGGAAATTTCTGGTATTATGGGGTGAAAATAAAAATATTAATGATTTAGTATTTCAACCGGAGATATAAATTAAAAATCTATCAGAATTCGTTTTGAGTTCTATCAAAATCCATTTTGAATTTGATCAGAATTCGTTTTGCATTCTATCATGATTCATTTTGTATTTTATGAGAATCTGTTTTGCCTTCTTGAATTCTGATAAAATTCGTATGGCCTCTCTCCTCCTTTGCAGGACTTTGTTCAAGATTTTGATGAAGCTTCCTCAAGACTTTGTTTGATGGTGAGTTTTTGATATTTTGTTTGATTATTTTCGTTATTATTGGTGTAATTTTGTAGTGGAATATCAAAGCATTCTAACAGAATTTAAAAAGTATTTTAATAGAATTCAAAAAACATTATAGTGGAATTCAAAGAGTATTCTAGGAGAATTTAAAGAGCATTTTGATAGAATTCAAAAGCATTTTGGTAGAATTCAAAAATATATCATAGTAGAATTTAAAGAGCATTTTAGTAGAATTCAATATATATTCTTTATAATCCAAAAAATATTATGTAGAATCCATTTTGAATTCTAATAGAATTTCTTCGAAGACCAGAGCTTGTGATATCTTTATTGAAATTTAGAAAAATGACAGAATCTATTTTGGATTCTAAAAGAGTCTCTTTAATGACCAAACCTATGGCATCTTTATTCAAATCAAGAAGAAAAATTCCAGATTCTAATATAATCTCTTCAGCAATCGGCATCGACGTTGATGACTGAAGTCGGAGACGTCTGGTCAATCTTTATTGAAAATCAAAAAAAAAATTAGTAGAATCCATAATGGATTCTAACATAATCTCTTCAGGAACGGTACTAGTAGATGGAGCTAAAGACGTATAGTAATCTTTGTTGAAATACAAAAAACAAAAAAAGAAAGAAAAAAATATTCTATCAAAATCCGTTTTGGATTCTAACAGAATCTTTCCGGTGACCGATATTAATGCCAGTAACCAAAACTGTATATGTCCAGTCACTTTTGTTGAAATATAAAACAAAAATTATGTCAGAATCCGTTTTGGATTCTAACAGAATATCTCTGGTGGCTGGTGGTAGCTAGAGACCGATCAGTGAATAGTGTCAAAGATATATAAATTTTTTTTTTTCAATAAATAAAAAAGAGAAGAAAAGAAAGAGATAATGCTATTTTTTGTCTATTTACTATTTTTTCATTTAATTATTTAATTAATATTATAAAATAATAAATTATCAACTTTTTTTTCATGAAGAATAAAATTGTAAGGAGGTATTAAATTTTATGGCATTCTTGTAAATCACCCAATTATCATTTGGTTTTCAATCTTTTTCTTTTGATTAGAAGCTCTCCAAACTCTATAAATGAGTGTAAAAGAATTCTTCTTATTAATGGACATTTATTATTTAACGGAAGATACCAAACATATGATAATTTGGGTTAGTTTAATAAATAACAATATATCATTAAAAAATTAAATTAAAAGATAAAAAGGATAAATTACATTTTTTTTTCTATGAACTAGGTATTGTCATAAAATACCATTCGAATTTCAATTTATAACATTATTTCTCCTTGAATTTCGAAATAGTTTGTGAATTTTCTGCTCAATTAAATTTTTGACCAAAAAATGCATATAACAGTTGTTGGAATCATCACTTGGGGTAATTAAGCATAGAACAAGAAAATGACACATATTAACGGTACTTTTGACACTTGTCACCTTTATTAGATATGAAATTATGAAGTTATCTAAAGAGATATATGAGAAAAATGACAATCAGCCTATTACTCGTAAGCTTTTAATTTAATTATAAGCGTTTCACATTTAATATCTGTAACTCATATTTCAAACTAGTATTATGTATTATTTTTTATCAAAAATTTTTATTGGAATTTTTTGTAAAGTTTAGAAGGAAAGACCGTTACAAGTTGAAATTTACAGGGTATTTTATGATAAGAACTAAAGTTTAAGGGTAATGTAATTTGACCAAGAAAAAATGTCGCCTCCCTCTTTTCATCTTCCCGTCAGCGATGGAGCTGCGAACTACTCGAGCTGGTGGAGATTGGATCTCGTGACGACATGGAAGGGCTCTCGTTGATCTCGCGTCTGTATGGAATGGCTGGAGTAGGGGGTTGGGGTCGTGCCGGCTCGAAGAGGCTCGCGAAAACCTCGAGCAAGGGATGATGTGGGCTCAGTGGTGGGGGCGCGACTGTGTAATTTGCGACGAAGGGGCGAAATTCACGGCGGATCTGAGTTCACGTTGCTGGAACTGCAGCAGTTTTGGGTGGGTTGCTGGGTTCGTGGTGGCTTTGTTGTAGATTTGAGTTCGTGGCTGGGTTGACGACGGGTTTCCAGTGGAGAAGAAAACCCAGAGCTTGGTTTGATTGATATGTCCTTTATTCAGGCGTTACTTTGAATTTCTTCATTTGTTGAATTGTTTTGCTCATTATCCTGCTATTGAAAATTTCAACTCTGTTTTTGTGGTTTTGTTTGAGGAGATAAGAGTTTTGTTGGGTTTTTTTTTTTTTTTTTTTTTGGGAGTTCTATGGTATTGAACGGATGGACATGTTTGCGCAACAATGAACATGGCGGAGGCGAGCAGCTAGTTTTTGTCGTCGCCTGTGATGGGAGTTAAGAGAGATGAGAGTTTTTCGTTTTAAAATTTTAAGGGTAGATTAGTAAATTCATTTTATAGGATTTTGTTGCCGAAGTCTGTCTTATTTTTAACTTCCGTTGATAACAAGGACTCTTTTGCATCAATTTAAAACTTTAGGGAGGTTCTAATCAAGAAAAAAATGTTAGGAGATCAAATTGTAATTTTATCAAAAGGTTGGGATCAAATGAACTATTTACCTTTTTCTTTTTTGCCCTTTTCATATTTTTAGGACCCACTTAGGGAATCTATTGGAGATGTAATTTTGGATTGGAAATCATTTGTTTTTTTTAACTATGTTTGTTTCCATGAAAAAAAATGTTTGGGGAAAAGTGTAAAATCTTAAAATTTTTTGAAAAAAAAAAATCAATATAAATCTTATTTCGTTTATCTTAAACTTCTATATAACTTAAAAATATATATCATTAATTTAGATTTAAAATAATAAAGTTATAGATGTTTAAAATTTTAATTTACTGTATGTATTTAAAAATATAAATAATAAAATGTGAATAGTTATTAAAAAAAATAGATTTCCAAAGTATTCTACAAATAAACCAAACAATTATCTCTCTCTCTCTCTTTCTTTCTTTTTTAAAGAAAAGAAACATTAAAGTGTTTAAAATACGATATATGGGATGTGACTTCACTTTACCAGATTTAACATTTTCCATCCGTTTATTTAACAATTAATTTTGGCACATTTTTTTAAGTTCAGGAACTAAATTTCGTACAAATTCTCTCATCTAACTTTTTTTTTTTAAATCTATTTATTTAAGGACGGGACTAAAGAAAGAAAGAAAGAACACCTCCCTTGAATATTACTCCTTCCGAATTTTAAAAAATGTATCGGAGGACAATATAACGGGTTCGATTTAAAAAAAAAAATCTCCCATTCCCAGCAGATGGGACCAACCAATAATGGAACCATGTTTTTAAAAAAATAAAAATAAAAATAATGAACCATGTGAGATATGACCATCCCTTAAATCTTCTCTCTCTGTCTCTATTTTTTTTTTTTTTGCTAAGGACTCCCTTAAATCTCTTAATTATTTACGGGGGAAGGACAACTTCAAGATTACATTGATTTTAAAGCACTTGTTTCCCCAATTTGAGCTCCTTCTGCATCTTCCATGCCATGTTGTGCTATAAACTTCACAAGGTCTTGATATTTCTCCTACAATATATAAATTCAAAAACAACTCAGAATGATCAAGATTAAAAAATCTAGGATTATTATTATTTATGCCTCTTAAACTTTAAAGTAGTTTTCACTTTTATTATCTGCTGAAAAATCTAGGTATTGATGAAATTAATAAAAGCACATTTGACAAAATACCTACGACACTATTGTAACTCACGCATATGCATTTTCCATTATCGCAGAATCCTCCATCTCCATTTTCTTTTGTTTTGCAGTTGTTGTTACAGTGGTCGGTCGATTTACTTGTTCCCTGGCAAGATGTGCTCAAGAAGTGGTCGTAATGCAATTGAAGACCATTGCCTATTTCAATTTTATACATATCATACATATGCACAAAAGATCATGATCAGAGACATTATTTTGACACGTACGTAATATATATATATATATATATATAAATGTATGCATGTATAACATGAACAGGTACTATATATATGTTCAGAGGAAGCAGGATTAGCTTACCCAATATCGTATGCTCATGAAGGATAAAATTCGTAAAGACTATATTGTTCAAAAAGCTAAATAATAAAAAGAAAAGTTTAGAGTTGTAGCCATCTTTTTTGTATTCCTTTACGTGGAAAGCTGGAAATATTGTAGCTGCAGATAGATATGAATGGATGGGTTGAGCTTGGTTTTGCGCTATATATATATGTATGTATGTATGTATGTATGTATGTATTTAGATGCTACTAGCTACTTGTGCTGGTACGTACGCCAGTATTTCAGTTTTTTTTTTTAATCAGAAAAACAAAATACCAATGAAATATCTATCAATCATGAGTTGTACGAGGACTGGCCCAATTACTAATTTACTATAATTAGCTTAGCTTCTTCGAATTTCTTATTATTACCTAGATACCCTTTAAATATGACTTAACGGAAATTCATGATTCTGTTATGATAAAATGTCATTTCGTTAATTAATGAGTATTAGCGCAATATTATGTCTTTCTTTTGCTGATCAAGTCTTTTTGAAGTTTTTAAGGGTCAGATTGGGTTCAATTAAGATTAGTATAAGGACCAACTGTAACTAATCATGTCCCCAAGGAGACAAACAAAAAGGAAACGGCCACTTCTTTGGGTTGATGTCGTTTTGAAATGTTTTTGTCGTTTATGGATTAATGCCGTTCCTTTTGAAGAAGTCAGCGTTCATATTTCCATGTTGTTTCGTGTTATACTTCTCGGGCTTGTCGCTGCATCTCCCATCAGAAGCTCAACAGTTTGCACTAGGCACATATCCTCAGATTCTCCATTTTGCAAAGCTTGCTTCTTTCGCAAAGGCTCCAATGTTCTAGTTTCCCACAGACGATGATAGTCGTTTTGTGCTAAAATCTGATCAAACGACCGATAATGCGATACAAAACTTAATTGAACTTAAAAATTAAAGGTAAATCTCGACCAAGTTCTGTTATATATATAATTCCCAATTCAGTTAAAAACGTATAAATTAATCTCTCTTATAGATAAACTGGAGGGAAAATCTATTACAATTCTATGATCTTTTTTACAGTTAATTCATAGTACTTCAATTTCTACTTGTATTAAACAAGAATACAAATATCTTATCTATCTTAAATATTCTATGTGGCTCTTTTGTTTCTGCGACAGCCGAGATTGCAGTTGTTTCTATTTCAGGTTATGCCTACTCATTTACTTGAACCTCATCGTTCAATTTACCATTTTTTTAACTATAAACCGCCATGTTTTTTTTATATTTCAAAGACCTTCCCATATATACATATATATATATATATATATATGCATATACATGCAACGCCTCCTGTTTAGGGTTTACCATGCACATCTTCTTGCGTATCATGCTTGATGTTATAACCAAGGTGATACTTCAACTGGGGTGGAGGTTTATATGCACACCTCAAGTCTACATCGTAATAAGCAAATTAAGTTTTATATATGATCTAAATCGTACATGCCACACGTATCACTTGAATAGGGTTATACATGATACCAATCAATCGATCGAAGTGTTCATTACCATATTTTTTAGAAACAAGAAAACTTTATCAATTTTGAATAAAGTACTGAGAATAGAAAAAAGAAAAACATAAAACCAGATTACCAAACAAAATCTTAAAAAATAAAAATAAAAAGATTACTAATATCTGATTTAGCTCAAGATCCTCATACCACTGTATAAGACCTTTGATCACATATAATATAGAAAAAGATTGCATGATCTAATTCAATCTTATTAATTAGTTTTGGTTTCTAACGATTTGGGTGGTGGGCGACATGGGGTGGGTGGCCGACGATCGAGAACGTCGTCGCCTTCGCTTCGGGAGCCATCACGATGGCTCGGCAGAGGTGGCTGCCGGTGGGGGAAGGGCTTGCAGGATTTTTTTTTTTTATTTTTGAAATGTTTTGTAAAATAGTGATCTAGTATGATGGGTGATATTGTTTTTTATGCATCTTTTTAATTTGACCGTTTAAATATGATCAAATAATCAATTAAATTTTACATTATCAATAAGGTAAAATCAATTTATCCCATTGTAGAATTCCCTATATATGAAAAACAATATAACTAAACAAATCATCCGTTGGTGTATTGCCTATATAAAAGCTATTAATTTTAAATTCAAGGACTGCAGAAAAACATTTTCCTTCATTGTGCTTTATCTGTCTTTATGCTATAATTGTTTTTTTTTCTTTCTTTTTCTTCTCTGTAAAGTGCACCAGGGTTAAGAATTGTTCTGTGCTACCTACAAATATGGATACAAGAATAAGGCCCATTAATAGCATTTGATAATAGCGTTTTTTAAAACCGTCTCCCTTCCATTTATTATTGAATAAACTCCATTTTTATCTTTAATTTAAAAAGTAAAAGAAAAAAAAAACTCTCTGTTCCCCATGAAAATACTCCCTTCCCCACCAATCACTATCATGCAGTTTAACATTTCCTCTCTATTCGATTCCCACAAAACCACAAGCACGTATGGAATAATCCCATCCAAGGGTTATTTCCTTCACTTCTTAATGATATTCCCTCCCTCAAATTTTCCCCTTTTATATTTTCCTTCCTCAAATTTACTATCTCAATAATCTAGGGTTTGAATAGAAGGCCACCAACTTCTCAGGATTTTGCTTTGGCTTGAAAATTTGTTTCAATCTCTTGATTGATTGCCTTCCGTGAGTATATATTTTCTTTATATTGCTATTTTATTTTCTATCTTTCACAGCTTCTTTCTGTCTTTGAATTTGGCTTTCCAGAGTTTAGTCACAAATTCGCGAAAATTGAAGGTGGGCAAATAGCCGCAGTCGTAACATCCAATCTTTTATTGTTGTATATTTTGAGTCTAATCAATCTACCCTTTGGTAATCCCCTTTATTTCTCTCTCTCATTTATTTCCTCCCTCATTTAAAAAAGAAAAAGAAAAACGAATTGCATCTTTGATTCGTGTTGAAAGTCTACGGTTTGTTTGTTGCTTTGTTGTTTTCGGTGCTAGTTTGTTTGTATATATGGGTGTGTATATATATATATACAAAGAAAGAGAACTGTTAATCCTGTATATTCTATTGTGTGTTTTGAAAATATGGTGATGATGTAGTTCATTTTAGGTTATGGTTTAAAGATCTTAATTAAAGTTTTTAATTTTCGGGAATTTTGATTCCTGATTATTCATTAATGAAATTGCAGTATTTTAATAATGGTTTAATGGTTTAGCATGTTTAATTGAAGTTGGGCAATTGAAATTGCTTTGGTCTAGAGCGGTTTTGGAGATTACAGTTATCAAGTGGCCAACTGAGCATAAAGAATATGTTGAAGATTATTAAGCAGTAAGTTCTTAGTTCATAATTGCAGCCAGTCCTTTTTTTTTTTTTTTTGTTTTTTGTGTTACTACATTATTTATACTTACTTTTCGATCTTAAATGTTAATTTTGTCATTGTTAAGGACAACTACATTTTGTGAACAGAGCACTGATGACATGCATTAAGTTTTCGATTTAGAGTTAAAAACTTCATATACAAAGGAGGTATTCTTAAAACTCCTTAACCCAGCCCTGCTTCTCGATCTTTTAAGGCTCTTGAGTTGTAACTTACCTCATACCTTAATATTATGCATCAAAAGGCAGAGGGACATATGTATTACACTGCAGTTTCTGTTGTATAATGAATGTCCCACTATTTCTTTCCAATTGTACGGTACGTTTGCCTCTTTTTTTCCTTTATTACTGAAATACTTCAGAAACAAATTAGTTATAATGTCATAGAAATAAGAAATCGAAGAGAATTAAAAAAAAAAAAAAAGAATGGGAAGAAGAGATGAGTTCAGGTCAAACATGTAAATCTGTATATTGATTTAGTGTTTTTCTATATCTTAGTTAAGTTCTTTTCTGGTTTAATGCATTAAACTATCAACTAAGCACAAAACAATGTTGGAGATTATATATACAATCAATGTCTTATTTTTAGTTTTCTTTAGCTATTTTTGTTTGTATTTGTATGGTATTATACTTATTTTCAATCATTTCTCTGAGATTGATTGGATTGTTCTCACTGAGAGTTAGTAATGGCTTATCTACATGTTGTTGTTGTTGGTTTTTTTTTTTTTTTTTTGACTTTGTCCAACTACTAGAGGAAAGAGAGAATATGATCATGGTTATGGTATTCTCTCTCTCCTTTTTTTTATTTTTATTTTTATTTATTTTAAGTTTGTATTTAAATGCATTTGTACGAGTCATAAGCTTTTAACTGTTCTTTCGTTTTTTTGTTTTTTGTTTTTTTGATTTTTTGATTTTTTTTTTTTGGGTGATGATTTTGTTTGGTTATTGCATTGAGTTTTTGGAATCCCAGTGCAGGGATGAAGTTGAGCTTGATATCATTTCTACTTGAGATTGATTGAATTGTTCTCACCGAGAGTTGATTCCAAAGGTGACCATTAATTACTGATTTTTCTACTCTTTCTTTTCCATCAAAGTGAGTCACTTCCTTTATTAATCATGTGAAGTACTTTGTAATTGCTTAGTCACTTGTATTAATTGTCTTGCAGTGATCATTTTCGATTTTAGTTGACATGTTTTGTTTTTAATAAATTTTCCTTTTCATTTGCAGATTAATTCTTCAAGCTCTACACAATAAACCAAAACTAAGCTCTAAGACTGAGGTAGAGCTTGAAGTATATTGTGCAGAGCTAGAAGAACATGACATTCCATTACGGTGAAGATAATAAATACAAAGCTTTATTCTCTGGCTTGGCTGAATTGTGGGCTTTTTTACTATAAGCTTTCTGAAGGGCTATTTCACCTTATACTCGGACGACAATTTGGTTGAAGGAGATGTATATAGACATATATAAGCATTGTTGTGGGCGTATGTACTTTCATGCTTTGACATTCTAGCCATGCAGATATTTTTGGATCCCTTATTGTCGGTGGCATATCATTTTACTCTTTAGGAACTTCTTGTATATGGGAGAATTCTTGTAAATTACTTATTCTATTGATAAAAATTTATTTATTTTAAAATTCACAATTCAAATTTACTGAAAAAAGATGCTATCAAAAACTTGCTTCGGTCAAAATCTTATAATATTAAAAACGTCTAATTGGTAACATTAAATAACCTAAACATTTACATAGTAAGTGGCGTAGCATTGGAAAAATGCTATAAAACCAGTTTGTTAGCACAAGGAAAATGCTATAACATTTTATTCGTAGCACTTTAAAAATGCTATTAATTTCATGTATAATGTAGCGTTTGATGAAATGCTATAGAATAGTATTGATAGCTTTTTTTGTGATATGAAGTTATTTGTTGTAGTGATGCTGCTCTTTGTGCTTTGTGGCGCGATGTAAAGAAAGTAAACTATTATTTCTGTTTTTCTTACCAGAAAATGTTCATATTTTTAATCCTTTAGTACGATATTTAACCTTTGTACTTATCTATAATTAAAAAAAAAAAAACACTGAAGATATTAATGGAGGTAATTATAATCCAGCTAGCTTGTGTCAATTATTATTAATTAGCTAGATACCTTCAACTATGACTGAAGGAAACTTATGAAAACTAAATTTGATTCCAACTACGCAAGGAACAATATTATTTCTTATAATAAATTAAACGTCATTAATTTATTTAAGACCCATATGCATATATAATTGTACATGTCATTTTTTTTTTGGGCTGAAGAAGGCTTTTTGGAGTTTTAAAGAGTCAGATTGCATCTAATTAAGATTAATGTCGAGGACCAATCGTAACTTATCATGTCCCAAAGGGTGGCAGACATCGATCCCTAGCCATTATTACCTAAAAAATAAAAAACAAAAAAGGAAAGTGCCACTTCTTTGGTTTGATGTTTTTTTTTAAACTGAACTACATGTCAATCAACATTCAGGGTCCATACCGGGGGATTTTTTGCAGGTGGTTTTGTGTTTGGTTGAAATATGAATTGAAAATTAACTGTAATACATAAAATAGTATAAAAATTTAAAATGTGTTAAAAATTAATGTAAAATAAATATTGTTTTGTTTATTTCGTCATTATGAATATTTTGATATAAGATGATCTTATTTTGATTTAAAGTAAAATTATGGATTTTCAAAGTTTGAATTTTTTGAATATGTAAAAAAGAGTGTGTTGTATATTTGAGAGTTCTAAAATTAAGACAGTAATATAACACAACCCAAACGGGCTCTCAACTATATCTGTACGGCATGAGGCAACAGTCCAAAGTTAAAGCGATAATCAGTATTCGAAGAGCAATTTTTTATAACCATTACCTATGCATACATGATGAAACAGATGCAAACAAGTATGAAAAGAGACATATTTTGACACATATCGTGCAAATATATATATTCGTATATATATTACCATAGTAAATATATATAATCTTAGGAAGAGAATTAGCTTACACAATATCGCGTACCCAGCAAGGGTAAAAATTGTGAATGATATGGTAAAGACTAAATCAGAAGATAAGTTTGAAGTTCTAGCCATCTTTTTTGTTTTTCCTAATTTCGCATGACAACTGGAAATTTTATTCTAGACAGATAAATTGATAAGTTAAGAATTGTTTTGTGCTACTTATATATAGATATATGTACATGCTGCTGTTTGTTCTTGTGCTATACAAAGAAAGTAAATATATTTTAACTATTATTTCAGCTTTTCTAAGGATAAAAGAAACAACTACAAAAGAGAGAGAGAGAGAGAGAGAGAATTGTGAAAACAAACCCCTTAAATACACATATTTATGTTTTTTTGTCCGCCTTTTTTTTTTTTTTTGGACCCTAGTACTTATTTGATTGACATTGCAAATAATAATAATAAAGATATATTATACTTGGGATAATCATCCAGCTAGCTTTCTGTGAATTTCTTATTAATTAGCTAGATACCTTCAAATATGGCTGAAAGAAAAATAAACTAAATTTCTGAACATTCCAAATACGCAAGGAACAATATTATTTCTTATGGTAAAACGTCATCTATTTATGTAAGGCCCATACGCATATATAAACATCTCCCACCCCACAACACCCACACACCCCCACCCCCACCCCCCCCCCCCCCCCCCCCCCCCCCCCCCCCGCGATGAAGGCTTTATGGAGATTTTTTTAAGGGTGCAGATTGCGTCTAATTAAGATTAGTGTAAAGGACCAATTAATGTAACTAATCATGTCCTCAAGGAGTCGAACATCGATCACCAGCCATTAGCACCTACACAAAGGATATTCAGCTATTTTACCCACAAACAAAAGGAAAGGGCCTTCTTTCGTTTTTTCAAATGTTTTGTCCTTTATAAATTGATGTCCTATTTCAACAAGTAACTGTTTTCATTTTCACGTTGTTTGTTTTCAAAATGATCTAGCTATTAATTAAGTTGTTTGATATCATTTCCCCCTTCACTTGCTTTCAGTGGTTACTTGGGAAAATTCTACTACGTACGTACTAATTTTCTTTTTATTATTAGACTTTTTTTCCCTACAATTATTATTAAGCGTTTGAAAAAGCAATACTCAGATCATTTGACACCCAGAAACATATCTAATATGCACTTTTATTTATATGTACTGTGTTGTACGTAATTCTCATAGCTATTTCTAAAACGAGAACTCTAAAAAAGACAAGAATTCGACTTCGTGTCAATCAACATTCAACTATGTAGGTGTAGAGGGTGTAAAATCCAGAGTCAAATGGATTGAGTCAAATTAGGGTCTAAGGTTGCATTGTTGAGCCGATTAGATACGCTTTGAGTTGACCGAGCATGTTAGCTACAAATTAATAGTAAAAAAAGTAAAAAGAAACAAAGAACACACATAATTTATAGAGATTTACTCTCAATTTGAGAGCTAGTCCTCTGTGGTGGCATTGGGAATTTCACTATGGTTAGTAAAAGATTACAATGAATGTCATAGTAGTAAGAATGGGAAGAAATTAAAAAGATGGGAAATGCAGAAAATAGAAAAAAGATTGCAAGAAGTGCGGGAATTGCTGTAGTACGCGAGGATTTCGGGTCCCCTTGGATGTGTGGTAATGCCTTCTATTTATAGGAATTAGTTGCTAAATTTAGATGCCTAATTTGGTGCAGAAGATGCCTTATTTGCTAAGTTGCCTTTCTTGCTTTAGGTTGACTTTTCTTATTGGGCAAGCTTCATGGAAACATGAAAGTAACCTTTTTAGCTGATTCTTAACTTGATTATGCATAATCTTTGCTTGATGCCTTTCATAAGTAAATTTGGAAGGTTTCCTAATCCATTTATGTTCGGACATCAGATAAGTGCTTGGTCAACCCATGGAGTCAATTTCTTGGTCACTTGATGCGTTGGCTCAACCTAACCGGCTCTTAGGTCGATCTGGGTCTTGAGTCGATCTGAGTTATCTTCTAGCTGATCATGCCTGCTTGTTGTCCTTAAATTGATGATTGACCAACTAGAAGTTGATGTCCCTTGACTCAGATTGACTTTCCTTTTCAGCTAATGACGTCATCCAAGTCATTTTTTGGATTAATCCTTGATCTTCAGAAGATCCGAATTGACTCTTAGATTGTAAAAGACAAGGAACAAATTTTAACCTCAACAGTACATCATAAGGCAGTTGTCCCAAAGTTAAAGAGATAATCGTTCATAGATTCAAACGTCAACGAAACTATTAATGAATGAAATTTAAAATGAAATAAAATAAAAACAAAGAACATTAGAATAACAAAAATTTAAAGATCATTACATCAAAATTACATAAATATTAATACTAGATCAATGTGACAAAAAAATTAAACTAAAATTTGTGTCATGTTGATCAAGAGAGAGGAATTTATATAATGTTAGTCAATAAATGAAAAGAAAGTGGCTATTTGAGTAATTTTCTCTTCAAAGTAATCCCAACAAAACAGCACGAGAAAGCATACATTTTTTTCCTCTAACTATAATCTTAAACAAAACCACAAAAAAAAAAAAAAAAGAAGAGAAGAGAAGAGAAGAAGAAGGAAAAAAAAATACCCCCCATATCCAAAATGTAAGAGCTTGTTATGGTTGCAAGTATGGTTGCAAGTAGAGCCTAATAATAATTACAAACTTTGAACCCACAAATTTCAAATCGTCGAAATACATGACATCGCAAATTAATGAGATCCAATGGTCGGCTTTAGTTGAGGGAATGGATAGACATCTGTGTAGCTCTTCACGCAACCGGTTGCAAATGTAGAAATTATCAAAACAGCCATTGAAATAAACATATGCTTTGAAATTTTTCCCTCCCTTAATACTAACATAGACTTTTTACCCTTAAAATTCTCGTTGTATTTTTTTAAATCATTTTTCGGAAGTGACACAAATGCAGGAGAGGACAAACACGTGAAGAGAAGTAAATTAGAAAGCTTGGATTTGGCATGACGTGACTAGTAGAGTTCTTTCTGTCAAGGAATTTTTTTTTTTTTTTTTAATTGAAGATGCATTCAACGTGGGCATCACACTACAAATATTAGGAAAAAAAAAAAAAAAGGCCAAAGAAGAGATTTATTTTTATTTTTATTTTTTAGTGCCATATAACATAACCTCCACTTACATGATACTCATGAGACACACCAAAGTGTCCCACAAACAAAACTCACCAAAAAGCTCTACGAACAAACGTAAACAAACAACATAAACAACAAAACGAAACAAACGAACAAGTAAAATAGGAACTGAACCTTGGTAAAAAGACCTTATTTTAGCAGTACTGGTTCTCTTTGCAATCCAACAGCTTTACTCCTCGTGCTCCCTTTCTTTTCCTCTATTCGGCTTCGTACTTCTTCCTCAACTGCGCAACAAATTCATAGACCTTCTTCTGGTCAGGAAGAGACTTGGAGACGCTCTCCTTCTCCATGCACCTCTTGGCCCACGCGAGGAGCTTGGGGCACTCTGCCTCGATGCTGAAGTTGCCAAATGTCTCGTACGCATGGAACCAGCTGTAGAATACCACAAAAGCGATGTCCACAAACCCGAAGCTGTCTCCCCCGAAGTATGGCTTGTTTCCAAGCTCTGCCTCCAATGTCGTCAAGTTGTCCAAGAATTCCTTCTTGCCTGCCTCTTGCTCTTCTCCTTTCGTCGTCCAAACCTTCCACCCCGAATTGTACATCTGCGCTCAAGTGTTCAAGGTCTTAAAAACAAAAAAACAAAAAACAAAAAACAGAACAGAACAGAACAGAACAGAACACCTGTCAAATCTAAGATAGGCGAGTTTAATTTTATTGGTATTTTTGATTTAATTAAGTTTTTTCCAATAAAGCTGACCCTGAAATCAAAATATATTGAAAAACCAATATTGAAAAAGAAAAAACCCAGAAAATAGAAAACGAAGAAGATGAAGAAAGAGAACCTTTTTGTCGATGAAATCAGCCCAGAACCTAGCTTGGGCTCTCTGGTAAGGATCAGAGGGAAGCAAGGGAGCTCTGTCATGCCAAACCTCGTCGATGTACTGCACAGTGATGAGGGACTCGCAGATGGGTTTTCCGTTGTGGATGAGAACCGGGATCTTCTTGTGGATCGGGTTCATTTGCAGAAGAAGAGGACTCTTGTTCGTGAGATCTTCTTCTTTGCACTCGTAGTTGATGCCCTTTTCCGCCAGGGCTATTCTGACCCTCATTCCGAACATGCTCGCCCAGAAATCCAGCAGAACCACCTCGTCCGCCATTGCGACCTTTTCTCGAACACCTGATAATGCGAAGTATATGAAGAGAAGTAGAGCAAGCTTTAGCAAGGACGTTTGTCTAAAGTTTCATTTACAGAGCTCAGAAGAAGGATATTGGTAGGATTAGTTTGAATAAAGATTTTTAAATTTTAATAATAATTTTTATTGATTTTAAAAAAAAATAAAAAAATTTAAAAAAAAAATTAAATTAATAAATATAAATTTAAACTTACCTCCCAAATAGATCATTAATTTATAATATTATTCATTATTTATTATTATTATTATATATATATATATAGACTTTTTTATGGTAATCCGTGGAAGTTGTTTCCTTGCTCAAACGATGATGTCATTGCTCACGATTGGTCAATAAATTTTGCTATTATTTGTTTACTCTTTTTATTCAATTTTTCTTATTTTTAATTGATGACTTATTTGAGATCTCATAAACCATGTCCAGACCTGTCCTAATTATCTGAACTGACCTTTTGGTACGAAATTTTGATAATAGATTCTAGCATCTTCACTGGTCCGTTAGAAATCTTGTTCGACAAGATATCATTTTAATATATATATATATATATATATATCACAGCGATGTAGTAAGAAATTACTTTTAAAAAAATGTTTTAGCAAGAAAAAGGGACATGTCATTGCTGACGTTTAGGATCTTTTTCAAGTAAGAAAAGTTCTGAATTTTTTGTTTTTGTTTTGTTTTTCGTTTTCGTTTCTCATTTTTTGTTTTTTGTTTTGTTTTGTTTTATTTTTGTTTTTATGAATGGTTCTGAATTGCTTGTTACTTTTTAGTTGATGTTTGCGGCATTCTCTCAGATTTTTAGGAGTTAGGGAAAATTTTCCCAATTTGTATTTAGGAATTTAGGAGGACTTCCTAGTATTTTGTGTCTGTGGCTTTTTTTAATTCTGTTAGTTACAGATGACCTTTTTTAAATTGAAGTTAATTTATTTTTTAAAAATTAATTATAATTTTTTTTATTTTTTAAAATAAGATGAAAAAAATATAATTTAATTAGTATTATATTAAAATATCAAATGAAGTTCAAAAAATGTTTAACCGTGCATTTGCTAGAACCTGAAAAATCTTGAGTTTCATTTTTATGATTATAATTAATTGGCACAATAAATAAAGTAATGCCAGTAGCCATGACCGGCTTGGGTACAAACAAATTATGGAGTGGGCCAACTTAGCCCCACTTCTCAATTATTTTCTTCATAAATCAATTAATTATGTAGAGCAAAAAGTAAAATATGCTTCGGTTTGGTGAGGTCTTTTGAAAGCCTTATTTCGAAGGACAAACTTTCCAAGGGTAGTTATATTCAAATTTCTCTTCAATTCCTTATTTTTTTAATGCTTGCTTTTCATTTTCTCCTGTTAATTAAGATTAAGATTATCTAATTTAAAACTTTTTGGAGAACCCTTTCTTTTTTGTTGAAAATTTCTACTAAATTTTTAGTTACTTCTTTTAATGGTAAATATTTTGATTTAAAAAAAAATTGGGAGTTGATAATATGCACTCTACACCTTATAATAGAAGTAGATATGCAATAGTCGCAAGACTATGCCTGTAATTTGCAAATAAAAAACAAAGTTTATCTTATACTAACCATAAAAGTTGATTTAAATTCAATTTTAAGCATGAGCTCTTTAGAAAGAAGACTAACCTTAAAAATTGGACTTAACTCAAATTTAAGCATGATTTGTTTAGAAAGAAACCCAAAATAAATAGATTTAAAAAATAGAAAGAGATAAAAGAAGCAAAAAAGGAGTAATACTTTTTATTTTGGTCACGAAGAGTATTACCAGTTTTGAACAATTAGTTCAATTCAGAATTTTAATTGAATTTATTTTTCTAGATAAAATTTTTAGCTCTGCTACTTTCTCATGTTGATTCAGTTTTTCATCTCAATTTAAAATGTAATCTCGTTTCGACTGGAATTTTTCTGATGAAACCATAAATTAGCAAGCTCCATGGACAAATATTAGGGGAAAAAACAAAATAAACCCCAATGGAAGACAACAAAGTAAAGGGAAAGCGAAGAAAACAACAGGAAAAGTAAGTAGCTCAATTTCAATCAAAGTCCTTAAAAGCAAAAACTAACATGGAATCAATTATGTTCTCTCTCTCATCTTCTTCATCTACTCAATGCCAAACCTCTTCCTCAGTTGAATGACAAATTCGTAGATCTTCTTCTTGTCGGGAAGAGATTTGAAGACGCTCTCCTTCTCCATGCACCTCTTGGCCCACGCTATGAGTATGGGGCACTCTGCCTCGATGCTAAAGTTGCCAAACGTCTCATATGTGTAAAACCAGCTGTAGAATGCCACAAGGGCGACGTCTACATATCCAAAGGACACTACTACAGAATGAAGATTCCACGACGGTTAAAAACCGTCATGGTAAAATTTCCCCCAAAGAATGCCTTGTCTCCAAGCTCTGCTTCAAACAGCCTCATGGTGTCCAAGAATTCCTTCTTGGCTGCCTCCTGCTCTTCGTCTTTTGTGGTCCATACCCTTCTACCAGTACTAAACACCTGCGTTTTTATGATACATTTTCATCAACGGAAATCATCTCAAACTGATCTGATACCTAAAAATAAATTGCTTGGGTCCCTAGTTTATTGCAATTTCAATTGGACCAAGTACAGATTTTTTCATGAACCAACTAAAGAATTATCTTTTGCAGAAACTTTCATTAGAAAGAAAAAAGAAAACATTCTTTCTGAAACCATTACAGTATGACAAATTGAATGTCATTTATGTTAGATTGTAAATTTGGATAATTAATTTAGTCCCTTGAGCAATTATAGGGTTGTTGTTGTGTTTGTATACGGAACCATCTCCTATTAAGCTAGCTTTTGGATGAATTCTATCCAAGCTCATTTAACGCTATAAACTGAAAATAAATAAATTTGAAAGTGCATGTGTAAATAAGTCTACTTGCTATAAGATTATCTTGTGTTTCAAAGCACTTGTTCGACCAATTAGGACTCCATCTGCATCTTTCTTGCGATGTTGTGCTATAAAATTCACATGGTCTATATCTTTCCCCTGCATATAATTCAAAAAAAAAAAAAAAAAATCAACATGATCAAGATTAAAAATTGAGGATCTCATTTATGCTCTCTAAACTTTTAAGGATATTTCTCACTTTTCCCGCTGGATTTTATTAACTCTCAATTTGCTTGGTGATGTCGTCTTTTTTTTATTTGTTAACAGAAATCCTATCCAATAGGGTTAATAAGACTAATTCACCTCTTTTTCTATTTTTTTTTTTAACCAGAGTTTCTATTAAAGGAGTTAAGTGAGCCTACCTCAAAATTTAAACAGTTAAGTGATAATTTTTTAAGTTTATGAACAAACTAAAAATAACATTGAAGTTCTGAGGCACGGTAAGATCAATTCAAAAATATATGTGCGTGCATATAATTAACCGTTTGGTGTTGTGCACGATCGGTAAGATTTTTTTTTTTTTCTAAATTACTTCAAGAATTTATCTAAGACTAATTAAAATTAAGTACATTTGATAAAGTAGCTGTAACAGTATAGTAAAGCAAGCAGATGCAATTTCCATGATGGCAGAATCCGCGATCCACATTTTCTATTGTTTTGCAATTGTTGTCACAGTGGTCCGACGATCTACATCGTCCGTGTCAAGTTGTGCTGACGAAGTAGTGCAATTTTTTATAACCATTACCTATGTATACATGATCAAACAGATGCAAACAAGAATGAAAAGAGACTTATATATTGGTATCTATATTACTATAGTAAATATATATAATCTCAGGAAGCAGAATTAGCTTACACAATATCGTATACTCAGCAAGGATAAAAATTGTGAATGATATCGTAAAAGCTAAATAAGAAGATAATTTTGAAGTTCTAGCCATCTTTTTTGTTATTCCTAATTTCGCAAGACAACTGGAAATGTTGTTGTAGACAGATAAATTGATAGGTTAAGAATTGTTTTGTGCTACTTTTATATAGACATATGTACATGCTGCTGTTTGTTCTTGTGCGATATAAAGAAAGTAAATATATTTTAACTATTATATCAGTTTTTCTAAGCAGAAAAGAAATAACTATGAAAAAAAAAATAGAGAAAATTTGACATTATTAAAAAATAATAATAAAGCTATATTATACTTGGGGGGCAATAATCTAGCTAGCTTTCTGTGAGTTTCTTATTAATTAGCTAGATACCTTCAAATAAGGCTGAAAGAAAACTAAACGTCATCTATTTATTTAAGGCCCATAGGGATGTATAATTATTTACGTCTTTTTTTTTTTTTTTTTTTTTTTGGGTTCTCTGATGAAGGCTCTATGGAGATTTTAAGTGTGCGGATTGCGTCTAATTAAGATTAGTTTAAAGGACCAATTAATGTAACTAATCATGTCGCCAAGGAGTCGAACATCGACCACCAGCCATTAGCACCTACACAAAGGATATTAGCTATTTTACCCACCAAAAAAAAAAAAAAGGGAAAGGGCCACTTCTTTGGGTTGATGTCGTTTTTAAATGTTTTGTCGTTTATAAATTGATGTCGTGTTTCAACAAGTCACTGTTTTCATTTTCATGTTGTTTGTTTTCAAATTGATCTAGCTATTAATTAAGTTGTCTGATATCATTTCCCCCTTTACTTGCTTTCAGTGGTTACTTGGGAAAATTCTACTACGTACGTACAAATTTTCTTTTTATTATTATATGTTTTTTTTTCCTACAATTATTATTAAGCGTTTGCAAAAGAGTCCTCTCTGGTGGCTTCGGTGATGTTACTATGGCTGATGAAATATTACAATAAATGTTATAGTCATAAGAATGGGAAGAATAGAGATGAAAAATGCAGAAAATAGAAAGAGATTACAGGAAGTATAGATAATCGTGTGAAGAATGCGGGAATTGCTGTAGTAAGCGAGGATTTCGGGTCCCCTTGGGCGTGTAGTGATGCCTTCTACTTATAAGAATTGGTTGCTAACTTTAATTGCCTAATTTGGTGCAGAATACACCTTATTTGCTTATGGGAAATTGTCTTTCTTACTTTAGGTTGACTTTCCTTATTGGCCAAGCTTTTATGGAAACATGAAAGTAATCTTTTTGGCTGATTCTTGACTTGATTATGCATAATCTTTGTTTGATGTCTTTGATAAGTAAATTTGGAAGGTTTCTTGTTCCATTTATGCTTGGACATCATGTGAAGAATGCGGGAATTGCTGTAGTCACTACTACAAAAGTTGGCTTACACGATGGAAAATACACGACGGTTTTTGTGAAACCGTCGTCTTAAACAGGATTACACGACGGTTTGACAAAACCATCGTGTAAACAAAGGATTACACAACGGTTTAGTCAAACTGTCGTGTAATCCGATGGATTATACGACGGTTTTGATGAACCATCGTGTAATCCGTCGGATTACATAATGGTTTTCTTGGAACCGCCATGTAATCTGGCAGCATTTAAAAAAAAAAAGGATTACATGACGGTTATAAAAACCATTGTGTAATCCTCCGAAAATTTTCAAAATTTCAAATTAAAAAAAAAAAGATTACATGACAGTTTTGAGTAAAACCATCGTGTAATCCTCTGAAAAATTTCAAAAGTTTCAAATTTTCAAAAAAGAAGGATTACACGACGGTTATAGAAAATCGTCGTATAATCCTCCGAAAAATTTCAAAATTTTCAAATTTTCAAATTTCATGCTTTGGAATTCGCACGAAAACCCATTATATAAATACACTTTCCTCTTCATTTATCATCATTTTCATCTTCAACCCTCTAGACAACTCAAACTTTTCTCTTCCCTACCTCCTTTGCCCGCCCCCAACTTAAAATCCGGTCACACCGCCGCCGCCACTTCAAACTTTTCCCAAATCACCGCCATAGTCCCAGTTTTTTTCCGCCACCACCGTCACCACCACCTCTCTCTCCTAGTGTTCCCATCAAGGCCGTGACACACAAAATATTGCTCCATATTGCTCTTGTTTTCTAGCAAAACTACGAACACACAATGTTTTAATAACTCGCGTGGAGTGTAATTTATAGTGTTGTTTGAATTTTTTTTTTTTTTATCGTTGCTCTTTGGAGATGAATATTTTGTGCATGGTTTTGGCACTTTACACACATTTTTTAACATGGTTTTTATCCGCCCACCACATACTCAATGAAATGCCAAAATAGATTTTTGTTTTGGACAATCATATGAAATTTGATTATAGTATAATGTGTACTATTACACGATAGTTTTGCTCAAAACCGTCATGTAATTGGGCTTGAATTAAAAAAAAATTGACTTTTTTTTGGGTGATGGCATACATTACATGATGGTTTTGCTCCGAAACCGTCATGTAATGTGTGCCATCGCAAAAAAAAAAGCCTTTTTTTTAAAATCAAGCCCAATTACATGACGGTTTTGAGTTAAAACCGTCGTATAATGGCATACATTACATGATAGCTTCGGGTCAAAACCGTCGTGTAATGTAGTGATTACACGACAATTTTGAGCCGAAACCGTCATGTAATCACTACATTACACGACGGTTTGAGAGGAAAATCATCGTGTAAAGTTATCAATTTGCGATGTTTGCTACTGTATTTCTTGATTCGACGACGGTGTGAACCGTCGTGTAATATTGAGATATCACAATGATTATGGAACCGTCGTGGTATCTTCCACGATAATGGATTACACAACGGTTGTTTAACCGTCGTGTAAACTTTACACGACGGTAAATAACCATCGTATTTGCCGTTGTGTAATCCACAATTTTTACTAGTGAGTAAACGAGGATTTAGAGTCCTCTTAGGCGTGCGGTGATGCCTTCTATATATAGGAATTGGTTGCTAACTTTAATTGCCTAATTTTGTGCATAATACAAATTATTTGTTGATGGGAAGTTGCTTTTCTTGCTTTAGGTTAACTTTCCTTGTTGCTCAGGCTTTATGGAAACATGAAAGTACCTTTTTTGGTTGATTCTTGACTTGATTATGCATAATCTTTGTTTGATGCCTTTCATAAGTAAATTTGGAAGGTTTCCTTATCCATTTATACTTGGACATCAGATAAGTGCTCGATCAATTCGTGGAGTCCATTTCTTGGTCACTTGAATGCTTTGGCTCAACCTAACTGGCTCTCAGGTCGATCTAGGTCTTAAGTTAATCTGAGTTATCTTCCAGCTGATCATGCCTACTTATTGTCCTGAAATTGATGATCGGCCTACGGGAAGTTTATGTCCGCCGACTCGGATCGACCTTCCTTATTAGCTGATGACATCATCCAGGTCATTTCAGACTAATTCTTGATCTTCGGGAGATCGTAGTTGACTCATAGACAGTAAAAGATGATGAACGAATTTTAACCTCAATAGTACGTCATGAGGCAACAGTTCCAAAGTTAAAAAGGTAACCTTCAATAGATTCAAAAGTCAACGAAACTACTAAATTATGAAATTAAAAAAAAAAAGAAAGAAAGAACATGTGAATGAAAAAAAATTGAAGATCGTTGCATCAAAATTACATAAAAATTAATACTAGATTAATATGATAAAAAATTAAATTTGTGTCATATTAATCAAGATGGAGGAATTTATATCATGCTAATCAATAGATGAAAAAAATGCGATTGTTTGAGTAATTTTCTTTTAAAAGTAATTCCAACAAAATAGTGGGGGAAGTATAAATTTGTTTTTCCTTTAACTATAATTCCCAACGAAACGGTGGGGGAAAATATATATATATATATATATTTTCCTCTAAAAAACATTCTGAGATCCAAGATCTAAGAGCTTATTATGGTAGTAGGTAAAGCCTAATAATAATTAGGCTCTTGAACCCACAAATTTCAAATTCTTGAAATACGTGAGATGGCAAATTAATTAGATTCAAAGTAAGGTCTATGTTGAGGGAATGGATAGGCATCTGCGTATCTCTTCATGCAACCGATTGCAAATGGAGAAATTATCAAAACAGCCCTTGAAATATACATGCTTTGAAATTTTTCCCTCCCTTAATACTAACATAGACCTTTTACCCTTAAAATTCTTATTGTAATTTTTTTTTGAATCATTTTTCAGAACTGACAAGCATGCAGGAGAGGACAAACGCCTGAAAAGAAGTCAATTAGAAAGCTTGGATTTGGCATGACATGACTAGTAGCGTTCTTTCTGTCAAGGAATTTATTTATTTATTTTAACTTGAAGAAGCATTCAACGTGGGCATCACACCACAGATATTTTCAACTATATAGTTTCATTAAAATAAATAAATAAAAAAAAGCCGCAGAAGAGCTTTTTTTCTATTATTATTTGTATTTTTTAGTGCCATGTAACATAACCTCCACTTACATGATACTCAAGAGACACACTAAAGTGCCCTACAAACAAAACTCACCAAAAAGCTCAACGAACAAACGTAAACAAACAACATAAACAACAAAACGAAACAAACGAACAAGTAAAATAGGAACTGAACCTTGGTAAAAAGACCTTATATTAGAAGTACTAGTTCTCTATGCAATCCAACAGCTTTACTCCCTCTTGTTCCCTTTCTCTTCCTCTATTCGGCTCCGAACTTCTTCCTCATCTCCGCAACAAATTCATTGACCGTCTTCTGGTCAGGAAGAGACTTGGAGACGCTCTCCTTCTCCATGCACCTCTTGGCCCACGCGAAGAACTTGGGGCACTCTGCCTCGACGCTGAAGTTGCCGAATGTCTCGTACGCATGGAACCAGCTGTAGAATCCCACAAGCGCGATGTCCACATACCCGAAGCTGTCTCCCCCGAAGTATGGCTTGTCTCCAAGCTCTGCCTCCAATGTCTTCAAGTTGTCTAAGAATTCCTTCTTGCCTGCCTCTTGCTCTTCTCCTTTCGTTGTCCAAACCTTCCTCCCCGAATCGTACATCTGCGTTCAACGGTTTTGATGCATCAATTTAACTTTTTGTTTCTGTTTTTGTTTTTTTTTTTTTGGGCTGAAAAGTTAAGCATACAAAATAGAATTCCCTGTTTTTGTCTTACCTTAAAAAAGAATTACCTGTTAAGAAAAGTCCAAAAAACAGTGGGGGGAAAACACCCTTTTTTCTATTATTTTTTTCCCCTCAAAAACTGAAAAAATAAAAATTCCGTCTTACCGTAAAAAGAATTCCCTGTTAAGAAAAGTCCAAAAAACAGTTTGGGGGGGGGGGGGGGGGGTGGGGGGAAGGGGGGGACACCCTTTTTTTCATTTTTTTTCCCTGAAAAACTAAAAAAAATAAAAAAAATTCCTAGGTGGGGAAGAGTCAATGGTGATCGAGAAACTATTGGATCTTGAAACTCCACTGAGACTGTTTCTAAAACCTCTGACCATTCGAAAAAACTAATGATTAAATGGATGACCAAAATCCAAAAGTATAAAAACCTTAAATATCACAATAATTAGTCTTTAACCCCTTTTACTTTTTCCTGAATCAAAATCTATCAAAAGACACCAATTAAAAAAAAAAAAAAAAAGGCGACCAGATCAAGTGTTCAAGGTCTTAAAAAAAAAAAAAAAAAAAAAACAGAACAGAACACCTGTCAAATCTAAGAGAGACGAATTTAGAGGGAGTTTGACATATCATTTCAAATTATCCGATTCAAATTTTTTTTATTTTTTTCTCAAAAAATTTTTATTTTTTTCTTAATTTTTTATCTTTTTTAAAAATTTTAAAAAATTTATTATTTAAACTTAAAAATTCCTACTCAAATTACCTGAAGTCCTTAATATCATTGGTGTTTAACTTAATTAAGTGTTTCCCAATAAAGCTGACCCTGAAATCAAAATATATTGAAAAACCAATATTAAAAAAGAAAAACCCCAGAACGTAGAAAAGGAAGATGATGAAGAAAAGAGAACCTTTTTGTCGATGAAATCAGCCCAGAACCTAGCTTGGGCTCTCTGGTAAGGATCAGAGGGAAGCAAGGGAGCTCTGTCATGCCAAACCTCGTCGATGTACTGCACAATGATGAGGGACTCGCAGATGGGTTTTCCGTTGTGGACGAGAACCGGGATCTTCTTGTGGATCGGGTTCAATTGCAGAAGAAGAGGACTCTTGTTCCATAGATCTTCTTCTTTGTTCTCATACTTGATTCCCTTTTCGGCCAGGGCTACTCTGACCCTCATTCCGAAGATGCTTGCCCAGAAATCCAGCAGAACCACCTCGTCCGCCATTGCGACCTTTTCTCATGAAGAGAAGTAAAGCAAGTTTTAGAAAGGACGCTTGTCTAAGTTTTATTTATAGAACTAAGAAGAAGGATATTGTTAGTTTATAATATTATTTATTGTGTATTTTTATATAGAGACTTTTATATGGTAATCCGTGGAAGTTTTTTACTTGCTCTGACGTTGATGTCATTGCTCACGATTGGTCTGACCTCTGTAAATTTTGTATTATTTTTGTAATCTCTTTATTCAATTTTTCTTATTTTTAAATCATGACTTATTTGAGATCTCATAAACTTAAAACCTGTCCTGATTATTTGAACTGACCTTTTGGTACGAAATTTTGATAGTAGATTCTAGCATCTGCACAGGTCCCGTTAGAAATCTTGTTTGACAAGATAGCAAGAAAAAGGGACATGTCATTGCTGACGCTTCGGTCCTCCTTTTCAGGTGGGAAAAGTTCTGAATTATTTGTTTTTGTTTTATTTTTTGTTTTTTGTTTTTGGTTTTTGGTTTTTGGTTTTTGGTTTTTGGTTTGGTTTTATTTTGTTTTTATGAATGTTCTGAATTGTTTGTTACTTTTAAGTTGATGTTCGCGGCTTTCTCTCAAATTTTAGGAGTTTAGGAGAACTTTTCCGATTTGTATTTAGGAATTTAGGAGGGCTTCCTGGTTTTTGTCTGTGGCTTTCTTAAATTTAAGTTTGATTAGTTAGTTCCGGATGAAAATTTTAAATTATAATTAATTAATTTTTTAAAAAATAATTATAATTTTTATTAATTTTTTAAAATATAATTATAATTTTTATTAATTTTTTAAAACATAAAAATTAAAATTAAGATAAAAAAATATAATTTAATTGATATTAAGTTAAAATGTGAAAAGAAACAAAAAAAAATATTTAACCATGTATTCGTTAGAACCTGAAAAATCTTGAGTTGCATTTTTGTGATTATAATTAATGGGCACAATAAATAAACTAATGCCAGTAGTCATGGCCGGCTTGGGTACAAACAAATGATGGAGTGGGCCAACTTAACCCCACTTCTTAATTATTTTCTTCATAAATCAATTAATTATGTAGAACAAAACGTAAAATATGCTTCGATTTGGTGTGATCTTTTGAAAACCTTGTTTCGAAGGATAAAAACTTTCCAAGGGTAGTTATATTCAAAATTCTCTTCAATTCCTTGTTTTTTTAATTTTTATTCATTTTTACTGTACTTGCTTTTCATTTTCTCCTATTAAGATTATCTAATTTTAAACTTTTTGGGGAACATTTTTTTTTTTTTTGTTGAAAATTTGTATTAAATTTGTTAGTTTTTTCTTTTAATGGTAAATATTTTGATTTAAAAAAAAACTTAGGGATTTGAAAATATGAACTCAACATCTTATAATGGAAATAGATATGCAATAACCGCAAGACTATACCTGTAATTTGCAAATAATAAACAAAGTTTATTTTATACTGACCTTAAATGTTGGATTAAATTCAATTTTAAGCATGATCTATTTAGAAAGAAGACTAATCTTAAAAATTGGATTTAACTCAATTTTAAGTATGATTTGTTTAGAAAGAGACCCAAAATAAATAGATTTAAAAAATAGAAAGGGATTAAAGCAGAAAAAAAGGAGTAGTATTTTTTATTTTGATCATGAAGAGTATTATCAGTTTTGAACAGTTAGTTCAATTTAGAATTTTAATTGAATTTATCTCTCTAGATAAAATTTTTAACACTGCTATTTTCTCATGTTGATTCAGCTTTTCATCTAGATTTAAAATGTAATCTTTTTTCCACTCGAATCTTTTCGGATAAAACCAATAAATTAGCAAGCTCCATGGACAAAAATTAGAAAAAATAAAATAAACCCCAATGGGAGACAACAAAGTAAAGGGAAAGGAAGAAAACAACAGGAAAAGTAAGTAGCTCAATTTCAATCAAAGTCCTTAAAAGCAAAAACTAACATGGAATCAATTATGTTCTCTCTCTCATCTTCTTCATCTACTCAATGCCAAACCTCTTCCTCAGTTGAATGACAAATTCGTAGATCTTCTTCTCGTCGGGAAGAGATTTGAAGACGCTGTCCTTCTCCATGCACCTCTTGGCCTACGCTATGAGTTTGGGGCACTCCGCCTTGATGCGAAGTTGCCAAACGTCTCATATGTGTGAAACCAGCTGTAGAATGCCACAAGGGCGACGTCAACATATCCAAAGGACTCTCCCCCAAAGTATGCCTTGTCTCCAAGCT
This sequence comes from Ficus hispida, assembly GCA_025413025.1. Lineage (NCBI taxonomy): Eukaryota > Viridiplantae > Streptophyta > Magnoliopsida > Rosales > Moraceae > Ficus > Ficus hispida. The sequence goes on from CM046369.1 coordinate 21,590,310, forward strand.
CTGCTTCAAACAGCCTCATGGTGTCCAAGAATTCCTTCTTGGCTGCCTCCCACTCTTCGCCTTTTGTGGTCCATACCCTTCTACCAGTACTAAACACCTGCGTTTTCACGATACATTTTCATCAACTCAAATCATCTCAAACTGATCTGATACCTAAAAATAAGTTGCTTGAGTCCCTAATTTATTGCAGTTTCAATTGGACCAAGTACAGATTTTTTCATGAACCAACTAAAGCATTTTCTTTTGCAGAAACCTTCATTAGAAAGAGAAAAGAAAACACTCTTTCTGAAACCATTACGGTACGACAAACTGAATGTCATCTATGTTAGATTGTAAATTTGGATAGTCACTTTGGTCCATTGAGCAATTACAGGGTTGTTGTGGTGTTCGTATACGGATTTCGGCACCATCTCCTATTGAGCTAGCTTTTGGATAAGTTCTATCCAAGTTCATTTAACGTTATAAACTGAAAATAAATAAATTTGAAAGTGCATGTGTAAACAAATCTACTCACTATAAGATTATCTTATTCGAAGGCAAATAGTGCATCATTTTCTCATACCTCACATGCATTTATGGTGTTCACTTATTTCGACTATTTTATGAATCCAAAATGTTCTAAAAATCAGGTTTGTCTTTTAATTTTTATTATTTTAACTGCGGAGGGGAGATTCGGACTCTAGACAAAAACAAGGATTAGGTCGGGTAGCGAGTAATGTTTTGATCATCTTCTGGTCAACGAAGTCAGCCCAGAATCTGGCTTGAGCTCTCTGGTAAGGATCAGAGGGAAGAAACAAGGGAGCGTCGTCCCGCCAAACCTCGTCGATGTACTGGACAATGTTGAGAGACTCAGAGATTGGTTTTCCGTTGTGAATGAGAACCGGGATCTTCTTGTGAACCGGGTTCATCTGAACAAGAAGAGGGCTCACTACAAGAATTTTCACTTTCGGAGACCAAAAAATTGGTCCCAGAAGGTCTATTTTTTGGTCGCCGTTGCCTTCCGCGATCAAAATTTTTTTGGTCGCCATTTGGTCCCCGAAAGTTGGTCGCACTAGGTATCGGCGACCAAAAAAATTTGGTCTCCGTAGCTTAAGGCACCTACAGAGACCAAAAAATTTGGTCCTCGTAGGTATCGGATCTACGGAGACCAAAAAAATTTTGGTCGCCGTAGGTATCGGGACCAACGAAGACCAAAAAAATTTGGTCCCAAAATGTATCAGAACCTACGGAGACCAAAAAAATTTGATCTCCGAAGGTATCAGCGACCAAAAAAATTTTGGTCTCCGTAGGCATTGACACCTACGGAGACCAAAAAAATTTGGTCTCTGAAGGTATCCGCGACCAAAAAAATTTGGTCTCCGTAGGTATATTCGAATTTTGCAAATTTCAAAATCGGCGAATTTTTCAAAATTTTTCGAAGACCAAAAAACGTATTTTGCAGAGCTTTTTAGCTAGTAAATGTGTTGTTTACCGAAATTTTGAGCGACCAAAATTTTTTATAAACAGTAATATTCATGACCTGTTGAGAATAGTTACATATTTTCAATGTATAAATATACAATTATAAAAAATGATAATACAAGAAAAATATGTTATATTAGCTAAAGAGACTCCAAATCTCTAAACACATTAAACAATTCATAATAATTGTTTAATTATAATAGGTATCAAACGAAGGTAAACTATAATTAAAACAAAAGGTAACTTAGGATATAGTGGCTGATGGTGGCGGTGGTGGCGGCGGCGGCGGCGGTCCATTTTGCCTCTGGGAGAAAAGTCCCGGATGATCTAAAGGCGGATTAAGATGTTGAAGAAGTTGTTGAATTAGCTCATCTTGTTTTTGCAACCTCTCATCCTGCATTTTCATCCTGCCCTCCACATCTATCACACGCTGTTTATGTTCCGCAACTTCGATTCTAAGGTTCTCGACCAACAATCGTTGTGTAGGTCCTCCAGAGATGCTCAATTGTCTCTTTTTAATCACAGGACCTGTTCCACGCTTAAACCCATATTTTTCATACCTTTCATTAATCAACACTTGAGAGTAGATATCTTCTTCATCATCAGAATCGAGTTGCGAACCCTCTGGTAGTTGGCGTAATCTTTCATTACGTACTTCTATCAGACGTCGCTACAAGATTCAAAGTGTTATGAATATATATAAATAAAAATAATATAATTGATGAAGTCTAACAATTAAGATTGATCTTACATAATCCGCCTCAGCTCGGCCAGTTTGCCAACCATGCTTTTCACTCCAATGAGTTAATTTAAAGACATCTAAATACTTTCCCGAGCTTGTCGAATCTGAACTTGATTGGGTGTTCTATATTCAAATCATTAATCAATAACAACATCATTTATTATCTCTTATTTTAGCAAAATATATGATTTAAATCGTAACAGTATTTAAAGTAAAGTCACCTACCGGATGTTCGTTCAAATGTTGAATTAGAGATTTCGAGCCACCCATATAAGCACCTGATTTTTCACGATTAGATGTACCAGCAACTGACTTTTTCTAAAAATGAGAATGAAAAAACAATTAATTCACTTACATATGTCAACTTAATATTCTACAAAAATTTTGACAGCACCTCCCTTATAATTGGGCCCATCCTAAAATTTAATAACCTGTAAACAATAAACACTTTCCAGAAAACACATTTATCATATTAAACTCATATCAAACTCCATACAAATGTAAAAGTTTACCTTCCATGATTCAGATCTAAAGCATTATGTGCACATCCACTTCCAATCGTCATCCTTCACATAAGGATACGGATTGTTGTCCAATGGATTCAACCCCTTCTCAACAATTTTTTTGTAATTGACATGACATTTGTATCGAAAATTTTTGAACCTCTCAAAAAAAGTGTTATTTATAATGTCATTCAAATGAGAATTGTCTTCTAAATCCATATCGAAATGTTCCTACAAAAACAATTATTAAGTTTTGGTAATTTTTTCTAACCATAATACAATAGTTACCATGAATAGTTAAGGAAACAATATACCTTTAATTTTTCAATGCACACTCTTTTCGCATCATCTGGAACATTTCTCCAACCACTGTAATGAAGTGGACAATAATGTCGTACAATAGAACCAATTGCATTAGCAAACTTTGGTGCATGTGTTCCATGTACACGAAGCTCCGTTTCTCTAAAATTTATGCTTAGTTTTCCCTCTTTTGTTACTAGCTTCTCAACACCCAAACTTCGAGAAGCTCCTCGAAATTTAGGTTGTTCTGTTCAGAATGAAAAATTCTAATTAAGAACATCATTGAAAATAATTTAGAAGATTTAATTAAATTGAACATACTTTGATTTTCAGTCACTGGATTCTCGATAAGTTGTTGTTCCTATAGAGTTGATTCAATGGAATGCTCTCTCTCAAATACAGGCGAAGAGGATGAAACTAGTGTCGCTTGAGATTGTTGGCCTTCAGATTGTTGGCCTCGTGTTTGTTGGTCATGTGATGATGTCTTGGTACTGGAACTGAATGACAAACGCTTTTTACCAGACATAATTGATGTCCTGAAATGATATAAACAAGAATAAGTACACAAGAGATAACATTCAATTATCACTACAAGAATAAGGCTATCGAATTAACTTCAATAACATATCAAATGAGTGGTTGCTCCATTTATTCAGTACTTTTATATGAAGCATCTTAACTATAAAACTTAATGCAGAGAACTTTGTACACCCAGAGTAGAGCTCCTTCCCAGCTTCAGCAAACAAATCAACAAAATCCGGGGACTCTTCTTCATAAGCATTACCTTCATTTCCATCTCCACCATCGTCGACTGCTTGTGATCTGTTGTGTGGAAGTGCATCATTTAGCGCATTCATCATCTCATCTTCATCGTCAAAATCATCAGTCTCTTGTTCATCTACACATTCTCCATCCCGTACATTATGACTAGCATTATCATCCCGTGCATTATGACTAGTACTTTCTTGGTCTTCACCATGTTGTGCCCACTTCACGTAACTCGTGCGAAAACCGTAGATATGTAAATGACGCTCTACCAAATCTATGTGGTGGAAATTAAAATTCATGCATTTCTTACAAGGACATCGACACTTCCCATCCCTATCTAGGTGATTACGTGCTAGTTCAATAAACATTTTCACTCCATCCTTATACTCCTTCAAGAGACGATTCTTAATGTAAATCCAACTCTTGTCCATCTTTACCCCCTATTATGTAAAAAGTTTTTTATAACTTTAAGATCCAATTTAAAGTATAAATTGGCTCTAGCAATACAATGGCAAGATCAGAAAAATAAGAGAACAACAAAAACAAAAACACAATTGATCTTTAATGAGAGAATTACCAAGCTGGATATCTGCTTCTCCTCCTATTCCTATGACAATTTCACAAAAAGGCTTAAACAATCAACAAATCGGATTCTCTCTCATATCAACCAAAATCTTTTCAAGATATTCAAACGAAATTCAATACAACTTAAAGCAAAAATTACACACCAATAAGATTTAAAAAAAAAACGCATAAAACAATTCTAGAGAGAACCCTAAAAAAAAATTCACGAGACTAGAACACAAACATAACCAAAAAAAAAAAAAAAAGACTAAGGAGGACTCACCAGAGAGTAGAAGAAAAAACCAAGGAGATTTTTTCTCTTAATCCAAACTGATCAGAATACAAAACAAAACAAAACCAACTCTTCGATTTCTCCGTCAGTAAGTGAGTACACGGGCTTGTAACCTTGCTGAATCAGAGAGAGAAGAGAGCGAAAGAGGAGAAACGTTTTAGAGAGAGGAGAGATAGAGAGAGAGACCGAGTGTGGAAACGTTTTAGAGAGAGGAGAGATAGAGAGAGAGACTGAGAGAGAGACTGAGTGTGGGTGTTGTGGATGTCAAAATTATATTCAATCTGATTGAGGGAGACTCCCAAAATAGTTTGGAGGGAATACCAAACACGAGGGCGCGCGCGAGTTTTTCTGACCTTTAAAGTTGGTCACGAAGCGCGCGGCCGCACGCTTGGGTCGCGCGGGCGCGCGCCTGGCTCTGGCAGGAATGAGGCTTTCGGGACCAAACTTTTGGTCCCCGTAATTCTTAATCACGGATTTTCAGGGACCAAATAAATTTGGTCTCTGAAGATAACCTACGGGGACCAAATTTTTGGTCCCCGTAAGTCACATACCGTGACCAAATACGTTTTGGTCGCCGTTTGGTTTAGTCATTAGGGATTTTCAGCGACCAAAATTTTTTGGTCCCCGAAGGAGACTTTCGGGGACCAAATTTTTGGTCCCCGTAAGTCACCTACGGTGACCAAAAAATTTTGGTCGCCGTTAGGTTTGTTCACGATCGATTTTCAGAGACCAAATAAATTTGGTCCCTGAAGATAAGCTACGGAGACCAAATTTTTGGTCCCTGTCAGTTATCTACCGGGACCAAAAAAATTTTGGTCGCCGTTTGGTTCGTTCATAAGGGATTTTCAGGGACCAAAATATTTTGGTCCCCGAAGGAGACTTTCAGGGACCAAATTTTGGTCCCCGTAAGTCACCTACGGTGTCCAAAAAATTTTGGTCGCCGTTAGGTTTGTTCATGATCGATTTTCAGAGACCAAATAAATTTGGTCCCTGAAGATAAGCTATGGAGACCAAATTTTTGGTCCCTGTAAGTTATCTACCGGGACCAAAAAAATTTTGGTCGCCGTTTGGTTCGTTAATAAGGGATTTTCAGAGACCAAAATATTTTGGTCCCCGAAGGAGACTTTCGGGGACCAAATTTTTGGTCCCCGTAAGTCACCTACGGTGACCAAAAAATTTTGGTCGCCGTTAGGTTTGTTTATGATCTATTTTCAGCGACCAAAATTAATTTGGTCCCGGAAGATGACCTACGGGGACCAAATTTTTGGTCCCCGTAGGTCACCTACCGCGACCAAATTAATTTTGGTCGCCGTTTGTCTTCCGCGGGAATGAAATTTTATTTTGGCGCTCAACCATTAGCGACCAAAAATAATTTGGTCTCTAAATGTCACCTACGGGGACCAAAATTTGGTCGCTGAAGGATCTGTCTTTCGGGGACCAAAATTTGGTCGCGGAAACTACTCTTCAGGGACCAAATTTTTTTTGGTCGCGGAAGGTCTGGTCGCTGAAAGTTCAATTTCTTGTAGTGGCTCTTGTTCCTCAGATTCTCTTCTTTGTGCTCGTACCTGATGCCCTTCTCGGCCAGGGCTACTCTGACTCGAATGCCGAACATGCTGGGCCAGAAGTCCAACAGTGTCACCTCCCTCGCCATTGCGACCTTCTGTCGAACAACTGGTGGGCAGTTTTTTAATACATGAATCCACAACAACCGGTCACTAGTGAGAGAGCGAGTTGATATGAATTTTGTCCAAAGACTTTTGCGGAAGAAAAGTCTCCCAAAAATGGTCCAAAGTTACAAGCAAACAAGTGAAAGAAAACGCCAACTCTTTTGTACCATCAGTAATCCGCTACTCTTGAATTGCGTGGCCGCTTGGATTCTTTGACAAAAGCCCACACGTGGGGGTCCACATAGATTGCTTTTTGTTTTGGATTATTTATAAGATAAATTTCACTTTTTACTCCTAACTTTGTAAGAAATTTCCGGAGGAAGGTATAAGGTAGTCACTTTAGCAATTCCAAAACTATAGTATTCAAGAAATTTATAATTACAAAGTAAAAATGGGTTCCTATCTACATGACGGATCCCGTCAAAGAAATTTGCTTTGTCCCTTGAAAGAAATTTCCTAGAATATTGTCCTTACATACAGATCATTAAGCATTCCCATTCTTAAGCATTCCCATTCCCACTCTTTCTTAGTTCTAATTTCTAGACGCGTAACGATTCTGCTTTACCAAGTCTATTTGTTTTTTCTATTTTCTGATCTTGTTTTTTGTTTTTGTTTTGTTTTGTTTTGTTATTTTGTTTCGTTTTTTTGTGTTTTTTTTTTTCAACTTTAATAATTGAGTCGAGCACGTTCTCCATACATACAAATTTAAGATACGAATGGTTTTACCAGTTTGCCCCCTAGCTAATTTGCTGGCTGTGAATATGTCTGTGGCTTCTTCTTCCTCTTTTTCTTCTTCAACATCCACTCCGGCGAAACATGATGTATTTCTCAGCTTTATAGGCGAGGATACCCGCGCCAGATTTACAAGCCATCTTCTTGTCAAATTGAGTCAAAAGAATGTCTGAAACCTTCATAGATAATAGACTTTCAAAAGGAGATGAAATTTCGCCTACACTTATTGAAGCCATAGGGAGATCAAGGATTTCAATAATAATTTTCTCATAAAACTATGCTTTTTCATCATGGTGTTTGGATGAAGTGGTGTGTATCCTCTAATGCAAGAAAGAACGAGGACAGATATTGTTATACCTGTTTTTTACGATATAGATCCATCACATGTTCGAAAACAACTCCAGTGTTTTGCAAAACATGAAGAACATTACAACGACAAAATACACAAGGCAACTGGAGAGCTGCATTGACAGAAGTAGCCAATATAGATGGCTGGGATTCTCAGAAGTATAAGGGGGTAATTATATCTGCTTTACATTTTTCTTTTCCGTTCATCATATTAAATATCTTTATCGCTCCTCTAATAATTATTCCTTTTTTTTTTTTTTTACGTTGTAACAGATTTTTAGAAAAACTTACTTGTTATCTAAAAACAACTAAATAATGTAGTCTGGGTAAATATCTGTTTAACTAGTATTATTATTATTATTTCATTTGGTCTCTCTTTCCCTTTGCAATAACTCATTATTCACGTTCCATGTATACAGTAGATCCACTTCATAATCTAAGGTCAATGAAAAATTTTGGCCCTTAAATCATACAAGGAAAAAACAAAGTCGTAAGTCACAACAAAGGTAATCATGTGACTAAAAATATTACTCACAATATACATATTGTGATTGTATTGTCGTTAAATACTTTCGTTATTAAAAGTTTTATTACTCACGTACAAAAAATTGCATTGGGATTAAAAATAACTTTTAGTTAAAAAAAAAAATTTTTGTTACTAAATATATATTAGTTTGATCTATTTTATTATGAGGATTTTCAGGTAAATAGTTGGTGTTATGAGGATTATCATTGTCTTATTTTAAGATCAATGTTATTTTAAATTAGGATTGTCTTTATTTTAGAAATTAGATTTCTTTTAAAAAATATTAAGAATTAGATTTGCTTTAGGTTTCGACTCCTATATATTGGACGCTTTTTACTCGATTCATTTAAGAGTTTGGTTAATAAAATTTAATCATCAGAAGTTTTACGCTAAATTTTTAGAGTATTCAACTGAATCAATGGATTATTATTAATTTTTTCCTATCCCCATTTTTCTAGTATTTATGAGTTATTCAACAACTTAGTAGATGTTCTATTTAATTTTCCGCATGAATTTTTAAGACAGGTCCGCGTCTTTCTTGTACGCTTTAAAACTACTTCGAATTCAAGGGAACCATGACTGCATGGCTTAATTGAGATATCCTGGGGATCATCATGCTATTAGGATTATTATTTTTAAGATTATATTTTGTTAATTATTTTAGATTGTCATCATGATTATTTTAATTTTAAGATTATATTCTTTTTAAATTAGGAACTAGATTTGCGTTTTGACTCCTATAAATAAGAAATACTTTATTACGCTATTTTAAATGTTTGATTAGCAAAGTTACTCTAATTTTTGGGGCGCAATTCTCGGGATTCAAGTGAATGAATGAGTTTTGTTTCCATTCCTATTTTTCTGACAATATTCGTGAGTGAATCAACATAATATTAGATGACTTATTTTCTGATATTAGGAAATCAATAGATATTTAGGAAGGCTTTATCCCTTTTTCCCCTATGTGTCTTCGTATGCGTCTTTCTCATGTTCTTCCATGCCGATTAGCCTCGAATTTTATAATGACTTAATTGCTTTTTTGCTCGCAATACTTTTTCATGACGATATATATATATATATATATATTTCTAAGCGATCCATCCAAGTATACATGTTGTATATCATGGTCTCGTTGACATTGTAAGTTTTTCTCTATTGGACATGTGACTTGCAAAATTTACGTGGAACGTAGACTAGGTACTCACCGTTCCTATGTTGATATAGGAATACGTAGTCTTATTGACAAGTCACTTGTAACTGTCGAAGACAACAATCTAGTAGTGCATGATATGTTACGAGAAATGGGTTGGAAAATTGTTCGACAACAATGCATAGAAGAGCCTGGGACGTGGAGTGTAGATGATGTTTACCATGTCCTGAAAAATAACACAGTAAGTGTCCAGTCCAAGTTTTAATCCTGTTTAATCAAATTTCAATTCTTTTTGTTAGAACATAATTTTTGGCTTTCTTCTTCTCCTTGCTTCTTTTCTTTTTTCCTTCCAAATTAAGAAGATTTCATCTCTTTGCCTGGAAATATCACTAATTAATTGGATTATTTATATGGTTTGTTTTCTATAACATTTTGGGTCACGTACGCTGATCTATACGTTCGTTATCAATTATGACCAGGGGACTGCAACTACCGAAGGAATGTCTTCCTTCACTACTAAAGGAGACCTGAGTCCTACCATGTTCAAAGAGATGCATAGGCTATAGATATTGGATATTTTCTCATCTGATTTCCAGTTTCCTCGAGGTCTTGAATATCTTCCCAATTCACTTAAATGTCTCATTTGGCTTGTTTGGCCTTGGAAATCTCTGACATCAAACTTTATGCCACATAACCTTGTTGAACTTAGGATGCCTCATAGCAAGCTTGAGCAACTTTGGAGTGGTGGAGTCGAGGTATTCTTCACTTCAAAATTATTCTTCTGCGTAACACATGATATCTCAATATTATAGCTTATTTGATAGTTGTATAACTATTTATCTTTCTGCAACAGGATCTTGGGAATTTAAAATATGTTGATCTTAGACACTCCTACCGCCTTACTGAAGTTTCAGTTCTATCTCAAGCTCCAAACCTTGTGAGGATAGATCTTAGCCACTGCATCAGACTACACCAAGTTCCATCACTGAGATTTGGATCGTAACAAGCTTGCTTCTTTGGATCAGAGCTACCACAAATGTGATCGAGTTGAATGTCAAACTCTTGGACACCTTAAACTTGACGGCTGCAAAAATCTTAAAGTTATTGAGAAGATATCAGGGAATGTGAAAGAATTGCATGTAAGATCAACTTCATTAGCAGAACTAGCCTCCTCCGTTTGCTCTCTCATTAATCTCGAGTACTTGAATCTCAGAGAGTGTCTCATCCTTAAGAGTCTTCCCAGTGATATTCTAAAGATGAAGTCCTTGAAACGTCTTGATCTGGGCGGATGCTCTTCCTTTGACGAGCTACCAGTGCTTCAAAGGAATTTATCAGAACTTCCTTCTGAGATTAGTTGTTTATCTTCATTAGAAAAACAATGTCTAGAAGGAAGCAGTATAGCGAGACTTCCAGTAACCATTAAAAATCATTCTAAGCTGATTGAGCTCTTGATTCGTCAATGCAAGAGGCTCAAATCTTTCCCAGAACTTCCTTTGTCTCTAGAAATTCTTGATGCAAGTGGATGTAGTGCGTGTGCATTGGAGACGATATCGAATTCAAGGGATGCACTCATACAAGGGTTCAGAAGTGGCAATCATGCTTTGACATGTAGGAAATTTTTCTATGCTTATTGCTTAAAGTTGGATCAGAGCACACGTAACAAGATTGTGAACGAATTTAAGCTCAGAACTATGGACACATCAATTAAATCTCTACTTCCACAAGGCGTTTCAAAGGTACGGATCTGTTTCTTGTATATATACACACACATTTTTTTTTCAAATAAAGTCTTGCTTGTTTTTTTATCACAACTAAGCTAACTAACACAATTTTTTTATTCTGCAGAAATCAGATTATCCTAGTATTGCTATTTCTTGTCCCAAAAATAAGATTCCACTGTGGTTCATGTATCAATCAGAGAGCTTTTCCATAAACATTAAGCTTTCTTGGATTCGGCAGAATCCCAACTTCTTGGGTTTTGCTGTATGCGCTGTTGTTGTGGAGGACGGATCATGTTTGGAATTATCTTGTGAAGCAAATTTCAAAACTGAATATGGTAAAAGCTACAAATTTCAGTGTGTGTTCTAGGCCCCTAGGCGTATTTTCTAATTCAAGCAAAATGTTCATGTGGTATAAGCATGAAACTACCATGGTTCTCTGGACACAGTGGCAGTGTCATTTCGCTTCTACGATAAATTAGGCTGTGGAAATGTAGTGAGAGCTTGTGGAATCCGCCCACTGTATTACCAAGATGCAGAGGAACTTGGAATCACTAGCAAGCTTGGAAAAACAAACGTTATAAAACTCCACTCGAGATGTCAAATCTACCCTAGACGCACGGCATCTTAAAAACTTTTTAACTCATAGTGAGTCTGCTGATCACCCTTGACTATATTCCATGTAGTGTGCTCTATGAAATGATTAAGTCCTATATTGTCGTAAGAATGCGTGCGTGCTATGTTTGAGAACATGTCATGTTTTTCAGGAACTGGCTTCCTTTGATCGAATCACATTGATAGGAATCATGATAGCTTGTTTCTGACTTCTCTTATGATGGACAACCATATACTAACTAGAGTGGATTTGGTGGCCGTGTTATTGTGATCTTAATTTGAAGTTCCCATATATCTGCACAGCGCCTCTAAAATGTTTCATATGTCTGTGCGCTGCTAAATTACGTTGGTACGAGTACTCTCTCTCTCTCTCTCTCTTTCTCACTCTCTACTGTACTATTAAGACAAATAACTTTTTTTCGTTTCATGTCATCCTCTCCAATGCGCCATTCTAGGTTTGGGAGATACATTCGAGAGGGAATCTTGAAAGAGAAGGCCAAGAGAAGAGTTGTCACTCAAGACTAGCAAGGAGTACCGTGCCTGCAGCAAAGGCAAGTAGCGCTCCCTCACACCGACTTGTAAAAGCCCGCACATTGCTTCTAAAAGTTTTTTTTTTTATTTTTTTCCCTAAAAGAAATTGATTTAGGTACTATGCAGATTCCCCTCTTAAAGGAGAAGAAACGAAGATTAGCTAAAACCCCCCAAACGTACTTCCTCTTAGTAATTGGGGAATTGATTTACCTAGAACTTATCCTTGCATTCCTTTAAAAAGAACTTTGAATGTTTGATACCCACATCCTTTAATTCCTCTCACTTGATGTTCCACTTCATGCGATGCAAACGCACTTATTTTTATGGCAAGTACAATATTGGATAGAACGATTCATAGACAAATAAATCCCATATGAATTCTAAAGAACTTTTTTACTTCATTTATCACTTTAATTAAGTATGTAGATTACTCAAGAATTTCAAGTTGTTTTGTTCTATGTAGTAATATTTATTGGTAACTTTTTCTCTTTGAGAATACAGTTCTTCGAATTTGACAATTTGACAAGATTATCCATGAGATTATTTATTTAATTATTTAATTGCTTGAAAATAAGAGTACTTTAATGCCACAAAAAGAGAAGCCTGGAAACAGAGCTAACAGAGACTTTAACTCTTGTCTGTTTGGCACCCCTTTAGTAAAGCCACTTTTATTTTTTATTTTTTTTCCTCTAGTATTTTCTCTTACAAAAATTTAAATGTTCTAATTGATTTGTGGTTTTGAACGTATGATTCAAACAGACCGTTTTACTAGGATAAGTGAACGCAAAAGAAACAGACATGACTACCTTGATCCAGAGGAGCTGTCATTTCGTTTCAATGCCAAACCTCTTCCTCAGTTGAATAACAAATTTGTAGATCTTCTTCTCGTCGGGAAGAGATTTGAAGACGCACTCCTTCTCCATGCACGTCTTGGCCCGTGCTATGAGTTTGGGGCACTCCGCCTCGATGCTGAGGTTGCCGAACATCTCATATGCGTAAAACAACTTTCTTATATATGTATAAATATGACCCGAAAAACATGGCTTTTCTTTGTCCCCTTCCTTTCTTGCTAATTCCCGTCGCGATGACATAACAGAGAGAGAACAAAAAATTACCTTGACTGACTTTTTGCCGATGTAAATTGAAAATTTCGTTTTATGTATTTGGAATTTTTCGTTGAATAGCTTGTGCCAATGGACGTTGAGAATTTTGTTAAACTTGCTTATTGGTTGGGTTTGTGAAATTCTCAGATTTATTATTGAGCCAATTCTATTAACTTTTTTGTTTTACTTGCCACAAATTTATAAGATGTAAATTCAAGTCTGTTTTGGTTGTTATATCGATTTGTCATTATTTTTTTAATGCAAGGCAAGAGACGAAGTTAGCTAGTTGGGTTTAAGAAAAAGACAAAAACAAAAGCTTCATGAACAAAAGAGAACACAAACATATCCCAGTACATATTTCTATTTCTCTTTTCTTACTCAATGCCAAACTTCTTCCTCACTTGCACAACATATTCATAGACCGTACTCTGGTCAGGAAGAGACTTGGAGACGCTCTCTTTCTCCATGCACCTCTTGGCCCACGCGATGAGCTTGGGGCACTCTGCCTCGACGCTGAAGTTGCCGAGTGTCTCGTACGCGAGGAACCAGCTGTAGAATCCCACAAGCGCGATGTCCACAAACCCGAACTCTCCCCCGAAGTACGGCTTGTCTCCAAGCTCTGCCTCCAATCTCTTCAAGTTGTCCAAGAATTCCTTCTTGGCTGTTTCTTGCTCTTCTCCTTTCGTGGTTGTCGTTAATACCTTTTTCCCTGCCTCGTACAACTGCGTTTTGCATTTTCAGTGTACCAATCTAACTTTTTTTTTTTTTTTTATAATTATAATTATCTTTCTCTTAGAAATTTGATTATTTTTTTTTTTAATGAGGATGATTTAATATCAGCATGATTCTTGAAATTAAATAAAATGCAATTGCAAAAATAAATAAATAAATAGCGAAATAAGTTCTGGAAACACCAAAGCAATTAATATAAGGTAGTAGTGAGAAAAATATATTTATAGTTATAAGCATGGTTACCTTCTTGTCAACAAAGTCAGCCCAAAACCTTGCCTCAGATCTCTGAAAGGGATCGGAGGGAAGCAATGGAGCTTTGCCTTGCCAAACATTATCGATGTATTCGACGATGATCAGGGACTCGCAGATGGGTTTTCCGTTGTGGATGAGAACCGGGATCTTCTTGTGAATCGGGTTCATCTCAAGAAGAAGAGGGCTCTTGTCAGACAGGTTCTGCTCTTTGTACTCATACTTGACTTCCTTCTCGGCCAAAGCTATTCTAACCCTTGCGCCGAACATGCTACGCAAGACATCCAACAGAACCACCTCCTCGGCCATTGCAAACGTACGTCAACCTCTGAGCAAGGAAAAATATTAAAAATAAAAAAAATAAAAAATAAAAAGAAGAAGAAGAAGAAGAAAGAAATTCTTGACTGAGGGACAAAAGAGCAGGCAACTTCTAAGCCAAAGACTAGGCGTAGGTTTTTTGGTAAATATCAATGCACTTTTCTCCTTTTTCTTTGCACTGACATCACTGCTTACGATTTTTGGTCTGTGCATGCTAACATTACACACACACACACCATGAAAAACAGGGTTGTTTTTTTCCTCCTTTTCTATCTAATTCCCGTCCCGATGACACCACAGAAAGAGAACAGCAAAAAATTACCTTGAATGACTCTTTGCCGACGTAAGTTGTGAAATTTTCGCCTTCTGTATTTGGAAATTTTTGTTGAATATCTTGCGCCAATGGACATTGAGAATTTTGTTAACTTGCTTATTGGTTAGGTTTGTGGAATTCTCAGATTTATTACTGAGCCAATCCTATTAATTATTTTGTTTTACTTGCTACAAATTTGTTAAGATGTAAATTCAATTCTGTTTTGGTTGTTGTCCCAATTTAAAATATATATATATATATATATATATATATAGGCAAGAGACGAAATTAGTTGGGGGTGATTCTCGTTGAATTATTTTGAGTAGCGGTAGTAGTTCTAACTATTATCCGTTGAAATTTAGGCTTTTTTATACAGAAACCCTAATGAATTTTTTTAAATTGATAATTTAATGTCTAAATTTTTTTCTCTTGACAATCAATCCGCTGAACTTATAAGCTTAAGTTTTTAAAAATTAGTTAAAAATTTTTTTTTCTTTGATAAATAATTATTCACTGATGAACTATTAGTTAATCACTGATGAACTATTGGTTAATTACCAATTGACTATTAGTAAATCACTGATTGACTATTAGTCAATCAATGATTGATTGATATAAGTCATAAATTTTATAGTCAATTACTGATTGATTAATAGTCAATCTGTAATTAACTATATGTAAATCACTAATTTAGTATTTAAAAGAAATTAAAAAAATATAACTTTCTCTCTCTTTCCCTCTCTCTTTCTCCTGCACCTACGACAGTCCTATCAGACATTGGAGTCTAGCGACGACCTTGCCGGAATGCCCATACTTGTCCAAGTCACGACCGAGCAAGCTCAAATTCTGGAAGAGGACACAACAAAAGCTCGTGATCCTGACTCCGGTGATCGCGATCTGGAGGAGATCACGATGAAATGTCACAATGTTGACTCCGTTTACTGTCGGCATCGCGAACACGAGGGAGTCATGAGTCCTCGCTATCGTCCGTCTATTCGTCGTAGCCGTACTCGCAAGGAAAATCATTGAAATCATGAGGCTCTGTTCTCTTTGCCAGCCTATGAAGCTCCGATCGTCTCTCTCATCTCCGATTCTAGTTGCTCTGGTCACGAAACTCCAGATTGCTCGATCCTTTCTCTTTCGCCGCCGGCCTCTGCAGCTCCAATCGCCTCCCGCAGCTCCGATTTGAGTTGCTCTAGATCATTCAACTCCGAACCATTCCAATCAACTTTTCCTTACCATCGACTTCGGCCAGGTGAAGGTTCACCAAACATCCCTCGGCCTCATCTAGACCTTGTCCGTGAGAGATCGACACTGCCGTTTGGCAGCGACGACATTGTTTTCGGTGGCAGGATCGGGCTCCACCTGCAACTAGCTCCCTGCCTTTACCTCTACCTCCATGGGCATCTCTGTCGCCCAAACCGCCACAATTTCCTTTGGCCACTATCCATCCAAGAGCTAGAATCTTCTCAACCACATGTCCGCCGCCGCCGCCTCCGCCACATCTCCTCCCAGATGTTGTCGATGTGCAAATCTAGTCGATGGTCGCTGGTTTTCATTGCCATCATGCAAGGTCAGTCGCAAAGAGAGAGAGGATAGAGATAGAGAGAGAAAGAGGAGGTGTTTAGGAAAAATAAAAATTACTCAGACAAAACATATATATTAAGTCATTTAACTAATTGAAAAGAAATTAGATTATCTATTAAATTAGATAATAAATATAGGTCCTCCACTCTAATTTTATTTGATTAATAACACATTTTGTTTTTGTTTTTAATATTCTGTCCCTTTTTTTCTTTTTTTTCTTCTCTTGCTAATTCACAATGACGTCATTGATCACGTTTTGGGTCTTTGCATGTATGTGAACACCTATCATATATAACATGGAAATTACGAGCAGAATCCTCAAAGAGAAGAAGGGTTCTAGCCTTCTTGCTGTAATGCATATGAGGAATTTTGTTAAAAAGGTAATAAAGAAATAAAATGAAAAAGAATGCATATTAACTAACCAAAAGTTAACCTCGAATGGGTTGTGCACTTTGAGAAACTTGTTTTGTGTATTTGGAAACATAAATATCCATAAGAAAAACAAATTACCATGAAGCGAATTTCATTAATTACGTTGACAAATTTATTGATTTTTTTAATTACAAATTTTAATTTAAAAGTTCATTAATAATGTTGAAGATAATGCTTAAATATTGATTTTTTTTTTTTTTTTTTGCTTGTTAATGCTTAAACATTGATTGTTATGGGTATTTGTGACCTTTTAATAACTCGACCAGTTAATGAGGTTAGGGGGTATTTGTAAGCTTCAGACAAATGTTCAGACATTATAGCCCTTATAGTATTTCGTATTAAAGGAAACCTTTCACTTATTATGATAACCAAAATGAAAGAAAGGAATCCTATCCCCCGTTTCTTTCATTGTGAAGAATATGGAAATCCCTTTCCTTAATACCCTAATTATCCTTTCATCTGGAATTAATTGTCGTAACTTGGCTGCTCTCATCATGCTATAACTCACAGGAAAGGAAAAACAAGCAGTTTACACTGGAGGAGCTTTCGTTTTACTGGCCCAGAGTTGCAGTTTTTGAAGAAGAAAAAAGGTCATACTAGTGGAATTTGTTTAAAAGAAAAAAATTGCGACGTGACATGGTTGACAGATTCAAAGCCGATCTCACATGCTCGGATTGACTTGAAAAATTTTGGGGAAAACCGTTCCTGTACATTCTTATTTTTAACCCAAAAAAGAAAAACATCGAAATTCACTCAGTTTTTTGGTACTTTAATTAGACAAAGAAAACTAAGAAAACAAATCCTTCACTTTCAGACGGGTAACATTTGACCAAAAATAGAAAAGTTTGAGCTTTCACAATGAGTAATGTTAGGAATTCTAATTTTAATCCTAATTTTTTAAATATCAAAGTAAATGTAATCAATTGATGAGGTATACTTTAAATATATATTAATGAAAAAACAACAACTTATATGTTATATAAATGGATACTCAAAAGTTGATATTAAAGTTTGTGTTATTAGCATTTTTCTATATGTAAGTGTGTGTGTATATATATATATATATATCCCCCCTCAAAAACTGCAAATGTTGAGCCAGTAAAATAGTGGCTCCTAAAGTGTAAACTGCTCATTTTTCCCGTATAGCATGAAGAGCCCAAGTTACAACATCTTCGGATGAAAGGAGAACTGGGGTATTAAGAAAAGGGATTTGCCAATTCTCCCCAATGAAAGAAAAGAGAAGAGGTTTCATTTCTTTCATTTTGGTATTTAACTTGAATGCTTTCAAGGGAAACTCTCCAACAGCTGAAGACGTAATGCTATCAGAAAGTGTTGTAAAGTATACAAAGGGGAGCCCATTAGCTCTTAAAGTCTTAGGGTCATTCCTTCATTCGAGGAAAAGAGAAAACTGGGAAATGGAGTTAAATAAGCTTAAAAGAGGTTGCCAACCAAAGAATCCACAACATATTGAAAGTAAGTTTCGATGGGCTGGATAAAACAGAGAAGGCAATATTCGTTGACATTATAAGTTTTTCTCTATTGGACATGTGACTTGCAAAATTTACGTGGAACGTAGACTAGGTACTCACCGTTCCTATGTTGATATAGGAATACGTAGTCTTATTGACAAGTCACTTGTAACTGTCGAAGACAACAATCTAGTGGTGCATGATATGTTACGAGAAATGGGTTGGGAAATTGTTCGACAACAATGCATAGAAGAGCCTGGGACGTGGAGTGTAGATGATGTTTACCATGTCCTGAAAAATAAAACAGTAAGTGTCAAGTCCAAGTTTTAATTCTGTTTAATCAAATTTCAATTTTCTTTTTGTTAGAACATAATTTTTGGCTTTCTTCTTCTCCTTGCTTCTTTTCTTTTTTCCTTCCAAATTAAGAAGATTTCATCTCTTTGCCTGGAAATATCACTAATTAATTGGATTATTTATATGGTTTGTTTTCTATAACATTTTGGGTCGCGTACGCTGATCTATACGTTCGTTATCAATTATGACCAGGGGACTGCAACTACCGAAGGAATATCTTCCTTCACTAGTAAAGGAGACCTGAGTCCTACCATGTTCAAAGAGATGCATAGGCTATGGATATTGGATATTTTCTCGTGTGATTTCCAGTTTCCTCGAGGTCTTGAATATTTCCCAATTCACTTAAATGTCTCATTTGGCTTGTTTGGCCTTGGAAATCTCTGACATCAAACTTTATGCCACATAACCTTGTTGAACTTAGGATTCCTCATAGCAAGCTTGAGCAACTTTGGAGTGGTGGAGTCGAGGTATTCTTCACTTCAAAATTATTCTTCTGCGTAACATGATATCTCAATATTATAGCTTATTTGATAGTTGTATAACTATTTATCTTTCTGCAACAGGATCTTGGGAATTTAAAATATGTTGATCTCAGACACTCCTACCGCCTTACTGAAGTTTCAGTTCTATCTCAAGCTCCAAACCTTGTGAGGATATATCTTAGCCACTGCATCAGACTACACCAAGTTCCATCACTGAGATTTGGAACTCGTAACAAGCTTGCTTCTTTGGATCAGAGCTACCACAAATGTGATCCAGTTGAATGTCAAACTCTTGGACACCTTAAACTTGACGGCTGCAAAAATCTTAAAGTTATTGAGAAGATATCAGGGAATGTGAAAGAATTGCATGTAAGATCAACTTCATTAGCAGAACTAGCCTCCTCCATTTGCTCTCTCATTAATCTCGAGTTCTTGAATCTCAGAGAGTGTCGCATCCTTTAAGAGTCTTCCCAGTGATATTCTCAAGATGAAGTCCTTGAAATGTCTTGATCTGGGCGGATGCTCTTCCTTTGACGAGCTACCAGTGCTTCGAAGGAATTTATCAGAACTTCCTTCTGAGATTAGTTGTTTATCTTCATTAGAAAAACAATGTCTAGAAGGAAGCAGTATAGCGAGACTTCCAGTAACCATTAAAAATCTTTCTAAGCTGATTGAGCTCTTGATTCGTCAATGCAAGAGGCTCAAATCTTTCCCAGAAATTCCTTTGTCTCTAGAAATTCTTGATGCAAGTGGATGTAGTGCGTGTGCATTGGAGACGATATCGAATTCAAGGGATGCACTCATACAAGGGTTCAGAAGTGGCAATCATGCTTTGACATGTAGGAAATTTTTCTATGCTTATTGCTTAAAGTTGGATCAGAGCACACGTAACAACATTGTGAATGAATTTAAGCTCAGAACTATGGACACATCAATTAAATCTCTACTTCCACAAGGCGTATCAAAGGTACGGATCTGTTTCTTGTACATATACACACACATATTTTTTTCAAATAAATTCTTGCTTTTTTTTATCACAACTAAGCTAACTAACACAATTTTTTTATTCTGCAGAAATCAGATTATTCTAGTATTGCTATTTCTTGTCCCAAAAATAAGATTCCACTGTGGTTCATGTATCAATCAGAGAGCTTTTCCATAAACATTAAGCTTTCTTGGATTCGGCAGAATCCCAACTTCTTGGGTTTTGCTTTATGCGCTGTTGTTGTGGAGGACGGATCATGTTTGGAATTATCTTGTGAAGCAAATTTCAAAACTGAATATGGTAAAAGCTACAAATTTCAGTGTGTGTTCTAGGCCCCTAGGCGTATTTTCTAATTCAAGCAATGTGTTCATGTGGTATAAGCATGAAAACTACCATGGTTCTCTGGACACAGTGGCAGTGTCATTTCGCTTCTACGATAAATTAGGCTGTGGAAATGTAGTGAGAGCTTGTGGAATCCACCCACCGTATTACCAAGATGCAGAGGAACTTGGAATCACTAGCAAGCTTGGAAAAACAAACGTTAAAAAACTCCACTCGAGATGTCAAATCTACCCTAGACGAACCGCACCTTAAAAACTTTTTAACTCATAGTGAGTCTGCTGATCACCCTTGACTATATCCCATGTAGTGTGCTCTATGAAATGATTAAGTCCTATATTGTCGTAAGAATGCGTGCGTGCGTGTGTGTGTGTGTGTGTGTGTGTTCAGCTTTGAACTTTGTTTGAGAACATGTCATGTTTTTCAGGAACTGGCTTCCTTTGATCGAATCACATTGATAGGAATCATGATAGCTTGTTTCTGACTTCTCTTATGATGGACAACCATATACTAACTAGAGTGGATTTGGTGGCCGTGTTATTGTGATCTTAATTTGAAGTTCCCATATATCTTCACAGCGCCTCTAAAATGTTTCATATGTCTGTGCGCTGCTAAATTACGTTGGTACGAGTACTCTCTCTCTCTCTCTTTCTCACTCTCTACTGTCCTATTAAGACAAATAACTTTTTTTCGTTTCATGTCATCCTCTCCAATGCGCCATTCTAGGTTTGGGAGATACATTCGAGAGGGAATCTTGAAAGAGAAGGCCAAAAGAAGAGTTGTCACTCAAGACTAGCAAGGAGTACCGTGCCTGCAGCAAAGGCAAGTAGCGCTCCCTCACACCGACTTGTAAAAGCCCGCACATTGCTTCTAAAAGTTTTTTTTATTTTTTTCCCTAAAAGAAATTGATTTAGGTACTATGCAGCATTCCCCTCTTAAAGGAGAAGAAACGAAGATTAGCTAAAACCCCCCAAACGTACTTCCTCTTAGTAATTGGGGAATTGATTTACCTAGAACTTATCCTTGCATTCCTTTAAAAAGAACTTTGAATTAATTGTCGTAACTTGGTTGCTCTCATCATGCTATAACTCACAGGAAAGGAAAAACGAGCAGTTTACGCTGTAGGAGCTTTCGTTTTACTGGCCCAGAGTTGCAGTTTTTGAAGAAGAAAAAAGGTCATACTAGTGGAATTTTTTTAAAAGAAAAAAATTGCGACGTGACATGGTTGACAAATTCAAAGCCGATCTCACATGCTCGGATTGACTTGAAAAATTTTGGGGAAAACCGTTCCTGTACATTCTTATTTTTAACCCAAAAAAGAAAAACATCGAAATTCACTCAGTTTTTTGGTAATTTAATTAGACAAAGAAAACTAAGAAAACAAATCCTTCACTTTCAGACGGGTAACATTTGACCAAAAATAGAAAAGTTTGAGCTTTCACAATGAGTAATGTTAGAAATACTAACTTCAATCCTAACTTTTTAAGTATCAAAGTAAATGTAATCAATTGAAGAGGTATACTTTAAATATATATTAATAAAAAAAACAACAACTCGTATGTTACATAAATTGATATTCAAAAGTTGATATTAAAGTTTGTGTTATTAGTATTTTTCTACATGTAAGTGTGTGTGTATATATATATATTCACCCCCCCCCCCACCCCCCTCAAAAACTGCAAATGTTGAGCCAGTAAAATAGTAGCTCCTAAAGTGTAAACTGCTCATTTTTCCCGTATAGCATGATGAGCCCAAGTTACAACAACTTCGGATGAAAGGAGAACTGGGGTATCAAGAAAAGGGACTTCCCAATTCTCCCCAATGAAAGAAAGGAGAAGAGGTTTCATTTCTTTCATTTTGGTATTATTATTAGTGAAAATAGTTTCATTTCATACAAGATACTATAAGGGTCCAATATCTTAATAGCTCCTTTGTGAAGTTTGTGAAGCTTTGAATGGGGGATCTCCTAGACTTGGTCAATGGAGTATCATCATGAAGTCAATCCCTTTATTTAGTCCTCCCATTAGGTGTTGAAAAATTGGCCGCCCATTGAATTTTTTTTTTTTTTTTTTTTTAGGGTCATTCATGTTTTCCTATCTTCAAAATCAGTAAACTTTTTTTTTTTTTTTTGGTATAAAAAAAATTATAAGTCAACATTTTTCGCTTTAGCTTCTTTCCCAAATATCCAAACAGAATGAGAACAAAACCTATACGTTTATTTAACATAAAATACAAAAGTTCATTCTGTATTTTTCAAAAATGCGGTTGCATGTTATCCCTTTTGTTTCTCTAATCATCTAAAATTTTTGGTTTTATTATTTATTATAAGGTAATATAACGAATCTTAAATTTGTTTTGCCTGTTATCATGTATTGGATTCTATTACAATTTCAAAGTAAATAAATAAATAAAGATTTTCATGGGTAATTATTTATTGAGAAACGGTAACAAATAGCATAACCAAAAGGTACTGATGAAAATTATAACATGTTTTTAAATTGATGATAAATTATAGTATTTTTTTCATTTTATTTTTATTTAATTCTTATTTTACCTTTTTCTTCACCCTCACCTATCTCCCCCTTTCTCTCTGTCTTCTCTCTCTTTCCTCTCTGTCTCTGTCTCGCTTCTCTCATCGACCGAAGATTAGGACAGCGACGGCAACGGATTTGCAACGGTGTTGGGACCACGACGGTGATGAGGTTGCGCGATATCGAATCCATCGCTTTCTTTTCCGACGATCGGTTTCCCTCGTGATCTTATTCTTTGGGATTTGTTGGATTTTTTTGTAGGTGAACTGGTCAAGGATTGGCACCGGTGACGTTCGAGATCGAATAGAGTTGCAAAGATGACAGCGGAGCAGCTTTTCGCTGACGTTTTTTGTTGCGGCAGATTGTTGTCGGCTTTTGCTTTCTGTAGGTATTGCGTTGAGGTCAGCGGCTGCTTTTTCCGTCGGTGGCTGCAACGTCCAGTGGTGGGCAGCAAAAATGGGCGACAGTGGCAGCGGTGATTTGGGAAAGTTAGGGTCTAGCTTTTCATTTGTGATTGATGTCTGGCTGCTTTTCTTCGATCTCTAGCATAATAGGGGCTGCAATGGCGACCTAGTAGTCGTGATGTTGCCTCCATTGCATGGTCGTTGACGGCGGTGGGCGGCGAGTAGCAATGACCAAGGGTTCGGGTTAGGTTGATTTGGGGCTAATTTGGGGTTAATTTGTTATATCAACTAATTCCCTAGAGTTTTTGTCAATATTAAAGAATTATAGTGTTAGTTGGTAAAAGAAAGTATGAAATGTACTAATAGAAACTGAAACAAATTTTATAAAAAAAAAAAAAAAACCAAATTTATTTAGAAATACTGATATTTGTAGTATAAACTAAGACATATTAACTATGTAAAATTTAAATACAATAAATCCAAATATTTATTAGTAAATCTAGATATTTGAAAATTAGTAAAAATTGATATTTACTAGTAAATACAGGTGCATTTCAACTGTGTAAAATTTAAATACAATAAATCCAAATATTTATTAGTAAATCTAGATATTTACTAATAAATATAATGCACATTAACTACTTAAATCTAAGTCTGAGATTTACCTCATTTAAGGTAAATATTATATTAATATTAGATTTATTAATAAAATAATTCAGATAAATATCATTATTTAAGACAATACCATTATTTATAGATAAATATCATTTTTACGGTTTTTTATTCAATGAGTAAATATCAGTTTATCAAGCTAACATCATATTTACTGATAAATAAATAATATAAAAACCATTATTATCATGTCAATTCCATTATTTACAAGTAAATATCATTATTTAGTGTTTTTATCTAACGAGTAAATATCACATTTATCAAGTAAATATAAGATTAATTGATAAATAAATTATTGTTTTCATGTAAATACCATTAATTACATGTAAATATCACTATTTATTGATGAATACCATATTAACATAATATAGCAAATACTGTATTTACAAGTAAATAATTGGATTTACCTTATTTAATTGTAGATTGACTAGTAAATATTTAGATTTACTACACAAACTAATTAAAAAACAATGCATATAAATTGAAAATAACATAACAACTTCGCGAAATCGCGAGAAAGAGAGAGGGGGGGCCGGGGAGGGTGGCGGCCGGGGGGAGGGAGGTCGTCGGGGGTGGGGGAGGCTGGGGGAGGGGGCGGGGCTGGGGGGCTGGCTGGGGGCCGGGGGTGGGTGCCGGCCGGAGGGAGGGAAAAGAGAGAAGAGGGAAGAGAGAGAGAAGAGAAGAGAGAGGGGGGTCGTCAGGGGTGGTGCCGGGGGAGGGTGGCGGCCGGGGGTGGGGGCCGGCGGGAGGGAGGGGAAGAGAGAGAAAGGGGAAGAGAGAGAGAAGAGAAGAAAGAGAAAGGGAAAGAGAGAGAAATTGGATCGCTGGCGGCCGGAAAAAATGCCGGAAGTGGGTCGCCGGCGTCGGTCGCCAGCGTCAGGGTGGGTCACCGGCGTAGGTCTCCGGCGGTGGAAAGGTCACCGGCGGCGGAGAAGACTTGGGGTGGGAAAGTTTATATGAGGTAAGGTCTATGATAACAATGAAATATCAACCGTTCGATTAAAATCGAACGGTTAAAAAAAGAACTCTACTGATAGGGTATCTGGGAGAGGCTCTACCACAGCCTCTCCCAATTTTTTCTCTTTGTAACTTGATTTAATTTTTTTTGGTATTTTAATTATCCGGGGGGGTTTTTTTTTCCTTTTTATCAGATTATTGAGATGTTTAAATTTATTATAACCATTTTTGTATAGAAATGTATTTACAGTTGTAACTATTGTAATTTTTATTGTATTCTTTAATTTTTTTTTCATTATGTAATCTGATAATGCAATACTAGATTTTTTTTCCCATATGCATTTTTAGTTTGTTTAAATTTGTATTACAAAAAATGATAGTTTATAAAGACCATAAATGACATAATTTACTTATTGTTTTATCTAATGAATATAACTTTTTATAAGAAAAAAAAATTAAAAAAATTAAAGTGCAAATTAACATCTTTATTAAGTATGATAAATTATACCTAATTAAATTTAGCCAAATAAAATATCATATCTGTTTATATACTTTCCAAAAATTCGTTAAATTTTTTACCTGAATGATATAACATGGGATATACAATAAAATTAATAAAAATTTAGACAAATAACTGTCATATACAAATTAAATAAAAATATATAATTTCTAATTGAAACAATTTAATATATAAAAGTTTGAATTTATTAAATACATTTCACAGACCATAAAATTTATCACCCGAGACTTCAAGAACATAAAATAAATAGAAATGATAATAAGTAGCAAAAAAACAAACGAAAAAAGTTTAGTTCTCAATTTACGAATACTTTACACACAAAAAAAAAAACCCCCCTTTTCATATACTTAAAAAATAAACTAATATAATTAAATATGGCACCAAAAATAAATAACAATTTAAAATATAAAATTGGTAAAATAAAATATAAAAATCTGTGAGTATAAGAGTTGTATAAATTTACAATAAAATTTAAATAAAATTAAAAATAGAAAAAGAAAAAGTATAGATAAATAATTATATGTTATTCAATTATTTCCAATTAAAAAAAATTATATACTTTAAATAATAGTTTAAAATTTTAAATTATTCAATAAAAAAATTTTAATAGCAAAAATAATAATATTACATTTAAAGAATGAATTAATACAATTAAATTATATTATTAAATATAAAACAAAGTAAGTAAAAAATTTTCAAATCAAATAATAATTTAC
The DNA here is from genome assembly GCA_025413025.1 of Ficus hispida. Taxonomy (NCBI): domain Eukaryota; kingdom Viridiplantae; phylum Streptophyta; class Magnoliopsida; order Rosales; family Moraceae; genus Ficus; species Ficus hispida. Next base: position 21,616,390 of record CM046369.1, read on the forward strand.
AGAAACTTTAAAATATAAAAGGTCTATAAAATTACAATAAAATTAAAAATCATCAATAATTTTTCTACTGTAATGAAATATAATTATAAAAAATGTGTACTTATAATTATTATAACTAAATTATTATTTATGTCATATATTAATATTATTCTTTACACATAATATTTTTTTTAATATTCGATATTATTATTTTTTTACTTTTTGACTTCTTTTCTTTTTATCTTCTTTTTGTTTACACAAAATGTTCAATTAGTTTCTTTTATATTTATATCTATAATCTTTACAGTAAATTTTTTTATTGTCTGCACTACCAACTGAATCCTCCAAACATACCTCACCACCACTAGAAGAAATTGAATCAAGTTACGTTACTATTTATAATTTATTAAATTTTTTCCCTCTTTACTCAATATATACATACATAAATTAAATACTATTATATAAATAAATATATTATTATTTCAGCCCTCAGCACTAACCTTCCATACCAGAAATACAAACATATTCAGCTGACTCATCCAGAAAATGGAAGGAAACAAGGTATAATTATCTATTATATATAATCACATATTATGTAATCATACTTATTTCAGTTTTATTTATAAATATAAAATAACTAATTTTTTTTCCCTATCATAACAGATCAGAAGAAAAGTTAAAGAAAATTAAACATGGCTGACGACATTTCAGTAAAAACTATCTGATTTCTAAAACTTTTATTTGTAAACATATATCCATATATGTTTGTATGTATATATAACTCTGACACTTTAATATAAACATGAATATATGTACTTTAATATTAGCACAGTAAATACTCAAAAAAATATAGTTAATGTATATATAATCTTTATCTTAATCAACTGCTTTTATTATATAATACTTAGTTTTTTCGGTTTATATTTTTTCTTCCGTTGCACGGGTAGTTAGGCTAGTACATGCTAATTGTGTTTGTTGAGTGATTCAGTAGTTGCTGAAGTTGTTTGTGTGTCCGCTAGGTCCTTCCAGAGGTTATTGTCTCTTACCTAGAATTTGGATATTGTTTTGTAGATGTGGTGTGTTTTGGATATAGTCTGCTCATCACTGATGTCGTTTTATTAGATTGGTTGTCGTTTTTGGATGAATTCTTATATTTTCTTGCTGTCGTTTTTCCGTTGCACTTGTGTTTCAACTCATGTTTATTAGTTTCATTTAGATTGATTTACTATGCGTGTCAAATGGTTTTAGTTTTAGACCTCTTTCACAAACGTGGGTAGAGGTAAGTTTTTGTTTTTTTGTTTTTTTGTTTTTTTTGGATTTTTACTGCTATTACTATAAATTTTTATGAGTATGTGAAAGCTCAAACTTTTCTGTCAAATGTTAGAACTGTGAAAGTGAGGGATTTGTTTTCTTAGTTTTCTTGGTGTAATTAAATTTCCATAAAAAGGCATTAAAAAAAGATCAAAAATATAAAAGTAATAAAATATAAAAAATAGACCAGTACATAAAAAAAAACTAAAATGAAAAAAATTGTTTAGAAGACAATATTTTAATATTTAATTAAAAGTATTTTCTTAAACCAATGTGATTTATTTATAACTAATTTGTAAAAAAAAATTTACAAGAAAATATAAAAATTTACAAAATATGAAATAATTTTTTTTTATATATGAAATACATTTTTGAAAAAAAAACATAACATAAATATTTATACTAAGGATACATCTTTAAAAAATGTAAAATATAGAAATTGTATTTAAATTTTAGAAAATTATTGCATTGAGATAATTAATATATATGTTATAAAATTTTAGATTTATAACTATTTTTTTAAATCTTTTTTTTAAATATGAAATACATTTAAAAAAACATAAAGTAAATATTTATACTAAGGATAAATCTTTAAAAAATGTAAAATATAGAAATTGCATTTAAATTTCAGAAAATTATTGCATTGAGATAATTAATATATATGTTATAAAATTTTAGATGTATAACTATTTTTTTTCTTATTTTTAATAAATAAATCCTATAAATCGTGGATGATATATGTCATTTAGTGATGGTATTAGAGCTTTCAAATAATTTTCTCTCTCTATTACTTCATAGACTCCACAGTTCCACCCTTTTTTATTTTCCAACACACCCTTCCTCTCCCACCCTCCCTCGAACACATAAGCCAAAAATAACAAAAAAAAAAAGCTCTTTCTTTCTCTCTCTTTCTCTCTCTCTCTCTCTCTCTCTCACGCTCCCTTCAAAAAAAAAAAAAAAACAAAACAAAACAAAACATAACAAAAAACAAAAATGGTATTTCTCTCTCATTTCATGGACCCTACATTCCCCACTCCCCATTCTTTCTTTCTCAAGTCCCAACGCATTTCTGTCTCATATTTTAATGTTTTAATTAAGAGTATTTTCTTAAACCAATGTGATTTATTTATAACAAAATGTGTAAAAGAAATTACAAGAAAATATAAAAATTTACAAAACATGAAATAAATCTTCTTTTTTGAAATATGAAATACATTTTTTAAAGTAAAACATAAAATAAATATTTATACTAAGGATAAATCGTTAAAAAATGTAAAATATAGAAATTGTATTTAAATTTTAGAAAATTAATGCATTGAGATGATTAATATATATGTTATAAAATTTTAGATGTATAACTATTTTTTCTTATTTTTTAATAAATAAACACTGTAAATCGTCCATGATATGTCATTTAGTGATAATATTAGAGCATTCAAATAATTTTCTCTCTCTTTATTCTTTTATGGACTCCACATGTTCCCCTTTTTTCCTTTTTTTAAATTTTCCAACACACCCGTTCTCTCCCACCCTCCCTCGAACACATAAGCCAAAAAAAAAAAACGAAAAAAAAAAAAACGTGGACATGGACATGTGAACCCAGCTTTAACTTTGTGCCTTCCAAGAAATTTTCTAGGGCAAAGACGTGGTCATGTCAATCCAGCTTGTGCCTTCCAAAAAAATCACCCAAACCCAAATTTTTTTTTCATGGTTATTTATTTTATTTAAACAAATTACTTAATATACTAAAAAGATGTAAATTTTTACTGTTCAGTAAATAATAAAAATGTACGGTAAAATTACCTTCTAACTTTCAAATCCTTTACCTTTTCTCGGATTGAACAGTTATTTACCGGTTTTGCTCTTTTGGCATTGTCCGGACTTTTTTGCCCTTTTTTTGTGTGTACCGGTTATGTGGTGTATAGCGGTTTCCTGTTTTTACCCTTGAAACCCTATTTGTGGGGTTCTCTTCTTCTTGCCGCCCCTCTCCTTTGTTGGTTTCCTATTCTCTTCTTCGCTCCTTTCTCTCTCTCTCTTTACTTTGTTGTTTTACATTTTGTTGGTTTCCTAGTATCTACCATACTAGATACAGATATTATTTGCTAATAGGGTGGCCTGTTTGCTCGTTTTGATAATTTCCAAGATTTGCTGGCTGTGATAATGGCTGTTGCTCCTGCTTCTGCTTCTTCTTCTTATTCAATGTCCAGTGACTCTAGTCTGGCGAAATATGAAGTATTTCTCAACTTCAGAGGCGAGGATACCCGTGAAAAATTTTTGAGCCATCTTCATGCCAAATTGATTCAAAAGAACATCAAAACATACATAGATTATAAAATTCCAAAGGGAGGTAACATTTCAAAAGAACTTATTGAAGCCATACAGGGATCGAAGATTTCATTGATAATTTTCTCTGAAAAGTATGCCTTCTCATCATGGTGTTTGGAAGAAGTGGTGTGTATTTTCAAATGCAAAAAAGAACATGGACAGACTATTGTACCTGTTTTTTATGATATAGAACCATCACTTGTGCGGAGACAACTCGACAGGGGTCAACCAGCTTTTGAAAAACATATCAAGGAGAAAGCGGCCGGCAAGGTGGAGGAGTGGAAAAACGCTTTGATAGAAGCAGCCAGTATTAGTTGCTGGGATTCACAGACGTACAATGGGTAATTATATGCTTAATATTTTCTATTTCCGTACATCAAATTTTTTTTTTTTTTTAATAATATCGTTGTCGCTCTTCTAATAGTAATTCTTACAATTTTGTGCTTAACAGAAATTTGCTTATTACATTTAAAAAAAAAAAAAACCCCCCAAATAATGTAGTTTGCGTCATTATCATGAATTATATGCCACTTACCATAAAAGGTAATCATCTCTAAGTAGGTGTATTTTACTTGATCCTTTATATTAACACCAATTTCCTTTTATGTTTTCTTTTTCTTTTTCTTTTTTTCTTTTTAAGAAAAGCATTAAGGATTTTAGTACCACCAATTATCAAGTAATTAACACTGTTTGATCTGTTTTTGCTATTTTACCGGTTTCAGTTATCGTCTAATTAATTAAAATACAAAAAGCAAGAAAAACTCATGTAATTATATTGTGGTTTCAGTAACACCTACATCACAGAACCACACCCAACTATTGAACAATCAACTAATTAATAATGATTACATACACCAATCAAACTTATACAAGTATGACTCTTTTTAATTGCAATAACCCGATTGCTCAAGCGGTCTCTAAATCTAATTTCTTAAACCTAATTTTTACTTGTTTATTTGTGAAAATGCAGAACATTTTTTGTTTTATAACACAATTTTTAACAATTTATCAGTCGTCAAAAATAGTTTTTAACATGCCAGACATTCTATTATATAATACAAACCACAAACTTTTACAGTCTTAATAAAAGTGTTACAAGCATACAGCTAGATCATAAATTGACGAGGTCCTTAGCTCATAGATCTTTAATGGTGGTTGGTGGATGGGGGGCGTGTACTGAGATTTTATTTCTTTTAGGCTAACCTTTTTCTTTTCTTTCCTTTTTTGTTTTTCAAATAAATAATAATAATAAGAGTTAGTAGATGTATTCAACATTTCTTTATCATCTTCATCAATTGTAATCAAAATAAGATCATAATAAAAATAAAAAAGAGTATGAATATTATATGTACGGTTGTATGTTTTTTTTTTTTTGAATAAAAGGATCTGGATAGTCTTATTATTTTCAGGTTTTTAATTTTATAAGCAAGAATCTATTTTTTTAGGTATGATAGCAAGACATATTTTTTATACTAATTTTTCTCAATCGGCCATCCGAGATCTATTATGCGCTATCATCAAACCATAATTCAATAGCCGAAGTTACAACGAGACCTAAAGATAAATAATATGAATCGAATATAGATGAATAAAGAAGAGAAGTCTAACAAAAACATCTATACTTATCACCCCATCCACCCCATATGTGTTTGTTGAATGTATTATTGACAATATCAAATCCCATTCCTAAATCCTTAAAAAAAAAAAATATATATATATATATATATAACATTCTTAATATTACATGTGTTATGTGTTTGAAGAAGTATTTTCTTTTTGCCTTTTCCTGACAAAAATGCTATTTACTAGTTCCACTGGCTATTTTTTTTTTTTTTAAATTTCCTTCTACCTTCCAGGAAATTTCGCAGAAGAATATAAAAATAAAAATAGAAACCTCTGGAAAAGTAGGACAACAAGATGTTGACCTACTGTTTGGTCTTCTCTCTTGGAAAAAAATTAAAAAAAAAAAAAGATATATATGTTTCACACCATAGTGTTTTTTTTTTTTTAATCTCTCTCTCTCTCTCCCTCTCTCTCGTTTCTCAGATTCAAACAAACTCGCACGCTTGATCTTCGGGTATGTCGTCTCTCTCTTCCTCTTTCTACACGTTCAGCAGTTTTTCATCTGATTTGGCTAATGATCAGTTACTTAATCCTATAATCAGATTTGAAATTTGAGTTCTAATTGCTATTTCCTTTGGCTAATTGTTTTGTTTAGAACAACAACCAATCAAGCAACATAGGTTTTATTTTAATTTAATTTTTCTTAAGAATTAGGAAGTTCAAAAAGAGAGAGAAAGAGAGAGAGAGAGAGAGAGAGCTGAGAACTTGTTTAAAAGTTTCAAGATAATTTCTTCTCTGTATTTTTGGAAAGAGGTCTGCGGTAGTTTTTCTTTTCTTTAACTTGAAGAGCTTATTTAAAGATTGCGGTATCTTTTTGTGAAGATCATGGTCATTTATTTAACTTTTATATTTTATAACCACGTATTAATTTCCTAATGTTAGTCACTTGTAAAAGGAGGAAACGAACTAATGGCGGCTTGTGATTCCTGTTCTCACGGCGTTTGGAATGAGATGATTAAATATGATGTGTTTATCAATTTTAGATGTGAGGATATCCGATCTAATTTTACAAGTCATCTTTATTTCAGAAACCTTATGACATATTGTTATTCTGCTTTGCTAAGCTTTTTTCAAACTTTGAACTGAGTACTCGGTTGGTTTACCATCCTAGATACAGAATATTTGCGAAGAGGGTGGCCTTTTCGCTCGTCTTGATAATTTCCAAGATTTGCTGGCTGTGAATATGGCTGTTGCTCCTGCTTCTTCTTCTTCTTCTTCTTCTTCAGCATCCACTCCGGCGAAACATGATGTATTTCTCAGCTTTAGAGGCGAGGATACCCGCGCCAGATTTACAAGCCATCTTCATGACAAATTGATTCAAAAGAACATCAAAACATACATAGATTATAAAATTCCAAAGGGAGGTAACATTTCAAAAGAACTTATTGAAGCCATACAGGGATCGAAGATTTCATTGATAATTTTCTCTGAAAAATATGCCTTCTCATCATGGTGTTTGGAAGAAGTGGTGTGTATTCTCAAATGCAAAAAAGAACATGGACAGACTATTGTACCTGTTTTTTATGATATAGAACCATCACTTGTGCGAAGACAACTCGACAGGGGTCAACCAGCTTTTGAAAAACATATCAAGGAGAAAGCGGCCGGCAAGGTGGAGGAGTGGAAAAACGCTTTGATAGAAGCAGCCAGTATTAGTGGCTGGGATTCACAGACGTACAATGGGTAATTATATGCTTAATATTTTCTATTTCCGTACATCAATTTTTTTTTTTTTTTTTTTTTAATAATATCGTTATCGCTCTTCTAATAGTAATTCTTACAATTTTGTGCTTAACAGAATTTGCTTATTACATTTAAAAAAAAAAAAACCCCCCAAATAATGTAGTTTGGGTCATTATCATGAATTATATGCCTCTTACCATAAAAGGTGATCATCTCTAAGTAGGTGTATTTTACTTGATCCTTTATATTAACACCAATTTCCTATTATGTTTTCTTTTTAAGAAATGCATTATGGTTTTTGGTACCACCAATTATCAAGTAATTAACACTGTTTGATCTGTTTTTGCTATTTTTCCAGTTTCAGTTATTGTCTAATTAATTAAAATAAAAAAAGTAAGAAGAACTCATGTAATTATATTTTGGTTTCAGTAACTCCTACATAACCCAACTATTGAACAATCAACTAATTAATAATGATTACATATGCCAATCAAACCTATACAAGTATGACTCTTTTTAATTGCAATGACCTGATTACTCTAGCCGTCTCTAAATCTAATTTCTTAAACCTAATTTTTACTTGTTTACTTGTGAAAATGCAGAACATTTTTTGTTTTATAACACAATTTTGAACAATTTATCAGTCGTCAAAAATAGTTTTTTAACATACCAGACATTCTATTATATAATACAAACCACAAACTTTTACAGTCTTAATAAAAGTGTTACTAGCAGACAACTAAATCATAATACTTTACTACATTAATATTACACAGAACAATATAACAGGTGACATGCATGTATAATAACTTTTACTAATGAAATTTTTGTAAATCTCTAATTCACTAAATTTCATGTAACAAAAATATTGGTCCTCACATTAATTTTGTCCTTGCATTAATATATCAAAATGGTTAAGAATTAAAGTTTACGACCATCTCCAAGACCACTAGTCTTTTTATTATTGCATGAAATATATAGACGACCACTACCATATATTGCATAAAAATCGTTTTATGTTCTATTTTTCTGACTATTATTTTTCGTTCATGTACGGTAGAACTGAGGCGAAATTTGTCGAGGACATTGCAAAAGACATTCTGGCGAAACTGATTGAAATGTACTCATCAAGCAATGAGTTAAAAGGCCTTGTTGGAATTGACAAAAACATTGAGGAAATGAAACAGTTGTTGCGCATTGACGACTCGACAACAGTTCGCATGATTGGCATTTGGGGAATGGGTGGTCTGGGCAAGACAACGCTTGCTCGTGTTTTATTCAAGCAACTTTCCTCTGAATTTGAAGGTTGCTGCTTTCTTGCAAATGTGAGGGAAGAATTCGGAAAACGTGACAGCCTGGAAAGTTTGGAAAAAAAACTACTTTCTGAATTATTGGAGGAAAATGATCTAAAAACCATTACCGATTTTGAGAGGGACACACTGCCCTGTAAAAAGGTCCTGATTGTTCTCGATGATGTGGACAATCCACAGCAATTAGACCTTTTAGCTCCAGATCATGATCGTTTTGGACCTGGGAGTAGAGTTATTTTAACGACAAGAGATGCACAGGTGCTCAGGGATAGAGTAGATGAGAAATATGAGCTAAAGAAATTAGGTTCTGATGATTCTCTTCGGCTCTTTATTGCTCATGCTTTTAAGAGGAGCTACACTCCCACAGCTGAGGATGTAATTCTGTCAGAAAGAGTGGTAAACTATGCTGATGGGAACCCCTTGGCTCTCAAAGTTTTAGGGCCTTTGCTCCGTTCAAAGAGAAAAGAAACTTGGGAAACTGAGCTAGAAAAACTTAAAAAATTCCCAAACGAAAGAATTCACAATGTATTAAGAGTAAGTTTTGATGGACTGGATAAAACAGAGAAGGCTATATTTCTTGACATTGCATGTCTTTTCAGGATTGGATTGGCAACCTGCAGAAAATATGTAGAACGTATACTGAGCGTTCATCGTCCCTGGGTCAATATAGGAATAGATTGTCTTATTGAAAAGTCTCTCATAACTGTCAAAGATCACAACAATCTTGCAATCCATGATCTGTTAAGAGAAATGGGTTGGGAAATTGAAAGACAACAATGCAAGCGTACTAGATTGTGGGATGAGGAGGAGCTCTACGATGTCTTCACAACTAATACAGTAAGTGTCGAGTCCAATTTTAATAAAATTGATACACTTTCCTCCAAAAGATCACGAAATGCAATTCTTCCCAACAGATGACTTGATTGGATTTTTTTCGTATTTGGTTTTCTGTAGCCCTATGGGCCTTGTGTATAACCTTTTGCTATTTATTATCAGGGGACTCCAAATGTTGTTGAAGGAATATCTTGCTTGATTGGTTGGCAAAGAAGAGACTGGTGTCCTACCATGTTCCAAGGGATGCATAAGCTATGGTTGTTGCATATTCCCTACATTTTAGCAGACTTTCCTCAAGGTCTTCAATATCTTCCCAAGTCACTTAAATGTCTCATGATCAAATATTGTCCGTGGAAATCTCTGCCATCACATTTCATGGCACCTGCACTTGTCGAACTTAGGATGCCTCATAGCAAGCTTGAGCAACTTTGGAGTGGAGTCCCGGTATGCTTTAATTTAACAATTTTCTTCTGCAGGATATGGTATTTAAATATTAGCTTATTAAATTCTCTTTCTTTCCTTTTTTTTTTTTTTGGGCAACAGAATCTTGGAAGCTTAAATTATGTTGATCTTAGTCACTGCAAGTACCTTACTGAAATTTCTGCTCTCTCTCAAGCTCCAAACCTTGTGAGTGTAGATCTTAGTTTCTGCTCAAGTTTACAACAAGTACCTCCACTTAAATTTCAAATTGGTGACAAGCTTACTTCTTTGGATCAGAGCCACAACAACTGTTATTGTAATAAATGTCCAACTTTGGGACACCTTAAACTTGACTGCTGCACTAATCTTAAAGATGTTCAGACGACATCTGGGAATCTGAAAGAATTGCATCTAAGTAATTCAACTTCAATAAAAGAATTGTCACCTTCAATTTGCTCTCTTTATGATCTTGTTTACTTGAATCTCAACAATTGTGACCACCTTGAGAGTCTTCCAAATGATATTCAGATGCTAAAATCCTTGAAGCGTCTTAATCTAAACAATTGCTTTTCCTTTGAGACTCTACCAGTGCTTCCAAGATCATTGATCGAGTTAGATTTGACTAGAACGTTAATAAAAAGAGTGCCTTTATCATCCATTGAGCACTCCTTTAGTCTTGAGAAGCTGACGTTGCATAGTTGCGAAAACCTTCAGAGTCTACCAAGTGATATGCAAATGCTGAAGTCTTTGACAGGTCTTGATCTAAACGGATGCTTTTCCTTTAACAAGTTGCCTGTGCTTCCAAGTTCATTGATCGAGTTGGATTTGACTGGAACGTCAATAGAAGAGGTTCCTTCATCATCCATTGAGCACCTCTTTGATCTTAAGGAGCTGACGTTGCATGGTTGTGAAAAGCTTAAGAGTCTGCCAAGTGATATGCAAATGCTGAAGTCTTTGACAGGTCTTGATCTAAACGGATGCTTTTCCTTTAACAAGTTGCCTGTGCTTCCAAGTTCATTGATCGAGTTGGATTTGACTGGAACGTCAATAGAAGAGGTTCCTTCATCATCCATTGAGCACCTTTTTGATCTTAAGGAGCTGACGTTGCATGGTTGCAAAAAGCTTAAGAGTCTGCCAAGTGATATGCAAATGCTGAAGTTTTTGACACATCTTGATCTAAATGGATGCTCTTCTTTTGACAAGTTGCCTGTGCTTCCAAGATCATTGATCAAGTTAGATTTGGCTGGAACGTTAATAGAAGAGGTGCCTTCATCATCCATTGAGCACCTCTTTGGTCTTAAGAAGCTGACGTTGCATGGTTGCGAAAAACTTAAGAGTCTGCCAAGTGATATGCAAATGCTGAAGTTTTTGAGAAGTCTTGATCTAAAGGGATGCTTTTCCTTTAACAAGTTGCTTGTGCTTCCAAGATCATTGATCGAGTTGGATTTGACGGGAACGTCAATAGAAGAGGTTCCTTCATCATCCATTGAGCACCTCTTTGATCTTAAGGAGCTGACGTTGCATGGTTGTGAAAAGCTTAAGAGTCTGCCAAGTGATATGCAAATGCTGAAGTCTTTGACACATCTTGATCTAAATGGATGCTCTTCTTTTGACAAGTTGCCTGTGCTTCCAAGATCATTAATCGAGTTAGATTTGGCTAGAACGTCAATAGAAGAGGTGCCTTCATCATTCATTGAGAACCTCTTTGGTCTTAAGAAGCTGACGTTGCATGTTTGCAAAAAACTTAAGAGTCTGCCAAGTGATATGCAAATGCTGAAGTCTTTGAGAAGTCTTGATCTAAAGGGATGCTTTTCCTTTAACAAGTTGCCTGTGCTTCCAAGATCATTAATCGAGTTGGATTTGACGGGAACGTCAATAGAAGAGATTCCTTCATCATCCATTGAGCACTTCTTTGATCTTAAGGAGCTGACATTGCATGGTTGTGAAAAGCTTAAGAGTCTGCCAAGTGATATGCAAATGCTGAAGTCTTTGACACATCTTGATCTAAATGGATGCTCTTTCTTTGACAAGTTGCCTATGCTTCCAAGATCATTAATCAAGTTAGATTTGGCTAGAACGTCAATAGAAGAGGTGCCTTCATCATCCATTGAGCACCTCTTTCGTCTTGAGAAGCTGACGTTGCATGGTTGCGAAAACCTTAAGAGTCTACCAAGTGATATGCAAATGCTGAAGTCTTTGACAGGTCTTGATCTAAACGGATGCTTTTCCTTTAACAAGTTGCCTGTGCTTCCAAGTTCATTGATCGAGTTGGATTTGACTGGAACGTCAATAGAAGAGGTTCCTTCATCATCCATTGAGCACCTCTTTGATCTTAAGGAGCTGACGTTGCATGGTTGCGAAAAGCTTAAGAGTCTGCCAAGTGATATGCAAATGCTGAAGTCTTTGACAGGTCTTGATCTAAACGGATGCTTTTCCTTTAACAAGTTACCTGTGCTTCCAAGTTCATTGATCGAGTTGGATTTGACTGGAACGTCAATAGAAGAGGTTCCTTCCTCATCCATTGAGCACCTCTTTGATCTTAAGGAGCTGACGTTGCATGGTTGCGAAAAGCTTAAGAGTCTGCCAAGTTATATGCAAATGCTGAAGTCTTTGAAACATCTTGATCTAAATGGATGCTCTTCTTTTGACAAGTTGCCTACGTTTCCAAGATCATTAATCAAGTTAGATTTGGCTAGAACGTCAATAGAAAAGGTGCCTTACTCATCCATTATGCTCCTCTTGGGTCTTAAGAAGCTGACGTTGCATGGTTGCAAAAGCCTTAAGAGTCTGACAAGTTCTATGGTATTGCTGATGTCTTTGACACTTCTTGATCTAAAAGGATGCTCTTCTTTTGAAAAGTTAGATTTGCTTCCAAGATCATTGATCGAGTTGGATTTGACCGGAACGTCAATAGAAGAGTTGTCTTCATCATCCATTGAGCAACTATTTGATCTTAAGGAGCTGACGTTGCATGGTTGCAAAAGCCTTAAGAGTCTGCCAAGTGATATGCAAATGCTGAAGTCTTTGACACGTCTTGATCTAAACGGATGCTTTTCCTTTAACAAGTTGCCTGTGCTTCCAAGTTCATTGATCGAGTTGGATTTGACTGGAACGTCAATAGAAGAGGTTCCTTCATCATCCATTGAGCACCTCTTTGATCTTAAGGAGCTGACGTTGCATGGTTGCAAAGGCCTTAAGAGTCTGCCAAGTGATATGCAAATGCTGAAGTCTTTGAAAGGTCTTGATCTAAACGGATGCTTTTCCTTTAACAAGTTGCCTGTGCTTCCAAGTTCATTGATCGAGTTGGATTTGACCGGAACGTCAATAGAAGAGGTTCCTTCATCATCCATTGAGCACCTCTTTGATCTTAAGGAGCTGACGTTGCATGGTTGCAAAAAGCTTAAGAGTCTGCCAAGTGATATGCAAATGCTGAAGTCTTTGACAGGTCTTGATCTAAACGGATGCTTTTCCTTTAACAAGTTACCTGTGCTTCCAAGTTCATTGATCGAGTTGGATTTGACCGGAACGTCAATAGAAGAGGTTCCTTCATCATCCATTGAGCACCTCTTTGATCTTAAGGAGCTGACGTTGCATGGTTGCAAAAAGCTTAAGAGTCTGCCAAGTGATATGCAAATGCTGAAGTCTTTGACACGTCTTGATCTAAACGGATGCTTTTCCTTTAACAAGTTGCCTGTGCTTCCAAGTTCATTGATCGAGTTGGATTTGACTGGAACGTCAATAGAAGAGGTTCCTTCATCATCCCTTATGTTCCTCTTTAGTTTTGAGAAGCTGACGTTGCATGGTTGCAAAAGCCTTAAGAGTCTGCCAAGGTTTATGGTATTGCTGATGTCTTTGACACTTCTTGATCTAAAAGGATGCTCTTCCTTTGAAAAGTTAGATTTGCTTCCAAGATCATTGATCGAGTTGGATTTGACCGGAACGTCAATAGAAGAGTTGTCTTCAACATCCATTGAGCAACTATTTGATCTTAAGGAGCTGACGTTGCATGGTTGCAAAAGCCTTAAGAGTCTGCCAAGTGATATGCAAATGCTGAAGTCTTTGACACGTCTTGATCTAAACGGATGCTTTTCCTTTAACAAGTTGCCTGTGCTTCCAAGTTCATTGATCGAGTTGGATTTGACTGGAACGTCAATAGAAGAGGTTCCTTCATCATCCATTGAGCACCTCTTTGATCTTAAGGAGTTGACGTTGCATGGTTGCGAAAAGCTTAAGAGTCTGCCAAGTGATATGCAAATGCTGAAGTCTTTGACAGGTCTTGATCTAAACGGATGCTATTCCTTTGACAAGTTACCTGTGCTTCCAAGATCATTGATCGAGTTGGATTTGACCAGAACGTCAATAGAAGAGGTGTCTTCATCATCCATTGAGCAACTATTTGATCTTAAGGAGTTGACGTTGCATGGTTGCAAAAGCCTTAAGAGTCTGCCAAGTGATATGCAAATGCTGAAGTCTTTGACACATCTTGATCTAAATGGATGCTCTTCTTTTGACAAGTTGCCTGTGCTTCCAAGATCATTGATCAAGTTAGATTTGGCTGGAACGTCAATAGAAGAGGTGCCTTTATCATCCATTGAGCACCATTTGGTCTTAAGAAGCTGACGTTGCATGGTTGCGAAAAGTTTAAGAGTCTGCCAAGTGATATGCAAATGCTGAAGTCTTTGACACATATTGATCTAAATGGATGCTCTTCTTTTGACAAGTTGCCTGTGCTTCCAAGATCATTGATCAAGTTAGATTTGGCTGGAACGTCAATAGAAGAGGTGCCTTCATCATCCAATGAGCACCATTTGGTCTTAAGAAGCTGACGTTGCATGGTTGCGAAAAGCTTAAGAGTCTGCCAAGTGATATGCAAATGCTGAAGTCTTTGACAGGTCTTGATCTAAACGGATGCTATTCCTTTGACAAGTTACCTGTGCTTCAAAGATCATTGATCGAGTTGGATTTGACTGGAACGTCAATAGAACAGGTTCATTCATCATCAATTAAGTACCTCTTTAATCTTAAGGAGCTGGCGATGTATGGTTGCAAAAGCCTTAAGAGTCTGTCAAGTAACGACAACAAGGCCAAGCCCATTTGTCCTCACAGGTGAAACTGGAGCAGCTACAGGAAAATGGAGTATTCAATAGTGATGAGATTGAGAAGCTGAGGAATCTGCTGGGAACTCTTAAGAAGCCATCCTCTTCTGGTGCTTGTTCATTGGCACTCTCAGGTGATTCCTTATTCTCCTTTGGACTGAATGTTTTTGGTAAATTGTTTGAAGATTCATGGATCATAGGCTCAGGAGCCACAGACCACATGACACATGCCTCAAATTTTTTCCATACTTACACCCCATGTTCCAGCACTAGAAAAATCAGCGTTGCCGATGGCACCACAGCCATGGTAGCGGGTGTAGGAGACATCACTGTCACTCCGCGTCTTGTCCTTAAAAATGTTATACATGTCCCAAAATTAACCACCAACCTTGTGTCCATTCAAAAGCTTACTAGAGACTTAAATTGCCATATTACGTTTTATCCTTCTTATTGTGACTTTCAGGACCAGGGTTCGGGGAGGAGGATTGGACGTGCTAAAGAAAAGGACGGACTTTACTATCTTGAGACATCACCTACTCCAAGTATGATCAAGAAAAATTTATCCTCTTCGTTTCTGTCTTCTTGCAATAAATATGCCATATGGTTGCATCATTTTCGTCTTGGGCATCCCTCTTTTGTAGTTTTACAAATTATGTTTCCTTCTTTGTTTAAGGGATTAAATATTAGAACCTTTCATTGTGATATTTGTGAGTATGCCAAACACACTCGGGTTGTTTTTCCCATAAGCAATAAAAGAAGTTCTTCTCCTTTCTATTTAATTCACAGTGATATATGGGGACCTTCTACAGTCCCGAATGTTTCTGGTTCCCGGTGGTTTGTGTCCTTTATTGATGATTGCACTAGAGTATTCTTGCTAAAAAACAAATCAGATGTGAGTACTGTCCTACCAAATTTTCATATGATGATTCAAAATCAGTTTGGTACCAAAATAAGAAGGTTTAGGTCTGACAATGCAAGGGACTATTTTAATCAAATCTTATCTCCCTACTTTCACAAGGAGGGAATCATTCATGAGTCATCCTGCATTAATACCCCACAACAAAATGGGGTAGCTGAAAGAAAAAACGGTCATCTCCTAAACACTACTCGGGCACTTTTGTTTCATCAAAATGTACCAAAACAATATTGGGGGGAAGCAGTTCTTACATCTGCCCACATCATAAATAAAATTCCTTCACGAGTTTTAGGGTCAAAAAGTCCAATGGAAGTTCTGTCTAAATTCTACCCCGACATTAGTGCTACGAACATTCTTACGCCTAGGATATTTGGATGCACTTCATTTGTTCATGTCCATATCAATAATCGGGGCAAATTAGATCCTAGAGCCATTAAGTGTGTCTTTGTAGGATACTCCTCCACACAAAAAGGTTACAAATGTTTTCATCCTCCCACCAGGAAACTCTATATCTCAGCTGATGTTACTTTTGCAGAAGGGAAACCATATTTCACTGAACCTTATCTTCAGGGGGAGCCATCTATCATAGAAGATAAGGATTTCTTTCTACTTGATCTACCACCCTCATTTTCCTTCTATCCCTCCAAATCCTGATGGGATACTCATATAAATTTCTTTATCTAGGTCCCCATGCAAAAAGGCATTCTTCACATCATACTGCTGTAGTTCCCAATTACAGTTGGCTACTAATGACAGTAAAATTCTTACCGTGTTCATCTTCGCGACTGGAGCAAAGGTTTCTTGATAGTCAACTCCATATGTCTGTGTGTATCCTTTGGCAACCAACCTTGCTTTGTAACCAAGGAATGCTTTGATCTTAAGAACAGGAATGCTTGGAAGCAAGCCGGTTGCAACGCCTATAGAGCCAAATCATAGACTTGGAGAGGCTATTGGAGAACAGACAGTAGATAAAGCGATGTATCAGAGATTAGTTGGAAAGCTTATCTATCTTTCTCATACTAGGCCGGATATTGCATACTCTGTGAGCGTCATCAGCCAATTTATGCACGATCCCAGAGAAGTTCATCTTCAGGCTGCCTACCGTGTACTTCACTACTTGAAAGCTAATCCAGGGAAGGGAATAATGTACAAGAGAAATTCCGAGCTAGTTCTTGAAGCCTATACAGATGCGGATTATGCAGGGTCTCCAGTGGATCGAAGGTCAACTTCAGGTTACTGTACTTTTCTTGGAGGAAATTTGGTAACATGGCGAAGCAAAAAGCAAAATGTTGTAGCCAGGTCTAGTGCAGAAGCGGAGTTTAGAGCAATGGCACAGGCTGTGTGTGAGCTGTTATGGATGAAGATTATACTGGAAGACTTGAAGATTAGATGGAGTGGACCAATGAGCTAGTTCTTGAAGCCTATACAGATGCGGATTATGCAGGGTCTCCAGTGGATCGAAGGTCAACTTCGGGTTACTGTACTTTTCTTGGAGAAAATTTGGTAACATGACGAAGCAAAAAGCAAAATGTTGTAGCCAGGTCTAGTGCAGAAGCGGAGTTTAGAGCAATAGCACAGGCTGTGTGTGAGCTGTTATGGATGAAGATTATACTGGAAGACTTGAAGATTAGATGGAGTGGACCAATGAGACTCTACTGTGACAATAAATCGGCAATCAACATTGCACATAATCCCGTGCAACATGACCGAATTAAGCACATTGAGATAGACAGACATTTTATCAAGGAGAAATTAGAGAGTGGATTAATTTGCACACCATATGTTCCCACAGGAGGTCAACTGGCAGATGTTCTTACAAAGGGGCTCAACAGTTCGGCGTTTCGGAATCTGATTTCCAAGCTGGGAATGACTGATATCTATTCACCAGCTTGAGGGGGAGTGTGGGAAAATATGAATTAGATCCCTTGATTGGTGGTAGTCGATCGAATTGTAAATAATCACTTTCTAGAAATCAGGAATGTGATTTTGATATAATTGTTAATAAATATAGGGTTTCCTGATTTTGCTAAGTTAGTTTCCTTTTTCGTTGATATTGTAGTTTCCCTTTCTTATTGTAATCTCGTGTATATAAGCCCTGTAATTGTGAACAGAAATAGACAACTTTTCTCTCATTTTACCACAATTTCTTATCTTGCAGGCATCAGATTGACTTTGTGTTCGCATTTGTTGTCCTGGAAACAAGATTCCAATGTGGTTCACATATCAGTCGGAGAGTGCTTCGACAAACATTAGGCTTTCTCTTGATTGGAAGAATACCAACTTCTTGGGATTTGCTTTATGCGTTGTTGTTGCAAATGGAGAAATGTCTTTGGATTTATGGTGTGAAGCAAATTTCAATACTAATAATGGTGAAAGCTACAAATTTTCTTGGGATCTCAATTGTAATGATAGGACAGAATACTCAGATTACAATTCAAGTAACTTGTTCATGTGGTATAAGCATGATTACTACCAAAACTGTCTTGACATAGCGGATGTGTCATTTTGCTTCTTTCCTGGAGATATAGAAAACAAAGTGAGAGCTTGTGGAGTCCGCCCATTATATCTACAGGATACAGAGGAACTTGATATAACTAATGAGCTTGGAAAATCAAATGCTACAAGTACTGGAGCCGTCACTTGTACTTCGGTCGAACCACAACGTAAGAGAATTAAAACTAGTACTTCCGATTCGAAGTGGCTTTCCAGACCATGCCATGCCACCCCCATGCAACATGTAATTTATAAAATCTTCAATCCAATTTTTATTTGGAAATTTAAGCTCGCTTTGAACAATGTTTATTTGATATCATGTCATGCTTTTCTAGGAACCGACTTGCCTTGATTGAATCAGTTTCATTTTGGTGATCATCAAGACTACTACTTGTTTCCGGATGTGTGAGTACCCTTTATCTCTCTCTCTCTCTCTCTCTCTCTCTCTCTCTCTCTCTCTCTCTCTCTCTCTCTCTCTCTCTCTCTCTCTCTCTCTCTCTCTCTCCAGTTGCTTCTCATTTACTAACAAATTTTCCTCTAATCCTCGTAATCTGTAGAGAAATTCATATGTACTATTATTATTATTATGTTTGTTGAAGAATCCAAGATTTTAAAAAGTGGAAATCTGTAAAGATTTATTTCTAATAAGTTACTATTAACAGTTGTGTACAGCAATATATAGAGGCTATATTGAAGTATGGTCCTAGTGAGGTCTTATCAGAATAATATTTCTGATATTATAATTCCTCTTGTTTATATTCTGTACCTTCCAGTTAACCCCATTTTTAAATTTGATATATCATTTCATGCTGTTTGTAGGAACTGGCTTGGTAGCTTGCTTTGACTGAATCAGTTTTTGTAGGAACATCAAGACAACAGCTTGTTTCTGAAGGCTTTTGATGGACAACCGTACATTAAAGATGTGGATTTGGTGGTGTTCGCTGTGATCTTAATTTGAAGTTCTAATGTCATATATTTGGGTGCTGCTTAATTATATCAGTGTCAGTACTCTTTCTCTTCTTGAATGTGTAATCAATATATTTTTTGTTTTTTCTTAATGACGTTTATACTTTATTACTTAAGGAGGATACGTATAAAGGGAAGGCAGAAGAATAATAATCGTCACTTAAGACTGCATATTATTATAGTTATGTATCGTTCTGTATCTCTTAAAACTTTACTACGTCTGCTTCTTAGTTCTTCTTTACTAAGAAGTTTTCCTCTATTCCTCGTGATCTGTAGAGAAATTCATGAGATGTATTTATTATTATTATTATTATTATTATTCATGACAGTCGCGTACAGTCATAGACGCTATTTTAATTAATTATAGTAATTATTAGAATGTTTTTTCTGATATTATAATTCCCGATTTGCAGGAATTAATAGGATAGGAATCTTACCTTGAATAACTCTTTCTCTCGTATTTGTACCTACTTAGGGATGACATTTTTACCTATAGATGCGGGTACCCACCCCATTAAGGATAGATATGGGGATAATATACGAGTACAGATGGGTATGAAGGTTAAGATTTACGTGGGTGTTGGACAGGAGTGGGGGAAGCTCCCCCATACCCGCACCCGCCACACTAATATTTATATTTATAAAAATATATATATGTTTATATGTTTTTATATATATATTTGAGTTTTTAGTGTTCTAATGTTTAGTTTCCATAATTAATTTATTATAGATTTATGAAGTTTTGATTTGCTTTTAAGATTTCAGTTTTATTTTCCATTATATTTGTGTTTATGTTACTATATTTTATCAAACTTTTAATCAAATTGGTTATAAGTTTTTTTTTCTAATGGGTAAATAGGTGGGATACGAGCATAACACCCCAAATGGAGATTACCCGCACCCACATTACATTAGGCGGGTATGGGGGTTAAAAAGGTGAATGATATGGGGTAGGAGAAGCATACCCACCCCGTCCCTCTCCATTGACATACCTATACCTACCAATTACGTCATTTTTCATGGACAAATCCAAGTTTCTGATTCTTCTGAAGCATCTTCAGCTCTTCAAGCTCCCCTAGGAATATTAAACATTGTCTTCACCAGTTTGTATTTATTTATGACTTTTGTAACTTCCCCATTTTATATTTCTGTGTTTATGTTTCTAAGGTAATTCTGTTTATATATGTTGTTTCAAAGTGTGTGTACCGTATATATGCTGAGAGCAAAAAAAAAAAACAGTGTTTGTATATGGTAACATTTATCATGCTTCTCATATTTTTGGGGAAGGAAATATCTTGCCTCTCATGCTGTTGTCTTGGATAAGATCTCCTGGTGGTTTTGATCATGTCCAGAATTCCGTGAATCTGAAGTTGTCAAAGATTTGGAGGGCCTCCCCTGTTATAGATTCTCTACATAGTTGATTTCTTTTAGTAAAATATGTACTCTTTGTTTCCTTTATAGCTTTTTTCCCCCTTTGAGTTTTGATCAGAAGGTTTTTAACGAGATATATTTGAAGCTAACTTTTAAGGTGCAAGTCCCGGCTTAATCCGTTGAGACTAACTTCTCACTTTAGGCTTTAGTAATGCATTTTTCGGTCTTTACTTTTGGTGTCATTACGTTGCTCATTTCATTTGACTTTCAACTTTTACGTTTTATTTTCTTCTATATATAATATTGGAGTTGGGAATACGATAAGTACTTTAGAGAGTGCCAACCTAATTAAGTTGTCCTTTATTATCCTGAATCAGCTCAATTTCAAATGGATCCTTTGGGAGTTCAACGTCGTAAAAGATTTGGAGTAGATAGGGTGGGCTCTTCTCAAATGTAATGCTCCTCCAACTTTTCTCAATGGCTTATTGACATAATTACAGCAGTACAACCCCCCCACCCCCCCCCCCCCCCCCCCCCTCTTCTTCTTCTTCTTCTTCTTCTTCTTCTTCTTCCTGCAATTTATTTGCTTCTCTTTTTTAGGGCTTGATTGGGGCAACATCACCAGATGGAGTTTTTTTTTTTTTTTTAATTTTTTTTTTGCTCTTTTCTTCAAAGGTAAGTACTCAAAGAAATTTGTACTTTCCACTTATTTGCCCTGCCTCAGTTGTGTACTTCATCATTTTTATTTTATTTTATTTTATTTTCTGTATTAACTTGCTCTAAATTTTTAGAGACTTTTATAATAGGATTTAAAAAACAAAGGCCGTATTGATAGGACAGTTTTTGTAACAACCAAAATTTAGAGTTTCTATTTTCATTTAATTATGATTTTAAGAAAAGAATGGAAAGGCATGATAATTTTTTTTTTTTTTTTGGTTAGAAAAAAAAATGGTAAAACAGATGTTTGAAAATTAGCAAATGAAATATCGTTGTATAATTATTTGAAGGTCTTGTACAATGTACGTAGACATGTAGTATGTTGGACAATTGTAAGAGATTTAAATTACAATTGGCACATAGAATTACAAAGTAGATAATATGCCTACGTGGTAGATAGAAGCCTAAATGGTAAAAGTTCTTTAATAGAGCTTCAATTACGTCGCCGATAGCTAGTTTTGTGTACTACCAACAGTAGCTGTTGAATTACCAGTAGTAACCTGCCAAGCCACTCATCACCGAAGGTAATATTGCCAACACCATTGGTCTTCGGAAGATGAGATCGAGCACCTACACGAGTTTAAATTCCGTCGATTTTCTGATAAGTGTTGGTTGGTTGGTTGGTTTCTAGTGATTTCAGGGCACAATAATCAGAAAGTTTAAAAGCAGTAACTATGCAATTTAAGAGTAGTGACTTGATAGTTTAAGAGCAGTAACCTAGCACTTTTAATTCTTTTATGCACTATAAAATTTTCATTTACCATTAGAAACTCAAAACAGGAATCTTTTGTACGTAATATTTTTTCAAACATATAAAATACTAAAATGTATTTAGAAAATATAACTAAATTCAGTTAGTTTCAATTTCAGGCGGAGTCCAAAAACCTCCATCGAACACTAAAGCTTCCCATTGCTTGGGAAATTCAGTTCACCAAATGACAACGGTCGTTCTCGACTCTGTCAATTTGCCTCAATCAACTTTACGGGCATAGGTGATTGGATTTGGTTTTTAATTTCATTTTAACTAAATCTTGGCTTTAAAATGTCAGAGTTTAAACTTTAAAGAGAAATTATATGAGAGAGATGCATTGAAAGAGGGAGAGTAGGTGTGGTTTGCATATGAAGTTGGGGGAGAGAGTAGATTTATAAAAAATAAAAAATAAAAAAAAGGATAGTTAATGTTGAGAAATTAGTGACAAATATCAATCTAAATTTCAAACGATATAATTTTTCTCGTAGTATAATGTGAGATTAGATAATTTGTTGGTTAAGGAGAAATTTTGACTTTTCGATACTAGTGGTGGATTGACTTTTGTTCCTTATTCATAATTTTATATATATATATATATATATATATATGTTTTGTTTTATGAGAACCACATTTCTTATCTTATAACTATAATAAAAGAGTAGATGAAGTGAGTACTGTTCATTTTTGGTAGTAACTATAATAAAAGAGTAGATGAAGTTAGTACTGTTTATTTTTGGTAGTAAAAAACGATTCGTTTCTTTTTTTTTTTTTTTTCCTTTTTTTTTTAAATAAAAAAAATGAAACTCATGTTTTTTTCAATGATAAAATAAAACCAATCTCTCTCCCTCCCGTAAATATCTTTTATTTTCATATCATCATGATAATAGCAGCATATGTTTTTCTTTTTCCCATATAAAGTTATAGCACAAATGTTAAACAAATATTAAAATGAAAAATAAATAATCACATTTCACTTGTACCAATTCTTTTGGTATATAGTTTGCTTGTTATTTCCATTTTGCCTGAAGTTTTACATAGTTTTTTTTTTTTTTGAAATTTTACTTGTAGTTATAAAATAAGAATTTATGGCTACAAAAAAAAAAATGGCCTGTTTGGTGCCTTTTTCTTATTTCTTTTATCCTGTCACTGTTTCTTGTCTTCAATCTCTTTTTATTTTACTTTGTTTCATTTTTACCCTTATTTTTTTTTGTCTAAATGATTTTAGCTTATCTTTTCCTGATTTTTTACTTCTACTTCATTCTTCTTATAACTCTTTTATTTTTATTTTTCATTCCTTTGTTCTTCATTAGAAGCTCAACATACCATCATTTCCTCTCTTAAAGATTTTTCTTTTGATATCTAATGTAAACTTTATGACCAAAAAACTAATTTGTTTTTATAATCTTAATAGCTATATACTGTGGAGAATTGGAATTTAGTATTCCCACTGGAAATGGAATAATTTTTTCATGCTTCTAATTAAGTTTTCTTTTCTTTTCTTTTTTCATGATAATTTATGCGTGTCTTTTTGAATTTTTACAATAGATGAAAGGAGGTTTTTTAATTATAGATATTTTATTTTCTTTACTTTTGATAATATTTGTGTGACTATTTTTATTTATATGATATTAAGAGAAGTTTTTATTTCCTTTAAAAAAAATTTTAACCACATCAATTTCGTCTCTTCCCTTTTTTTGTTGGGGTGGTTTCGATTTTTTTTTTTTAAGTTGTTTGCCAAGGTTTTGGGAAAGGAGACCAATAGGCAATACTTTAATACAAATTATAAAAGTATCTTATAACTTACAGTTTTTTTAAGTGTAAAAGGTTTTTTTTAGGGTGATTAGCACATTATTTCTAAGATGAATACTTTTAATTGAAAATAAATCTAAATTTACTTTTCAATTTTCATCCTATGATGGAGTCAATTATGTTCTGCATGTTTATTTTTATGTATTGTAAATACCAATTCATTTCAGATTCTTAATTTAAAATTAGTTTATTTAATTTCAAAATGGTATGCAAAGCAAAAGCTAAAGTAAAAATAAATAAATAAATAAATATAATGAAGACGAAGCTCTGTTTCTTCTTTCTAATTCACATTTATATATATATATATATATATTTTTTTTTTCCTTATTTTTTAGCTTGTACTTCTACTTGTATTTTTTTTTCTTTCATTTTCTCCTCATTAAAAACTCACCATTTTAAATTTTTTTAATTTTTTATCTTTCTCATCAAAAACACTCTTCTCCTTAATTGTGATCATGTCTAATTATGCTAAGATATTTTTTTTTTCCTTATTTTCATAATTAAATTTATTTATCTTTTTAGATCTTCCCAATCAATTATAGAGAATTGTTAAAGTTCTCTCTCTCTCTATTTTTGGTATTATTTCTTGTTTTTCAAAAAGAAGACTGTGGATATAATAAAACTAACTACTTACTTAAGAATATTTTATGATGTAAATAAAAAATATAATCATGTTGGAAGGATAAAATATAAATTTATATTTTAATTAAATTATTAATTTTAAAATTTTAAATTTATTTATAATTCTAAATTATTTTTCAAGTTTTACATTATAAAAATTTTAAGTATAATTCAATACGTGCGAACGCACGTACGTTAACTAGTTTTAAGAAAAAAGACAGTTGTCATGAAACTTGAGTTGCCAAACACCAAGTTGACAAAGCTAATCAGAACAACTATAATCACTAAAACCTGAAAAAATAAAATGTCAAAATATATAGATTTAACAACAACCCAAGATCATACATAACCAATTTCCGATCTTTATAAGAGATTGTCCAATGGTTTCTTTTAATTTGAATCTTGATTAAATGTCATTCATTCTCAAATTTTATGGGCATCAATAATGTTAAAATTTAGCCGTTATAAATATAATTATTTAACAATAATTTCTCACCTAACTCTATCAGACTTCAAATCCTCATCCAAAATTAAAAACAAAACAAAACAAAAATATAAAGTTAGAAGCTAAATATTGAAATGCTACAATATTCTGGCGCTAGTGGAATTGTCATTCAAAAGTCTTGACACAGGTTTTGAAATGGCCATTGTTATACACACACGTAATTCAACATACAGCGTTCATCATTAATAACTGATAATTAATTCATTTTATTTTAAGGATACTTCTCAAATTATTTGTGTAGAGTCATTACTTTTATGGGTCTGTTGGGCACAGGATTAAAGGGGATTAGGGACTGTGGTGAGATAAGGAAATTTAATCCTCTGTATTTTTCTGATTATGTCATTTATTTATATCTATTTGTTATCAGAAAAAATACAGAGGTAGTGGTAATTAGTAAGGGATAAGATGATATAGGTTAAGTTTGAAAATCTTTGTGAAATACATCTCATAAAAAGTACACAAAATAGCACTCTAGAATGTTCAATAATACCAACTTTACTTTACCTAATTCCATTAAAAAAAAAAACTTTATTTTACCTATATTGTAGAGATATCCCTCTGACCAAAACATTTTTACATCAACACCCGTCACCCTAGTTTGCTTAATTGTTCAAGTAAAATAGCCGAAATTATCAAACAAACTATAATGATGGATCTACTTATTATTACACTAATTTTGGCCCTTCACATAATTTCTTTCTTTACCATAAGAAAACCAGTTTTAATTGTCATTGTACAAAGATAACTTAATCTATCTTTTATTGATTCAGTACGTATAAAAATGTTACCATAATGCCCTAAATCTAGTTGGGGTCATTTTCGATGCATGGAGGGGTATTTTTGACCATTTACAAATATTAAATTATTTATTAAACTCTACTTTTCAGTTCATATTTTATTAACAGAGGGCGTGCCTATAACTTTTCTGAAAACTCAGGGGTATTAACGTAAAAGTTTTGTATCAATTGGGTATTTATGTAGTTTAAGTTAAACACGGAAGGAAAAAAAAAAAAAAAACTCTTTTCCACGGAAAATGAAAATAAATAAATGTAGCTGGCGTGTGAAAAAAAGGTCCATAAAAATGTGTGCCGAAGCCTCTAAATAATAATAATAATAAAGAAGGGGAAAAAGAAGAGGAAGAAGAAGAAATTTATGGCAAAGAGTGGTAACATCTAGCATGCATGTATGTATCATGTTTATTGGTGGTATAGCTTTAGTGGAGTAGAAATTATACCTATATATATATATATATGTGTGTGTATGCGTGTTTGTGTGTGTGAATACATATATAGATAATGGTTGGAAACAATTGTACTGTTGCACCTATATGAGTCCACTAAACACCCACAACTACAACGCAAGTTCTTGATTCAAATCATTACACTCCACGACTCACACATACATACTCATCTTGTGCTCTGAACCCAACCAATGTATCACATGGGTTATTATGAAACGAAACAGTTTGAAAGGAAAAAAATTTAAAGATGACCTTTTTTTTTTTTTTTTTTGGTTAATTTCATTTTTAACACTTGTGAAAAAAGTATTATTAAAATTGACATTACTTTTATTTTCTTTCATTATTAACACTGTCACGTTATCACCATCTATTAATATGGATGTAAAAAGTCAAAAATACCCTCAGGCAAGCCTAAATCTTATTTTTTTTCACTTTCCCGCCTAGCCCCCACCCATTTTGAAACCCAAATCTTCATATAATATCTTAACTTGATTTAAAACTATTTTCACTATTTTAGAGAGAGAAACTTCTATCTAGAGAGAGAAACTCTCACCGTCGGAAACCACTCCAATAATCACTCGGAAACTGTCGGAAACCACCATCAACGCCCTCTATAAAGCTTTTTCGAACTCTGTAATAACTGGAGAATATTCTTGAACCACCCAAAATCAGTTGAAATTTCTTGAGTCTCCCATATCCAAACCCAAGAAGTTGGCGGATAAAAACATTACTTCCGAAAAGAGAAATGTTCAGCTACTGGCTTCGATAGAGAAAAGGCTATCGGCGGAAAAAAAATCCTCAAAAACCGGAACCAGAGAAAAAAAGAAGGGCGCCAGAGAAATGGTCGAAGACAAATAAGGGAGAAATCTGTATTACTAGTTGATTTCTGAAAAAAAAAAAAAAATTGCATAAAAATTATAATGTTTGTATTTTTATTTGATTTTATGACATAAACTAAATGTTTGTTAGTTGGGTATTTCGATTTTGAGAGGAAAATTTAGTGTATTGGTTTATATAAATTTTTATACTATATTATATATTATTACTGTTAGTGTCATTTACAGGGGTTGGTCATTTACATAATGACCGGGTGGTAATTTTTTTAATGACCTTATTTTTGTCTGTGTGAATGGCCAAAAATGTTAGATTTTTTTTTATAATTTTTTTTAGACATAGGTCATAACTGTTATGACCGGATCATAACTGTTATGGCCGTGGTCATAACTGTTATGACCAAAAATGTTAGATTTAAAAAAAAAAAAAAAACTTTTTAGACATAGGTCATAACTGTTATGACTGAATGGTCATAACTATTATGACATTTATTCAAAAATGACCAAAAATATTAGATTTAAAAAAAAAAAATTTTTAGACATAGGTCATAACTGTTATGACCGGGTGGTCATAACAGGAATGACCTAAGCTTGCCATTCGTTCCACCAGCTCCAGGTTTCCGCCGTTTATTCCGTAATGCAAAACATGCTAAGAGTTTGACATGGCATCACGATAAACGTGTTGACGATGGCAAGCTTAGGCATCCGGCCGATGCACCGCATTGGAAGACCTTTGATGACAATCATCCAGACTTTAGTGCAGAACCAAGGAATTTACATCTCGATTTGTCGACGGATGGAATAAACCCACACAGTAACATGAGTAGTCGGCATAGTACCTGGCCAGTCATACTTGTCAACTACAATCTCCCTCCAGACGTTTGCATGAAGCGAAAGTTCTTGATGTTGACATTATTGATATCAGGCCCTCAACAACCAGGGAATGATATTGATGTTTACTTGGCACCATTAATCGATGACCTAAAAAGGTTGTGGGATGATGGTTTACAAGTAAGAGATTCTTACCGTCAAGATACGTTCAATCTTCGCGCAATGTTGATTTGGTCAATTAATGACTTTCCTGCACTTGGCAACCTATCTGGTTATCCTGTGAAGAGTTCTATAGGTTGTCCCGTTTGTATGAAGGAAACATCTTCCATCAGGTTGAAATACGGTAGGAAAACCGTTTACCTTGGTCATCGGAGGTTCTTGCCGAAAAATCATCGCTATCGCAAACAGAATAAGGCTTTTGATGGCAATACCGAAGAAAGAATCGCTCCTCGGATTTTGACTGGCGATGATGTTTTTGAGATGGTTAAAGATGTCAAGGTAGTTTTGGGAAAGAGAAAACATAAGGATCCAGCTGTCGATGGCCCTTGGAAGAAGAAGTCAATTTTCTATGAACTTCCATATTGGAAGTCACTTTACGTTCGGTATTGCTTAGACGTTATGCATATTGAGAAAAACGTCTGTGAGTCGATAGTGGGCACGTTGCTTGACATTCCGAATAAGACTAAAGATGGTGAAAAGGCACGGTTGGACCTTAAAGAGATGAAGATTAGACCGAATTTGCTCCCCGATAAAAGATCGAACGGCACTTACTTACCACCGGCGAAGCACACATTATTTAGACACGAAAAGAGAAAGCTTTGTGAGTGGCTTGCTTCCGTGAAAGTGCCAAGTGGGTACTCTTCTAACTTCAAAAGGTTGGTTTCGATGAAAGATTTACAGCTCGTTGGAATGAAATCACATGATTGTCATATCTTGATGCAACAATTATTATCACTTGCTTTGCGGGGAGTTTTAACAAAAGATGTGAGATACTCAATTACAAAGTTATGCTCATTCTTCAATTCGATATGCTCCAAGGTAATTGATCCAATGATGTTAGATTCGCTACAATCGGAATTGGTTATGACATTGTGCCTGCTTGAGAAGTATTTTCCACCATCCTTTTTTGATATAATGATCCATCTTTGTGTGCACTTAGTTTGGGAAGTTAAGTTATGTGGCCCGGTGTATTTGAGGTGGATGTATCCTTTTAAAAGGTACATGAAGGTTTTGAAGGGATATGTGAAGAACCGAAATAGGCCGGAGGGTTATATAGTGGAAAACTACATATCCGAGGAAGCTGTTGAATTTTATTCTAAGTATTTGTCCAACGCGGACCCAATAGGGTTGCCAACGAGCGGGCCATTTATATCGAAAGGACTATCTGTGGCCGTTCATTCACCGGTAAATCAAGATGAATGGGAAAAGGCATGTTTGTATGTTCTGCACAATGCTAAGGAAATGAAGCCTTTCTTTCAAGTTCATATGGCGGAATTAAGAGTTGGGAATCCAAGAAAAGGAAGAAGTGAGAAGTGGTTTCAAGATGAGCAGAATCGGACATTTCGGGAGTGGATAAGAAAATATTTGCATATGAAGCTAGGCGTTTCACAGGACGTAATGAAGCTATCCAGAGGTCCGTCATCGATAGTCACAAGATATACATCGTATTTGGTGAATGGCCACTCCTTCTACACTCGGGCAAGAGATGAGAAGCATCCCGTACAGAATAGTGGTGTCACACTTCGGGCCGAGTCTATGCATATTTCATCCGCAAAGGACAAGAATCCGGTATATAGTTCCATGAATTACTTTGGGTTCATTGAAGATATTTAGGAACTTGATTATTCCTGCTTGCGAATAGCCCTATTTAAATGCAAGTGGGCTGACAATAATTATGTTAAGGTTGATAGTGACGGCGTGACAGTAGTGGACTTTAGGCGATTGGGCTACAAAAATGATCCTTTCATCATGGCGTCACAAGCGGTATAAGTATTTTATACAACGGATCCGGCAAATTTAGAGTTATCTTTGGTTGTGCCAATGAAGCCAAGATCAATCCGGGATGGCCAAGAAGATATTGAAGATTGCACCGACATTCCACCATTTACAAAGGGTTTGCCACCGGTGGATGAGATTGATGATTTTGACGACGACGTTTCACACTTACTTCAATTGGACGTCGAGTGGACATGTGTCGAGAAGCCCAAAAAAAGAAGACAAAAAATTCTTAACATACAATTTTACGTTTCTTACGTTGTAAACATTTCGACACGGGTTTTTATTTACGCACGAAATATGTATACTTGATTATTTATACATGCAAAAATGTATGGAAGCATATAACAACAGTGGTGAATAATTGCACAACTATCAAGATTGGCCGCTTATCTGGATTACGGTATAAAGTTGAAAACAAATTTTGCATGTTTGAAACCTACCACGACGGTCTTTTTCAAATACCGTCGTGGTATCTCATATACCACGACGGTCTTCATAAGGACCGTCGTGATAGATAGGTATACCACGACAGTCTTCTTGAAAGACCGTCGTGGTATATACCAAACCGTTTTTTAATTGACCGGCGTGGTAAATCTATACCACGACGGTCAATTCGAAAACCGTCGTGGTATTATTTTATTTTCATGGTCCTCTACCACGACGGTTTTTGTGAATGTCCGTCGTGGTAGAAGTCCATGAAGTCTACCACGACGGACGAACAAAACGACCGTCGTGGTAGATACCACGTCGGTTTTCATATTGACCGTCGTGGTAAATCTATACCATGACGGTCAATACGAAAACCGTCGTGGTATTATTTTATTTTCATGGTCCTCTACCACGACGGTTTTTGTGCATGTCCCTCGTGGAATCCGTCCATGAAGTCTACCACGACGGTCGAACAAAAAGACCGTCGTGGTAGGATTCGAAAATTGAATTCTTACCACGACGGTTTTATAAAGACCGTCGTGGTAGGCATAAGGCGGCACTTTTAAAATTTTTGAGAATAGGTTAAATTTTTCCCGCATTTAATAAAACCCAAACAGACACCATTTTTTCCCAACCCATTTCATTCGAAATCTCTGCTCATCTTTTCACTCACTGCTCAAATTTCAAGTTTGCCAAAAAAAAATCCCTCATCCGAATCCCTCGACGGTCTTTTACAATCATCTGACACTCCATTCCTCGCTCAAAATCCACGACGTCATCCTCCACCAACGCCAAGGTTTTTCGGTCATTTCCAAGTATCTCTCGCCGCCCACAACCCATGTTGTCCCAGACTAGATACCAATCTGCCCGTGCCCACGCTCTACACGCCGGTAAGTTGTACTCTATATTGCTTGTCTAAAGCATGAATTTGGGAAATTTCTGTTTGTTACAGAATAATTAGTTGAATGTGGTTTGCGAAAATATTCATTTCTTGCTGTTGATTGTCTTAGTCATTTAGGTTGATTTTAAATAGTTGGGTAAGGCTTAAGTTGATAACACGTTTGATTAAATGCCTCTTAATTTGTTTGATATTTAGTTTTAGAGTGAATTAAATTGGATGTGTTTGGCTCGGCTTTGGGCATTTTCAGGTTAAAAAGTCATGATTTTGTTCGTTATATGTTTGGATAGTAATGTGTTTTAGAACCACGGCCTTTGTAATGATTTAATGTCAATGATGCTTTGCCCAAATAACGGTTCGTGTTACAGTTTTTTTTCAGATTGATTAACAATGTCAAACTCTCACGAGGATGATTGCTCAACCCAAACTCAAGCTGCAAAACCATGACGAACCAACGCACCAAGATTCAATGCTGATGAAGATGGAAAAAGACGAGCAACTCTCCTTAAAAGAGTGCACGTTGTTAGGACGAGGGGAGAACGAATTCTAGTTTCATTTGACGCGAAAGGGCAACCATTAGGCAAGGGAGGTGATGAATTACAGAGTTGGATTGGAGTGCTTGCTCGGGAGCACATTCCAATTTGGATTGCTGACTTCAGAAGTGCTGATTTGGAACCGAGGAAAGAACGAGTGTGGTTGGAAGTTGTCACTTCATTCACTGTTGACGAATCGCACAGAAAACAGGTTTTGAAGTCATGTGGGGAGTCGGCGAAGGGTTTCAGATATGATCTTTACCAAGCCTTTGTTAGGGATAATATCCACCAAGAAACCGTTTGGCAACGACCGGCAAAAGTGGTTCGAAATTACCCAACCATCAGCCAGGACGATTGGGAAAGGTTTATTACGTATCGACGGACGGCTGATTTCAAGCGGCTTTCCTAACAAGGAACTGAGATCAGGAAAAGAGCAAATACGGATCTACGACAAGCCGTGACGGATATAGGAAACGTGATCAATAAATCGTATGTTAATTAATTTGCCAAATAGCTTCAAGTCAATAATTGGTTAATTGACATTACGTGTTTTATGTATGTTTCTTAACTTTAATTGCTAAACTGCAGTTCGAGAAGACGGGGGAATATGCTGCCCGACATTTTATTTGGCGGGACACGCGTCTCAAACCCGATGGAGAGTATAAGAATCCGTCGGTTAAAATTATTGGCGACACAATAGTAAGTATACGGAATGTTTTTCAAATATGGAGTAAGATTGTCTCCATTATGTTTACGGGCTCAATAACATATTGTGTAATTGTTATAGGACGATTTAACACAACAAGAGACGCAAGGCAGCTTTGAATCCGTGGGTACGGAGGACATTTTGACCAAGTCTTTGGGCAATGCCGAGCATTCTGGTCGTATTCGTGGGCAATCAAAATTTGTCACACAGGCGCAATACTACAATGCCATGAATATATCGAGGGAGAATCCTGAAGTCTCCTACATGAAACGACAGTTGGCTGCCTTGGAAAGAACGGTGCAGGAACTTTGTGCAAAGCACGGTATCAACCGTGAGACGATGGCTGAGGAAGCATCCGCACCTACTGTTGATCAACACAACAGTTTCAAGGCTAGTTGCACCCTCAATAAGAATGAAGCCGGCCCGTCGGATCAGCAGCCCATGCCTAATGCAAGTAAGGAATGCCAGCTTTTCTTGACTGATGTCATTAATAGTGGAGAAGTTCTGGTTGCAATTGGCAGGGCATACATGGACTGTGTTCCAACCGACATAGTCCATGGGATTCCATTAGGCGAGGGGAATGTGCGTGTGACAATCAGCGTCCCAAAAATTAAACGTGCACTCCTTCCGATTCCGACAGATGAAGCCACCTATATTGAAGAGGCCATCGGGGGGTTTGTTGCGTGGCCCAAAAAAAACATCGTCCTGCAAAGCAGTTTAAGCCAGGCCAGCTGAGGTCCCAGTCAAGCTCCCGAGCCAACTGCAAAGGGAACCAAACGAATAAAGAAGAGAGCCGGGAGGCAGAAACCACACTCAGAACCGGAGGTACAACAGCAAACCGGTGAAGAAGAACTGAGGTTTGACTTTGATACCATTCCCGTTTATATGAGACCGTTGGCGAACTACGCACAACGGTGCTTGACTGACGGTACCCAGATCGCGTGCCCACAACAACAGTCTGTCAATGCTGATGACATGCCCATATATATTGGGTATGAAGATGTATACCATTTCATTTCCTTTCAAGAAATAAGTGCAAGCAATATAATGGTTTACATCAGGTAATGGTTTTTTCCTTAAACAAGACTTATTGTTCCAATTAGAATGGTGATACTGTAATATGTTGATTTTCGGACTGCAAGTTTGACTTAATTATTTTGCAGCTATCTAGCGGATTGTTGTGCAAAAGCCGGAATGGATCAGCGTTACGACTTTATTTCTCCATTCCTTGTCTCGCGAGTGCAACAGAATATAGATCGCGTAGCGTACATTAGAGAGAGAGCCGACAATATCATCCGGATTATAACAAACACACCAAGGGGAAGGCTTGTTCTCATGCCATATAACAGCGGCCAACATTGGATATTGGCTGTTATTAATCCGTGGGATGACTCGGTCCTCTATTTTAATCCTCTTGGAAACGATCCGGGTGAAGATTTTCAATAGCTAATTACGTTGTAAGTATTCTTTGATGTTGGTATTAATGATTAGATTGATATTCCAAGGTTGTAGTTCCGGATGTATTGATATTTGTTAAATTGTTAGGGCACTAAACGATTGGAAGTTGCTGGTGGGACGAGGAATAACAAAGCGACGCAACTGCCAGACGTTGATTCAGACTGCTCGCTGTCCTATACAACAAGGAAATGTGCAGTGCGGCTATTTTGTATTGGGGTTTATGCGAGAAATAACGTTGACCGTCGATGGCCTTGCCTTACTTCAAAACAAGACGTCTTATACTGAAGCTGATTTGAATTTGGTTAGGCAGGAGTGGACTACATATGTCATGCGCTTCATACAATATTGAGCATATTAGCATGAAGATAAATTTTGTATAGGCGTTATATTTACTTTTTTTGTACATTGTGACATTTTATTTGCCATATTAGTTTTGTTATTTTTTTATTCTTGGCTGTGTAATTTTTTCTTGTTATGAATGAATGAACTGGTATTCAAAATGAACGAATTGTAATTTTTTTTGTTTACTTGACAACATACCACGACGGTTTTCAACAGAAACCATCGTGGAATTACAAATAACACGACGGTTTATAAATGCACCGTCGTGGTACATAACCTACCACGACGGTGGAATATATAAACCGTCGTGGTAGAGCAATATACCATGACGGTTTCAACATACCATAGAGCCACCGTCGTTGTAAGGAGAACTACCACGACGGTGGCTCACATAAACCGTCGTGGTAGATTGGTCTACCAAGACGGTTTCAAACAAGTCACCGTCATGGTATGTAGTATACCACGACGGTGACATAAAATAACCGTCGTGGTATACTACATACCACGACGGTGAATTGATAAAATCCGTCATCGTAGACCAATCTACCACGACGGTGGCTTGTAAGAACCGTCGTGGTACATTGAATTCCACGACGGTTTTTTTATCAAAAACCGTCGTGGTATGGTTCTAAATTGTCCATTTTTTTGCCCTATTTTACCTATTCCACGACGGGAAAAAGACCGTCATTGAATATTAAAAGATTCCACGACTCTGGATTCCACGACGGTTGGAGAACCGTCGTGGATTTCTTCCACGACGGTTAAAAACCGTCGTGGAATCCACATTCTGTAGTAGTGTTTGCTGATGGGAAGTTGCCTTTCTTGCTCTAAGTTGACTTTCATTATTGGGCAAGCTTTATGGAAACATGAAAGTAACCTTTTTAGCTTATTCTTGACTTGATTATGCATAATCTATGTTTGATGCCTTTCATAAGTAAATTTGGAAGGTTTCCTGATCCATTTATGTTTGGACATCAGATAAGTGCTTGGTTAACCCATGGAGTCAATTTCTTGGTCACTTGAATGCGTTGGCTCGACCTAACTGGCTGTCAAGTCGATCTGGGACTTGAGTCGGTCTGAGTTGTCTTCCAACTGATCATGCCTGCTTGTTGTCCTTATATTGATGATCAACCAACTAGAAGTTGATGTTCATTGACTCAGATTGACCTTCCTTTTAGCTGATGATGTCATCCGGGGTCATTTTTGAATTGATCCTTGATCTTCGAAAGATTCGAGTTGACTCTTAGATTGTAAAAGACGAGGAACAAATTTTAAGCTCAACAATACGCCATAAGGTAGTTGTCCCAAAGTTAAAGAGATAATCGTTCATAGATTCAAAAGTCAACGAAACTATTAAAGAATGAAATTAAAAATAAAATAAAATAAAAACAAAGAACATCATAATAACAAAAATTTAAAGATCATTGCATCAAAATTACATAAACATTAATACTATATCGATGTGACAAAAAATTAAACTAAAATTTGTGTCATGTTGATCAAGAAAGAGAAATTTATATAATGTTAGTCAATAAATAAAAAGGTGGCTATTCGAGTAATTTTTTCTTCAAAGTAATCCCAACAAAACAGTGGGGGGAAAGCATAAATATTTTTCCTCTAACTATAATCTTAAACAAAACCACAAAAAAAGAAGAGAAGAGAAGAAGAAGGGAAAAAAAAAAAAAAAAAACCCCATATCCAAAATCTAAGAGCTTGTTATGGTTGCAAATAGATCCTAATAATAATTACAAACTTTGAACCCACAAATTTCAAATCGTCGAAATACGTGACATCGCAAATTAATGAGATCCAATGGTCGGCTTTAGTTGAGGGAATGGATAGACATCTGTGTAGCTCTTCATGCAACCGGTTGCAAATGTAGAAATTATCAAAACAGCCCTTGAAATAAACATGCTTTGAAATTTTCCCTCCCTTAATACTAACATAGACTTTTTACCCTTAAAATTCTCGTTGTATTTTTTTTTTTTTTATCATTTTTTGGAAGTGACACAAATGCAGGAGAGGACAAACACCTGAAGAGAAGTTAATTAGAAAGCTTGGATTTGGCATGACATGACTAGTAGAGTTCTTTCTGTCAAGGAAAATTTTTTTTTTTTTTAAATTGAAGATGCATTCAACATGGGCATCACACTACAAATATTAAAAAAAAAAAAAAAAAACACCCAAAGAAGAGCTTTATTTTTATTTTTATTTTTATTTTTTAGTGCCATATAATATAACCTCCACTTACATGATACTCATGAGACACACCAAAGTGTCCCACAAACAAAACTCACCAAAAAGTTCAACGAACAAACGTAAACAAACAACATCAACAACCAAAAACGAAACAAACGAACAAGTAAAATAGGAACTGAACCTTGGTAAAAAGACCTTATTTTAGAAGTACTGGTTCTCTTTGCAATCCAACAGCTTTACTCCTCTTGTTCCCTCTCTTTTCCTCTATTCGGCTTCGTACCTCTTCCTTAACTGCGCAACAAATTCATAGACCTTCTTCTGGTCAGGAAGAGACTTGGAGACGCTCTCCTTCTCCATGCACCTCTTGGCCCACGCGAGGAGCTTGGGGCACTCTGCCTCGATGCTGAAGTTGCCAAATGTCTCGTACGCGTGGAACCAGCTGTAGAATACCACAAAAGCGATGTCCACAAACCCGAAGCTGTCTCCCCCGAAGTATGGCTTGTTTCCAAGCTCTGCCTCCAATGTCGTCAAGTTGTCCAAGAATTCCTTCTTGCCTGCCTCTTGCTCTTCTCCTTTCGTCGTCCAAACCTTCCACCCCGAATTGTACATCTGTGCTCAAGTGTTCAAGGTCTTAAAAACAAAAAAAAAACAAAAAACAAAAACCAAAACAGAACAGAACAGAACACCTGTCAAATCTAAGATAGACGAGTTTAATTTTATTGGTGTTTGATTTAATTAAGTTTTTTCCCATAAAGCTTACCCTGAAATCAAAATATTTTGAAAAACCAATATTAAAAAAGAAAAAACCCAGAAAATAGAAGATGAAGAAGATGAAGAAGATGAAGAAAGAGAACCTTTTTGTCGATGAAATCAGCCCAGAACCTAGCTTGGGCTCTCTGGTAAGGATCAGAGGGAAGCAAGGGAGCTCTGTCATGCCAAACCTCGTCGATGTACTGCACGATGATGAGGGACTCGCAGATGGGTTTTCCGTTGTGGATGAGAACCGGGATCTTCTTGTGGATCGGGTTCATTTGCAGAAGAAGAGGACTCTTGTTCCCCAGATTTTCTTCTTTGTACTCGTACTTGATTCCCTTTTCGGCCAGGGCTATTCTGACCCTCATTCCAAACATGCTCGGAAAAAAAATCCAGCAGAACCACCTCGTCCGCCATTGCGACGTTTTCTCGTACACCTGATATACAAAGTATACGAAGAGAAGTTGAGCGAGCTTTAGGAAGGATGTTTGTCTACTGCTTCATTTGGAAAATCATTTCAAATTAAAATTTTCATCTTAATTATTATATTTTTTTGAAAATTTTTTTATTTTTTCTAAAATTTTTTTTATCTTTTCTAAAAAGTCAATTCAAATTTATTATTAAAATTTAAAATTTTCAACTCAAACTTATTAACTAAATGGATCATAAGTTTCATTTATAGAGCTCAGAAGAAGGATATTGTTAGACTTTATTTGGTGAAACGGTTTAATTTGAAATTTTTAAAATTGAATTGATTGACTTTTTAAAAACTAGTTATAATTTTTATTAACTTTTCAGAAAAAAATAAAAATTAAGATAAAAAAATATAGATTAATTTGAGTTAAACCTTGTCACCAAACTAAAGGAGACCTTTGTTTCTAATATTATTCATTGTTTATAACTATACAGAGACTTTTTTATGGTAATCCGTGGAAGTTGTTTCCTTGCTCAAACGATGATGTTATTGCCCACGATTGGTCAATAAATTTTGGCATTATTTTTTTACTCTTTTTATTCGATTTTTCTTATTTTTAATTCATGACCTATTTGAGATCTCATAAACCATGTCAAGCCCTGTCCTAATTATTTGAACAAACCTTTTGGTACGAAATTTTGATAAGAGATTCTAGCATCTTCACTGGTCTGTTAGAAATCTTGTTCGACAAGATATCATTTTAATATATATATATATATATATATATCACAGCGATGTAGTAAGAAATTACTTTTAAAAAATGTTTTAGAAAGAAAAGGGGCATGTCATTGCTGACGTTTATGTTCTCTTTTTCAAGTAAGAAAAGTTCTGAATTATTTGTTTTTGTTTGGTTTTTCGTTTTCGTTTTTCGTTTTTCGTTTTTTTTTTGTTTTGTTTTGTTTTATTTTGTTTTTATGAATGGTTCTGAATTGCTTGTTACTTTCTAGTTGATGTTTGCGGCATTCTCTCAGATTTTTAGGAATTTAGGAGGACTTCCTAGTATTTTGTGTCTCTGGCTTTTTAAGCTTGCTTTAGTTCTATTAGTTATGGATGAAATTTTTAAATTAAAATTGATTTATTTTTAAAATTTAATTATAATTTTTTTAATTTTTTAAAATGAGATAAAAATTAAGATGAAAAAAATATAATTTAATTAGTATTATATTAAAATATCAAATGAAGTCCTAAAAATGTTTAACCATGCATTTGTTAGAACCTGAAAAATCTTGAGTTTCATTTTTATGATTATAATTAATTGGCACAATAAATGAAGTAATGCCAGTAGCCATGACCAGCTTGGGTGCAAACAAATTATGCAGTGGGCCAACTTAGCCCCACTTCTCAATTATTTTCTTCATAAATCAATTAATTATGTAGAGCAAAAAGTAAAATATGCTTCGGTTTGGTGAGGTCTTTTGAAAACCTTATATCGAAGGACAAAAACTTTCCAAGGGTAGTTATATTCAAATTTCTCTTCAATTCCTTATTTTTTTATTTTTATTTATTTTTACCATGCTTGCTTTTCATTTTCTCCTGTTAAGATTATCTAATTTAAAACTTTTTTGGAGAACCCTTTCTTTTTTGTGGAAAATTTCTACTAAATTTTTAGTTACTTCTTTTAATGGTAAATATTTTGATTTTAAAAAAAATTGTGAGTTGATAATATGCACTTTACACCTTATAATAGAAGTAGATATGCAATAGTCGCAAGACTATGCCTGTAATTTGCAAATAATAAATAAAGTTTATTTTATACTAACCTTAAAAGTTGGATTAAATTTAATTTTAAGCATGATCTATTTAGAAAGCAGATTAACCTTTAAAATTGGATTAACTCAATTTTAAGCATCATTTGTTTAAAAAGAAACCCAAAATAAATAGATTAAAAGAATAGAAAGAGATAAAAGAAGCAAAGAAAGTAGTACTTTTTATTTTGATCACGAAGAGTATTACCAGTTTTGAACAATTAGTTCAGTTTAGAATTTTAATTATCTCTCTAAATAAAACCAGCTGTAGAATGCCACAAGGGCGACGTCTACATATCCAAAGGACTCTCCCCCAAAGTATGGCTTGTCTCCAAGCTCTGCTTCAAACAGCCTCATGGTGTCCAAGAATTCCTTCTTGGCTGCCTCCTGCTCTTCGCCTTTTGTGGTCCATACCCTTCTACTAGTACTAAACACCTGCGTTTTCACGACACATTTTCATCAACTGAAATCATCTCAAACTGATCTGATACCTAAAATAAGTTGCTTGAGTCCCTAGTTTATTGCAGTTTCAATTGGACCAAGTACAGATTTTTTCATGAACTAACTAAAGAATTTTCTTTTGCAGAAACTTTCATTAGAAAGAAAAAAGAAAACACTCTTTCTGAAACCATTACAGTATGACAAATCGAATGTCATTTATGTTTGATTGTAAATTTGGATAATTAATTTGGTCCCTTGAGCAATTATAGGGTTGTTGTGGTGTATGTATATGGAACCATCTCCTATTAAGCTAGGTTTTGGATGAATTCTATCCAAGCTCATTTAACGCTATAAAGTGAAAATAAATAAATTTGAAAGTGCATGTGTAAACAAATCTACTCGCTATAAGATTATCTTGTGTTTCAAAGCACTTGTTCGACCAATTAGGACTCCATCTGCATCTTTCTTGCGTTGTTGTGCTATAAAATTCACATGGCCTATATCTTTCCCCTGCATATAATTCAAAAAAAAAAAAAAAATCAACATGATCAAGATTAAAAATTGAGGATCTCATTTATATATGCTCTCTAAACTTTTTAGGATCGTTCTCACTTTACCCGCTGAATTTTATTAACTCTCAATTTGCTTGGTGATGTGGTCTTTTTTCTATTTGTTAATAGAAATCCTATCCAATAGGGTTTACCCACTGAATTTTATTAACTCTCAATTTGCTTGGTGATGTGGTCTTTTTTCTATTTGTTAATAGAAATCCTATCCAATAGGGTTTAATAAGACTAATTCACCACTTTTTCTAATTTTTTTTTTTTAACCAGAGTTTCTATTAAAGGAGTTAAGTGAGCCTACCTCAAAATTTAAACAGTTAAGTGAGAATTTTTTAAGTTTATGAACAAACTAAAAATAACATTGAAGTTCTGAGGCATGGTAAGATCAATTCAAAAAAATATGTGTGTCCATATAATTAACGGTTTGGTGTTGTGCACGATCGGTAAGATTTTTTTTTTTCTAAATTACTTCAAGAATTTATCTAGCACTAATTAAAATTAAGTACATTTGATAAAGTAGCCGTAACAGTATAGTAAAGCAAGCAGATGCAATTTCCATGATGTCAGAATCCGCGATCCACATTTTCTATTGTTTTGCAATTGTTGTCACAGTGGTCCGACGATCTACATCGTCCGTGTCAAGTTGAGCTGACGAAGTATTCGAAGTGCAATTTTTTATGTCCATTACGTATGTATACATGATCAAACAGATGCAAACAAGAATGAAAAGAGACATATATATTGGTATCTATATTACTATAGTAAATATATATAATCTCAGGAAGCAGAATTAGCTTACACAATATCGTATACTCAGCAAGGATAAAAATTGTGAATGATATCGTAAAAGCTAAATAAGAAGATAAGTTTGAAGTTCTAGCCATCTTTTTTGTTATTCCTAATTTCGCAAGACAACTGGAAATTTAATTGTAGACAGAAAAATTGATAGGTTAAGAATTGTTTTTCGCTACTTTTATATAGACATATGTACATGCTGCTGTTTGTTCTTGTGCGATATAAAGAAAGTAAATATATTTTAACTATTATATCAGTTTTTCTAAGCAGAAAAGAAATAACTATGAAAAAAAAATAGAGAAAATTGTGAAAACAAACTCTCAAATACACATTTATGTTTTTTGTCACCCCCCCCCCCCCCCCCCTCTTTTTTTTGACCCTATGTACTTATCTGATTGGCATTATTAAAAAATAATAATAAAGCTATATTATACTTGGGGGGCAATAATATAGCTAGCTTTCTGTGATTTTCTTATTAATTAGCTAGATACCTTCAAATAAGGCTAAAAGAAAACTAAACGCCATCTATTTATTTAAGGCCCATAGGGATGTATAATTATTTACGTCTTTTTTTTTTTTTTTTTTTTTGGGGTTCTCTGATGAAGGCTCTATGGAGATTTTAAGTGTGCAGATTGCGTCTAATTAAGATTAGTTTAAAGGACCAATTAATGTAACTAATCATGTCGCCAAGGAGTTGAACATCGACCACCAGCCATTGGCATCTACACAAAGGATATTAAGCTATTTTACACACCAAAAAAAAAAAAAAGGAAAGGGCCACTTCTTTGGGTTGATGTCGTTTTTTTAAATGTTTTGTCGTTTATAAATTGATGTCCTGTTTCAACAAGTCACTGTTTTCATTTTCATGTTGTTTGTTTTCAAATTGATCTAGCTATTAATTAAGTTGTCTGATATCATTTCCCCCTTTACTTGCTTTCAGTGGTTACTTGGGAAAATTCTACTACGTACGTACAAATTTTCTTTTTATTATTAGATGTTTTTTTCCTACAATTATTATTAAGCGTTTGCAAAAGCAATAGTCAGCTCATTTGACACCCAGAAACAGATCTAATATACACTTTTATTTTTATGT
This sequence comes from Ficus hispida, assembly GCA_025413025.1. Lineage (NCBI taxonomy): Eukaryota > Viridiplantae > Streptophyta > Magnoliopsida > Rosales > Moraceae > Ficus > Ficus hispida. The sequence goes on from CM046369.1 coordinate 21,658,452, forward strand.
ACTTTGTTATACGTAATTCTCAGAGCTATTTCTAAAACGAGAACTCTAAAAATGACAAGAATTTGACACCGTGTCAATCAACATTCAACTATGTTGGTGTAGAGGGTAAAATCCAGAGTCAAACGGATTGAGTCAAATTAGGGTCTAAGGTTGTATTGTTGAGCCGATCGATTAGATACGTTTTGAGTTGACCGAGCATATTAGCTACAAATTAACAGTAAAGAAAGTAAAAAGAATCAAAGAACACATGGAATTTATAGAAATTCACTCTCGATATAAGAGCTAGTCCTCTGTGGTGGCTTCGGGGATGTTACTATGGCTGATGAAATATTACAATAAATGTTATAGTCATAAGAATGGGAAGAAAAGAGATGGAGAATGCAGAAAATGGAAAGAGATTGCATGAAGCATAGATAATCGTGTGAAGAATGCTGGAATTGCTGTAGTAAGCGAGGATTTCGGGTCCCCTTGGGCGTGTGGTGATGCCTTCTACTTATAAGAATTGGTTGCTAACTTTAATTGCCTAATTTGGTGCAGAATACGCCTTATTTGCTGATGGGAAATTGTCTTTCTTGCTTTAGGTTGACTTTCCTTATTGGACAAGCTTTTATGGAAACATGAAAGTAACCGTTTTGACTGATTCTTGACTTGATTATGCATAATCTTTGTTTGATGCCTTTCATAAGTAAATTTGGAAGGTTTCCTGTTCCATTTATGCTTGGACATCATGTGAAGAATGTGGGAGTTGCTGTAGTCACTACTACAAAAGTTGACTTACACGACAGAAAATATATTATGGTTTTTGTGAAACCGTCGTCTTAAACAGGATTACACGACGGTTGGACTAAACCGTCATGTAATCAAACCGTCGTGTAAATAAAGGATTACACGACGGTTTAGTCAAACCGTCGTATAATCCGATGAACTGTCGTGTAATCCGGCGACATTTAAAAGAAAAAAGGATTACACGATGGTTCTAAAAACCGTCATGTAATCCCCCGATTAGAATCGTCGTGTAATCCTCTGAAAAATTTCAAAATTTTCAAATTTTTAAAAAAGAAGGATTACACGACGGTTATTTAAAACCGTCGTGTAATCCTCCGAAAATTGTCAAAATTTTCAAATTTCATGCTTTGGAATTCGCACGAAAACCCATTACATTAATATACTTTCCTCTTCATTTATCATCATTTTCATCTTCACCCTCTAGACAACTTAAACTTTTCTCCTCCCCACCTCCTTCGCCCGCCTGCCCGCCCCCCTAACTTAAAATCCGGTCACTCCGCCGTCGCCACTTCAAACTTTTCCCAAACCGCCGCCATAGTCCCGGTTTTTTCCATTGCCGCCGTCACCACCACCTCTCTCTCCCGGTGTTCCCATCAAGGCCGTGACTATTTTTCTTTAAAGAAAAGTAAGGTAACTTCCATATTGCTTACTTTCTTGTTTTCTAACAAAACTACGAATACACAATGATTTAATAACTTGTGTGGATTGTAATTTGTAGTGTTGTTTGAATATTTTTTTTTATTGTTGCTTTTTGGAGATGAATGTTTTGTGCATGGTTTTGGCACTTTACACATATTTTTTAATATAGTTTTTATCCGCCCACCACATGTTCGATGAAATGCCAAAATGGATTTTTGTTTTGGACAATCATATGGAATTTGATTCTAGTATAATATGTACCATTACACGACGGTTTTGCTCAAAATCATCGTGTAATTGGGCTTGAATTAAAAAAATTTGGCTTTTTTTTTGTGATGGCACACATTAAATAACCGTCATGCAATCCACAATTTTTACTACTGAGTAAGCGAGGATTTAGAGTCTCCTTAGGCGTGTGGTGATGCCTTCTATATATAGGAATTGGTTGCTAACTTTAATTGCCTAATTTTGTGCATAATACAAATTATTTGCTGATGGGAAGTTGCTTTTCTTGCTTTAGGTTGACTTTCCTTATTGCTCAAGCTTTTATGGAAACATGAAAGTAACTTTTTTGGTTGATTCTTGACTTGATTATGCATAATCTTTGTTTGATGCCTTTCATAAGTAAATTTGGAAGGTTTCCTTATCCATTTATGTTTGGACATCAGATAAGTGCTCGGTTAATTCGTGGAGTCGATTTCTTGGTCACTTGAACGCTTTGGCTCAACCTAACTAGCTCTCAGGTCGATCTAGGTCTTAAGTTGATCTGAGTTATCTTCCAGCTGATCATGCCTACTTGTTGTCCTGAAATTGATGATCGGCCTACGGGAAGTTTATGTCCGCCGACTCGGATCGACCTTCCTTATTTGCTGATGACGTCATCCAGGTCATTTTGGACTAATTCTTGATCTTCGGGAGATCGTAGTTGACTCATAGACAGTAAAAGATGATGAACGAATTTTAACCTCAATAGTACGTCATGAGGCAACAGTTCCAAAGTTAAAGAGGTAATCTTCAATATATTCAAAAGTCAATGAAACTACTAAATTATGAAATTAAAAGGAAAAAAAAAAAAAGAAAGAACATGTGAATGAAAAAAATTTGAAGATCGTTATATCAAAATTACATAAAAATTAATACTAGATCAATATGACAAAAAATTAAATTAAAATTTGTGTCATATTAGTCAAGAGGAAGGAATTTATATCATGCTAATCAATAGATAAAAAGAATACGATTGTTTGAGTAATTTTCTCTTAAAATTAATCCCAACAAAACAGTGGGGGAAAGTATAAATTTGTTTTTCCTCTAACTATAATTCCCAACGAAACAGTAGGGGAAAATATATATATATATATATTTTTCCTCTAAAAAAACATTCTCATATCCAAGATCTAAGAGCTTGTTATGGTTGTAGGTAAAGCCTAATAATAATTACACTCTTGAACCCACAAATTTCAAATCTTGAAATACGTGAGATGGCAAATTAATTAGATTCAATGGTCGGCTTTTGTTGAGGGAATGGATAGGCATCTGCGTATCTCTTCATGCAACCGGTTGCAAATGGAGAAATTATCAAAACAGCCCTTGAAATATACATGCTTTGAAATTTTTCCCTCCCTTAATACTAACATAGACCTTTTACCCTTAAAATTCTCATTGTATTTTTTTTAATCATTTTTCAGAACTGACAAACATGCAGGAGAGGACAAACACCTGAAAAGAAGTCAATTAGAAAGCTTGGATTTGGCATGACATGACTAGTAGAGTTCTTTCTGTCAAGGAATTTATTTATTTATTTTAACTTGAAGAAGCATTCAACGTGGGCATCACACTACAGATATTTTCAACTATATAGTTTCATTAAAAAAAAAAAAAAAAAAGCCGAAGAAGAGCTTTTTTTCTATTATTATTTTTATTTTTTAGTGCCATGTAACATAACCTCCACTTACATGATACTCAAGAGACACACTAAAGTGCCCTACAAACAAAACTCACCAAAAAGCTCAACGAACAAACGTAAACAAACAACATAAACAACAAACGAAACAAACGAACAAGTAAAATAGGAACTGAACCTTGGTAAAAAGACCTTATTTTAGCAGTACTAGTTCACTATATAATCCTACAGTATCACTCCTGTTGTTCCCTTTCTCTATCTCTATTCGGCTCCGAACTTCTTCCTCCTCTGCGCAACAAATTCATATACCTTCTTCTGGTCAGGAAGAGACTTGGAGACGCTCTCCTTCTCCATGCACCTCTTGGCCCACGCGATGAACTTGGGGCACTCTGCCTCGACGCTGAAGTTGCCGAATGTCTCGTACGCATGGAACCAGCTGTAGAATCCCACAAGCGCGATGTCCACAAACCCGAAGCTGTCTCCCCCGAAGTATGGCTTGTCTCCAAGCTCTGCCTCCAATGTCTTCAAGTTGTCTAAGAATTCCTTCTTGCCTGCCTCTTGCTCTTCTCCTTTCGTTGTCCAAACCTTCCTCCCCGACTCGTACATCTGCGTTCAACGGTTTTGATGCATCAGTTTAACTTTTTGTTTCTGTTTTTGTTTGTTTTTTGGGCTGAAAAGTTAACCATACAAAATAGAATTCCCTGTTTTTGTCTTACCTTAAAAAAGAATTACCTGTTAAGAAAAGTCCAAAAAACAGTGGGGGGGGAAAACACCCTTTTTTATATATATATTTTTTCCCCTCAGAAACTGAAAAAATAAAAATTCCCTGTCTTACCTTAAAAAGAATTCCCTGTTAAGAAAAGTCCAAAAAACAGGGGGGAAAAACACCCTTTTTTCTATTTTTTTTCCCTCAAAAAATAAAAAAAAATTCCTACTTACTACGGATATTTTTCGTTTTCTTTTTTTTTTGTGGGGGTGGTGGGGTGGGTGGGGTGGGGAAGAGTCAATGGTGATCGAGAAACTATTGGATCTTGAAACTCCACTGAGACAGTTTCTAAAACCTGTGACCATTCGAAAAACCTAATGATTAAATGGATGACCAATATCCAAAAGTATAAAAACCTTAAATATCAAAATAATTAGTCTTTACCCCCTTACTCTTTTTTCCTGAATCAAAATCTATGAAAAGACACCAATTAAAAAAAAAAAAAAAAAAAGCGACCAGATCAAGTGTTCAAGGTCTTAAAAAAATAAAAAGGAACAGAACAGAACACCTGTCAAGTGTTCTGTCAAATCTAAGGTAGACGAATTTAATATTATTGGGGTTTAACTTAATTAAGTGTTTTCCAATAAAGCTGACCCTGAAATCAAAATATATGGAAAAACCAATATTAAAAAAGAAAAAGCCCAGAAAGTAGAAAAGGAAGAAGATGAAGAAAAGAGAACCTTTTTGTCGATGAAATCAGCCCAGAACCTAGCTTGGGCTCTCTGGTAAGGATCAGAGGGAAGCAAGGGAGCTCTGTCATGCCAAACCTCGTCGATGTACTGCACAATGATGAGGGACTCGCAGATGGGTTTTCCGTTGTGGATGAGAACCGGGATCTTCTTGTGGATCGGGTTCATTTGCAGAAGAAGAGGACTCTTGTTCCTCAGATCTTCTTCTTTGTACTCATACTTGACCCCCTTTTCTGCCAAGGCTACTCTGACCCTCATTCCGAACATGCTCGCCCAGAAATCCAGCAGAACCACCTCGCCCGCCATTGCAACCTTTTCTCGAGCACCTGATATGCAAAGTATATGAAGAGAAGTTGAGCGAACTTCAGAAAGGACGCTTGTCTAAGTTCTATTTATAGAGCTAACAAGAAGGATATTGTTAGTTTATAATATTATTTATTGTTTATTATTATATAGAGACTTTTATATGGTAATCCGTGGAAGTTTTTTCCTTTGCTCTAACGTTGATGTCATTGCTCACGATTGGTCTGACCTTGTAAATTTTGGTATTATTTTTGTACTCTTTTTATTTAATTTTTCTTATTTTAAAATCATGACTTATTTGAGATCTCATAAACGATGTTAAGACCTGTCCTGATTATTTGAACTGATCTTTTGGTACGAAATTTTGATAGTAGATTCTAGCATCTCCACAGGTCCCGTTAGAAATCTTGTTTGACAAGATAGCAAGAAAAAGGGACATGTCATTGCTGACGCTTTGGTGCCCTTTTCCCCTTTTTAGGTGGGAAAAGTTCTGAATTATTTGTTTTTGTTTTGTTTCTTTGGTTTTTGGTTTTTGGTTTTTGTTTTTATGAATGTTCTGAATTGTTTGTTACTTTTAAGTTGATGTTCGCGGCTTTCTCTCAAATTTTAGGAGTTTAGGAGAACTTTCCCAATTTGTATTTAGGAATTTAATAGGACTTCCTAGTATTTTGTGTTTGTGGCTTTTTTAAGCTTGAGTTTGATTTGTCAGTTACAGATAAAATTTTAAAATTATAATTAATTAATTTTTCAGAAATTAATTATAATTTTTATTGATTTTTAAAAAATAAAAATTTAAAATTAAGACGAAAAACATATAATTCAGTTGACATTAAATTAAAATGTCAAACAAAACCAAAAAATAGTTAACTGTGTATTGTTTAGAACTTGAAAAATCTTGAGTTTCATTTCTAAGATTATAATTAATGGGCACAATAAATAAAGTAATGCCAGTAGTCATGACCAGCTTGGTTACAAACAAATGATGGAGTGGGCCAACTTAACCCCGCTTCTTAATTATTTTCTTCATAAATCAATTAATTATGTAGAACAAAAAGTAAAATATGCTTCGGTTTGGTGGGGTCTTTTGAAAACCTTGTTTCGAAGGACAAAAACTTTCCAAGCGTAGTTATATTCAAATTTCTCTTCGATTCCTTATTTTTTTAATGCTTGCTTTTCATTTTCTCCTGTTAAGATTATCTAATTTAAAACCTTTTGGAGAACCCTTTCTTTTTTGTTGAAAATTTCTACTAAATTTTTAGTTACTTCTTTTAATGGTAAATATTTGGATTTAAAAAAAATTGAGAGTTGATAATATGCACTCTACACCTTATAATAGAAGTAGATATGCAATAGTCGCAGGACTATGCCTATAATTTGCAAATAATAAACAAACTTTATCTTATACTAACCTTAAAAGTTAGATTAAATTCAATTATAAGCATGATCTCTTTAGAAAGAAGACTAACCTTAAAAATTGGACTTAACTCAATTTTAAGCATGATTTGTTTAGAAAGAAACCCAAAATAAATAGATTTAAAAAATAGAAAGAGATAAACGAAGCAAAAAAGGAGTAATACTTTTTATTTTGGTCACGAAGAGTATCACCAGTTTTGAACAATTAGTTCAGTTCAGAATTTTAATTGAATTTATTTTTCTAGATAAAATTTTTAGCTCTGCTACTTTTTCATGTTGATTCAGCTTTTCATCTCAATTTAAAATGTAATCTCGTTTCCACTAGAATTTTTCTGATGAAACCATAATTAGCAAGCTCCATGGACAAATATTAGAAAAAAAAAAAAAAAAAAAAGAAAATAAACCCCAATGGGAGACAACAAAGTAAAGGGAAAGCGAAGAAAACAACAGGAAAAGTAAATAGCTCAATTTCAATCAAAGTCCTTAAAAGCAAAAAGCTAACATGGAATCAACCGTGTTCTCTCTCTCATCTTCTTCATTTACTCAATGCCAAACCTCTTCCTCAGTTGAATAACAAATTCGTAGATCTTCTTCTCATAAGGAAGATTTGAAGACGCTCACCTTCTCCATGCACCTCTTGGCCCACGCTATGAGTATGGGGCACTCCGCCTCGATGCTGAAGTTGCCAAACGTCTCATATGCGTAAAACCAGCTGTAGAATGCCACAAGGGCGACGTCTACATATCCAAAGGACTCTCCCCCAAAGTATGGCTTGTCTCCAAGCTCTGCTTCAAACAGCCTCATGGTGTCCAAGAATTCCTTCTTGGCTGCCTCCTGCTCTTCGCCTTTTGTGGTCCATACCCTTCTACTAGTACTAAACACCTGCGTTTTCACGACACATTTTCATCAACTGAAATCATCTCAAACTGATCTGATACCTAAAATAAGTTGCTTGAGTCCCTAGTTTATTGCAGTTTCAATTGGACCAAGTACAGATTTTTTCATGAACTAACTAAAGAATTTTCTTTTGCAGAAACTTTCATTAGAAAGAAAAAAGAAAACACTCTTTCTGAAACCATTACAGTATGACAAATCGAATGTCATTTATGTTTGATTGTAAATTTGGATAATTAATTTGGTCCCTTGAGCAATTATAGGGTTGTTGTTGTGTTTGTATACGGAACCATCTCCTATTAAGCTAGCTTTTGGATGAATTCTATCCAAGCTCATTTAACGCTATAAACTGAAAATAAATAAATTTGAAAGTGCATGTGTAAACAAATCTACTCGCTATAAGATTATCTTATTCGAAGACAAATAGTACATCATTTTCTCATAACTCACATGCATTTACTGTATTCACTTATTTCGACTATTTTATGAATCCAAAATGTTCTAAAAATCAGGTTTGTTTTTTAATTCTTATTATTTTAACCGGGGAGGGGAGATTCGAACTCTAGACAAAAACAAGGATTAGATCGGGTAGCGAGTAAGTGTTTTGATCACCTTCTGGTCAACGAAGTCAGCCCAGAATCTGGCTTAAGCTCTCTGGTAAGGATCAGAGGGAAGAAACGAGGGAGCGTCGTCGCGCCAAACCTCGTCGATGTACTGGACAATGTTGAGAGACTCAGAGATTGGTTTTCCGTTGTGAATGAGAACCGGGATCTTCTTGTAAACCGGGTTCATCTGAAGAAGAAGAGGGCTCTTGTTCCTTAGATTCTCTTCTCTGTGCTTGTACCTGATGCCCTTCTCGGCCAGGGCTACTCTGACTCGAATGCCGAACATGCTGGGCCAGAAGTCCAACAGTGTCACCTCCCTCGCCATTGCGACCTTTTGTCGAACACCTGGTGGGCAGTTTTTTAATACATGAATCCTCAACGACCGGTCACTAGTGAGAGAGCGAGTGACATGAATTTTGTCCAAAGACTTTTTCGGAAGAAAAGTTTAAACGCCAACTCTTTTGTACCATCAGCAATCCGCTAACCTGGAATTGCTTGACAGCTTGGATTCTTTGACAAAAGCCCACACGTAGGGTCCACATAGATTGCTTTTTGTTTTCTATTATTTATAAGATAAATTTCACTTTTTACTCCAAATTTTATATTTTATCATAAAATATCTTTAAATTTTAATTTATAATATTTTTTCTTTCTAAATTTTAAAATTTTTGTAAATTTTCCCCTCAATTAAGTTTTTAATAAAAAAATGACATATAAAGTGCATATATTGATAAATTAAGGGTACTTTTGTAAAATCCTCAATTAGATAAATTTTATGTTTTTTAAATGAATTGTTAAAAGAACTCGGAGTCAAAAAAAAAAAAAAGAATTAAAAGAACGTTTTTTTTTTTTAATTATTTTTTTTGGAGTTCTATGGTTTTGAACGGATGGACATGTTTGCGCAACAATGAACATGGCGGAGGTGGGCAGCTATTTTTTGTTGTGGCCGGTGATGGGAGTGGAGAGATAAGAGTTTTTCTTTTAACATTTTAAGGGTAGAATACTAAATTCGTTATATAGGATTTTGTTGCAGAAGTCTGTCTAATTGTTAACTTCCGTTGATAACAAGGACTCTTTTGCACCAATTTAAAAAGTTTAGGGAGGTTTTAATCAAGAAATAAATGTTGGGAGATCAAACTGTAATTTTATCAAAAGGTTGGGACCAAATGAATTATTTACTTTTTTCTTTTTTACCCTTTTCATATTTCTTAAGATCCGCTTGGAGAATGTATTGGAAATGTAATTTTGGATTGGAAATCATATGTATATTTAAAAACGAGTGTTTGCATGAAAAAAAAATTTTTGCTTGGTGAAAAGTATGAAATCTTAAAATTATTTGGGAAAAATATCAATATAAATATTGTTTCGTTCATCTTGAACTTCTATGTAATTTAAAAAACACATCTCATTTAGAATTGAAATAATGAAATTATGGACATTTAAAGTTTGAGTTTATTATAAGGATTTGAATATGTAAATAATGAAAAGTAGCTTTGAGTTGAAGAAAAAGAACAAAAAAAAAAAAAAAAGGAAACCAGATGCAGATGTGACCATAAAAGAACGAATAAAAATTATGTGGAGGTCACTAATTCAGCTGGTTTAGAAAGAATTAAGGGCACCCTTATAATGTATGAAAGAGTCACTAGTAAAAATTGTGGATTACACGACGGTTTTTTACCGAAGTTTACACGACGGTTACCCAACCATCGTGTAATTCAGTATCGTGGTAGATAACACGATGGATATAATTACGTCGTGATATCTCAATTTTACACGACGGTTAAAACTATCATCGAAACAAGGAATACCGTCGTGTAAACCTGTAATGTGAAGATATTACACGACGGTTCTACGTCGAACTGTCGTGTAATGTGGTGGACCATTATACGACGGTTCATAGAGAACCATCATGTAATGCTGGTTATTACAACATTACACGATGGTTCTAGGCGAACCGTCACCTAGAACCGTAGTGTAATGTTGTAATATGGAGCACATTACACGACGGTTCGACCCTAGAACCGTCGTGTAATGTGGTGGAACATTACTCTCTAGTTTAGGAGGGTTTACACGATGGTTCCAATGAACCGTCGTGTAAACCTCTGTTTACACGACGGTCTTTTGAAACCGTCATGTAACCTCCATCGTGTAATCCGTCTTTTGTAGTAGTGAGTAAAAAAGAATATTTATTTTTTTAAAATTCAATCATATATTTACTAGCAAATTAAAAAAGGAATATTGAATGGGTCCTACATAATAAAAAAAAGAAGTAAATTTTATATCAATGCTTGCATTTTACTTGGTATTGATTCTTATAATAAGAAATAAATATCAAATTTACTTATACACTCCTAATAATTATTTATACACTCCTAATAATTGTTGACAAGATTAAAATTATCAAATTTAGTAAATAAAACAAAGAAAATTAATGATCTTATTTTTTATTACTTTATTATTATTATTTTTCTAATCTCATTACCTTATTCATTATACATTTCTTTACTATTTGCCAAATAACACGATCATGTGAATATATATAAGATTGTTTGGTGTATCCCGCTTTGTACCTTACAAGAGATTTCCTAGAAGATATAAGGTAGTCGCTTTGGAATAAATATAAGATATATATATATATATATATATATATATATATATATAAGGTAGTCGCTTTGAAATTTTCAAGAAATTTTCTTAGGAAGGTATAAGGTAGTATTCAACTGAATCAATGGATTATTATTAATTTTGTCCTATCCTCATTTTTCTAGTATTTATGAGTCATTCAACAACTTAGTAGATGTTCTATTTTCGCTCTGTACGTATTCCGTATGAATTTTTAAGACAGGTCCGCGTCTTTCTTGTACGCTTTAAAACTACTTCGAATTCAAGGGAACCATGACTGCATGGCTTAATTGACATATCCTGGGGATCATCATGCTATTAGGATTATTATTTTTAAGATTATATTTTGTTAATTATTTTAGATTGTCATCATGATTATTTTAATTTTAAGATTATATTCTTTTTAAATTAGGAACTAGATTTGCGTTTTGACTCCTATAAATAAGAAATATTTTATTACGCTATTTTAAATGTTTGATTAGCAAAGTTACTCTAATTTTTGGAGCGCAATTCTCGGGATTCAAGTGAATGAATGAGTTCTGTTTCCATTCCTATTTTTCTGACAATATTCGTGCGTGAATCAACATAATATTAGATGACTTATTTTCTGATATTAGGAAATCAATAGATATTTAGGAAGGCTTTATCCCTTTTTTCCCGTGTGTCTTCGTATGCGTCTTTCTCATGTTCTTCCATGCCGATTAGCCTCGAATTTTATAATGACTTAATTGTTTTTTTGCTCGCAATACTTTTTCATGACGATATATATATATATATATATATATATATTTCTAAGTGATCCATCCAAGTATACATGTTGTATATCATGGTCTCGTCCTAAAGAAAATAAAATTTCAAAATTTAACCGAGACATCTATAGACCGTCTCTTATAAAGTATATGATTCTCGTGTATCTTTCTTTTATTTTTCCTCGTTCATGCACCTTTTCCATTGATCTCGTCCATTTAATTAAATCTAGTGTAAAATTTGATCTAAGTATATATATATATATATATATATTTTTTTTTTTTTTTGGGGGGGTCAAATTTAACCTTACAGGGTTCTGAAATTTAAAAACAATATAAGAAATTAAATTGAAGTAAATAGCATATCAATGAAACCAAATAAAAGTAAATAGCATGATTTTAGAATATTTGAAATAAAAAAAACAGTAAATAGCGTTATTTTCTTTTAGTTTGGTAGGGGATCTTATTTTTCCGACCACTATTCTTCCATCGTATATGCTAGAACTGAGTATGAATTTGTTGAGGCAATTGTTAAAGACACTCTGGTGAAGCTGAAGGATACGTACTCAACAAGACATGAATTTAAAGATCTTGTTGGAATTGATAAAAGCATTGAGGAAATGGATCAATTATTATGCATGGACGATTCAACAACTGTTCTCATAGTAGGCATTTGGGGAATGGGTGGTCAGGGTAAGACAACTCTTGGCTCGTGTTATATTCTAAAAGCTTTCCTCTAAATTTCAAAGTTCCTGCTTTCGTGCAAATATCAGACAAGAATCTGGAAAGCCTCGTGGATTGGAAAGTTTGAAAAAAAAACTTTTTTCGGAGGTTATTGGGGGAAAATGATCTAACCACTGCTACCTCGTTTTACAAGGAAAGACTTCGCAGTAAAAAGGTACTCATTGTTCTTGATGACGTGGATAATCCAGAGCAATTAGAAGTTCTAGCTGCAGAGCATGGTTGGTTTGGCCCTGGAAGTAGAATCATAGTAACAACAAGAGATGCACAAGTGCTTAGGAATATCGGAGCTGATAAGACATATGAACTTAAGGGCTTAGCATTTGATGATGCTCTTCGGCTCTTTAACTTGAATGCTTTCAAGGTAAACTCTCCAAAACTGCTGAAGACGTAATGCTATTGATAAATGCACAAAAATACATTTTTGTTTATTTAATTTATTAGATAATTTACATTTTAAATAAAGATTTCCACAATATTAATTCATAATATTCTACTTTTAAAATATTTATTATTTATTTTAATTTATTTTATTTCTTTCCTCTTCCTCTTTCTTTTTCCTTTCTTTTCCTTTTTCCCTCCTTTCTTCTGCAGGCACAGCCCCAGCCCAGGGAGTGGCCCAAGCCCGCGCGCGCCCAACTTCAGCTCGAGAATCTCGGCCCAAATCCTCAGCAAACTTCAGCCGAAAACCCAGGCCTGCGAGAATCGCGCCCAAGCTCTACCGCGCGCCCAGCTTCACCGCGCGCGCCCAACGCGCGCCCAGCTGCTCCACCGCGCGCGCCCAACGCCCAGCCAACACAGGCCCGCGATTCCAGCCCACGCGAATTTCGGGCCGAATTCTCAGCCAAGCTTCCAGCCACCTGCTGCTCCACATGCACGCAATTCGGGCCAAATTCTCAGCCAAGCCCGTGGCACAAAATCAAGGCCAGATCCTTGCATCCAGCTGGTTTACTGCGAATCTCCACGTAGTTAACCAGCCTGGTTAGCGGATTTGTTGGCCAAAAATCCGCCCCAGCATGTTGGACTCGAGCCTATATAATAAGGGCTCCTCAAGAGGACGAAAATATAGTTTTTCCATTAATTTTTAGCTGAGTTTTTAGTATTGTTTTATTTTTCATCTCATATTTTCTTGTTAGAACTTTGTGAGATGAATTGCAAACTAGGCTAGAGTTCTTTGGTGAGGCTAGAGATGATCCTAGATGTGTAGTGAATTTATTTGGGTTTTGATTCTCCAATGGTTTCTAAAGTTGATACATTAGAGTGAATAATTTCTCTTTTATCCTATTTCTTTCTCATTTCAATATATTTTATTGTCAGCTCTTATATAAATCTAGTCAAGCTCTTTTTATGTGAATTGTTGCATGATAAAATATATTTGATAGCATTATTTTATAAGTAGTCTTTTACTGCAATATTGCTTATGGTATATTGTCGCTTTTGGATTTCTTATAAGATAATTTTTATTAGTTCTTCACATAAGAATTTTATTCACTTAAATAAATTTTAATCCATAAGTTTTTTCAAATCTTTATTTTTCCGATTGATTGTTTGGGATGTGAAACTTTCAATTGAGTTATTTTATGAATCAAAATCCAATTAGGTACATGAAACATATAGGGGATTCTCGATGCTTTACCACCTTTTAATTATTGAATTTTCTTCATTTCTAAATTACGGTGTTTTAAAAATTGTTTTAAAAATCACAAAAATATTTCTTTTCCTTCTTTCTTTGATTACTTTTTCCTCTAACGCTTTTGTTCCGCTAATCTTTTCTTGTTTGTTTTTATCACCTTCTCGTGGGATCGACCGTCCTAATTGTGCTACAATCGACCGCTTGTTTTTGTACACATTTGGGCGTAATCAAATTTTGGCGCCGTTGCCGGGGAGGTGTCAAGAAGCAAGATTGATCATAGATATTTTGCCAAGAGGTAAGTAATTTTATTTTCTTTATTTATTATTATTATTATTTTATATTTAAAATATATATATATATTCTTTAAGCCGAAAAAAAAAAAAAATTGTTTAAGTTTGGTTATTAGATTGGTTACGTTTTTCTTGTGTATATATATATATATTTTTTTATTTTTATTTTTATTTTTTTTTTTAGTTAAAAAAAAAAAAAACATTACTGTTAGTATTTTCACGAGTTCCATTTTTATTCTTTTTACGTATAAAATAAATAAATAAATAAATAAAATAAAACGTTAAAAAAAAATTAAAAAAAATTAAAAAGGGTGATCTATATTAGTTAACTTTTATTAACCGTGCAAATTTTTGATTTTGTCATTTTGTCATTTTAGATAAGTAACTTATATAAATTATTGTTTTCGTATTTTGTTACTTTCTATAACTTAATATTTTGTTTTATTAGTCATTTACTTTTTGTTAATTTACCTTTTTATTGTTACGTTGTAATTTTCTTTAAAAAAAAAAAAAAAAAAAAAAAACTTTCATAATTTGTATAACCTTAGGTTTTAGTTTAGTATTAACTTAGGATATTAATATCTAACATTTAACATCTCATAAAATACACCATAAAATTTAATAAATTTTGCAAGCAATTGTGTGGAAACATTTGAAAGTACGAACTAAGGAAGTTCTGTCTAGGAGGTTGGTTTTTAAGGAGGCCTCGCCCCACCAATCTTTCCTGGGAGCATTCTTAGGGATTGCATTCACGGTTTTACACTATTGTTGTTTTTATAAAAGCTCTTGTTTAAAAAAAAAAAAAAAATTTAAAAAAAAAATAAAAAAATTAAAAAAATATATATATATATATATATAACCACAAAAATTTAAACGCTCAAGGTGAATGAATCGTTATAGAAACGAACTAGGGAGATTCGCAAGAAGACCTGAAAACCCTAGCGAAGTTTCTTCTTCTACGTCTAGCCTTCCTCCATCTCCAAACGCTTTAGCAATTCCAAATCCATTTGCGATGGCTCAAAACGAGGAGGTCCAGCAAAAGACGTTGAACGACTACCTTCACCCTACACGTACGGCCACACCATCGTGCATAATATTTCCACCTCATTTGCCGAATTTGGATTTCAAGCCGGGTATGATTCAACTTCTGCCGACATTTCACGGGTTAGAAAGCGAAAATCCGTACGTACATGTTCGGGAGTTTGATGAGGTGGTGGCCACTTTCCACAACCGAGCCGAAGCTGCAGATTCTGTGCGATTAAAATTTTTTCCATTCTCTCTGAAAGACAAAGCCAAAAGCTGGTTGTATTCTTTGCGACCTAGGTCTATTGGAACATGGGAAGAGATGACAACTGTATTCTTCAACAAGTATTTCCCACACCATAAGACTAATGGTCTTAAACGACAGATCTCGACCTTTACTCAGAAGGACAATGAAACTCTCTATCAAGTCTGGGAGCGGTTTAAAGATTTGTTGAATCAATGTCCCCACCATGGTTACGAGAGTTGGCGCCTCGTCAGCTATTTCTACGAAGGACTCACAATCCGAGAGCGTCAATTTGTGGAGATGATGTGCAATGGTGAGTTTCTCCAGAAGGATCCCGAAGAGGCTTTCGAGTATCTCAACGAGCTAGCCGAGAAAGCCCACACATGGACTGGACCAAGTGCTACTGACAGCACTAGTCGTTCTCGACCTGCTGGAGTCTACCAACTAAGGGAAGAGGATAACCTCAAGGCCCAAATTGAGTTTTTGACACGACAGATTGAGACCCTCAAAACCAAGGAAGGTAAAGGAATCCACATGGTCGCAAGGGCAGAGTCACAAGAACCATGCTTCGTTTGTGGAGGATTGGAACATTTGGCTAAGGATTGCCTTGTTTATAGTGAAATGAGAGGGAGTTACGAAGAGCAATGTAATGCCTTAGGGGCATACAACAAGCCTTTCTCTAACACGTACAATCCTGGCTGGAGGAATCATCCAAACTTCAGCTGGAGAGATTCCAATCAAACACAACCACCAAAGGCGAATTCTGCACCTCAATATCCTGCACAACCGCCGAGGAGTTCTCTCGAGAATACCTTGCAATCTTTCATGGAGGCACAGACTAGGATGAACCAAAAGTTCGAATCATTTTTCACGCAAATGGTGGAAGAAAGTAAAGAGATGAAGAGCCAAATCACAAGGCTGACTGGTGCCCTGACTGTTCAAGAACGAGGCAAGTTTCCTTCGCAAGCTCAATCCAATCTCACGGGGCAACACATGGCACAAACCTCCAACTCTGCAGGTCAAAACATCAAGGAGGTCAATGCCATCACCACTCGTAGTGGCAAGATTTCAAATGAACCATCAAGAACTACTGTCACTTCAAGTAGTCAAGAAGTCGTCCCCAAGATAGCTGAGTCAATTGAACTTCCAGTAAAAGTGCCTTTCCCCCAAGCTCTGCGATCTGCTAAGAAAGTTCTGGATAGTCAAAGTGAGATCCTAGAGCATTTGACTCAAGTGAAGATTAATCTTCCTTTGCTTCATGTGATCAAGCAAGTACCGGCTTATGCCAAAGTCATTAAGGATCTATGCACCGCCAAAAGGAAGCACCACGTTAAGAAGACCGCCTTCTTGACGGAACAAGTGAGTGCGGTGATCGAGCAGAAGGCGCCGCCTAAGTACAAAGATCCTGGTTGTCCCACCATCTCGTGCCAAATTGGGACTCAGGAATTCGGCCAAGCTTTGCTCGACCTTGGAGCGAGCGTCAATCTCATGCCTTACTCCATCTACTCGCAACTTGGTCTTGGAGAGATTAAGCCCACATCTGTGGTTTTGCAACTGGCCGATCGTTCGATCAAGAAGCCTCGGGGTATAATTGAGGATGTTCTGGTTCAAGTTGAGAAGTTTTATTACCCCGTTGATTTCCTTGTCCTAGATACTCAATCTGTGGTAAGCATGGAATCCAAAATTCCCATCATCCTCGGTAGACCATTCCTTGCTACTGCCAATGCTTTGATTAACTGTAGGAATGGTCTCATGAAGATATCTTTCGGGAACATGACCTTGGAAGTAAATGTTTTTCACATTGCGAAGCAGCCACATGATGATGACGAGTGTCACCAAACATTTCTGATCGACACACTCGTCTCGGAGGAGGTTCAACTGTACAGTGATTCCGATAATCTTGATGAACTCCTTCACAATTCTGACTCTGAAAGTTCCGATCCTTGTGAGTTGACCAACAACGCTACCATCTATAAAGACACACAAGGCATAGGAACCAAGTTTTGGCAACCGCGTTTTGAAGAGCTTCCTCGAGAAAAAGAAAAGCCAAAACCATCCACTGAAGAGATCCCAACACTTAAGCTCGCTCAATTGCCTGAGGATCTGAAACATGTCTTCCTGGGAGCTGGTGATACCTTTCCTGTTATCGTTTCATCTAAACTTGACGCATTACAAGAACAGCGATTAGTCGACATGCTGCGAAAGCACAAAGCTGCGTTAGGTTGGACGATTGCTGACATTAAGGGTATTAGCCCCTTAATTTGCTCCCATCACATCAATTTGGAAGCCGGGGCTGTTCCACGAAGGGATCCCCAAAGGAGACTAAACCCAACGATGAAAGAAGTTGTGAAGAATGAGGTCTTGAAGCTTCTGGATGCAGGTATCATCTATCCGGTTGCCGATAGCAAGTGGGTTAGTCCAACTCAGGTAGTGCCCAAGAAATCAGGGGTGACAGTGGTAGAGAACGAGAAAAGGGCTCTTGTCCCCACAAGGACAGTTACGGGTTGGCGCATGTGCATTGACTACCGAAAGCTGAACGCTTCCACCCGCAAGGATCATTTTCCGCTTCCGTTCATCGACCAAATCCTAGAACGTGTGGCTGGTCATCCTTTCTACTGCTTTCTTGATGGCTACTCCGGATATTATCAGATCGAGATTGCATTGGAGGACCAAGACAAAACTACTTTTACCTGTCCTTTTGGTACTTATGCCTTCCGGCGTATGCCATTTGGACTGTGTAACGCACCAGCCACCTTTCAGAGGTGCATGACGAGCATTTTCAGCGACATGGTCGAGAAATGTATGGAAGTATTCATGGATGACTTGACCATCTTCGGCAATTCCTTTGACTTGTGCCTTCTCAACTTAGAAGCTGTTCTGACAAGATGTGAAGAAAAAGGACTCGTGCTTAACTGGGAGAAATGCCATTTCATGGTACCATCAGGCATAGTCTTGGGGCATGTTGTTTCTAAGAAAAGGATTGAGGTCGATCAGTCTAAGATTGAACTTATCTCTAAATTGCCCACTCCTAAGTCAGTCAAAGAAGTTCGGTCATTTCTCGGGCATGCTGGTTTTTATAGGAGGTTCATACAGAATTTTTCTGCGATTTCTCGTCCATTATGTAATCTCCTAGCCAAAGATGCCATTTTTGAGTGGACGCAAGAGTGTGAGGATGCCTTCCGAACGCTTGTGGTGAAGTTGACTACTGCCCCCATTATTCAGTCACCGGATTGGAGCTTACCATTTGAGATTATGTGTGACGCAAGTAACCATGCTGTTGGGGCAGTCCTTGGTCAAAGAAGAGAGGGGAAGTCCTTTGTAGTGTATTACGCAAGCCGCACTCTGAATAGTGCTCAATTGAACTACTCAACCACTGAGAAAGAGTTGCTCGCTGTTGTGTTTGCACTTGACAAGTTCCGCGCATATCTGATTGGTTCACCCATCACCGTCTTCACAGATCATGCAGCTCTTAAGTATCTCCTTTCCAAAAAGGATGCCAAGGCGCGATTGATTAGGTGGATCCTCTTGCTGCAGGAATTTGACATCAAAATCAAGGACAAGAAAGGAGTCGAAAACGTTGTGGCGGACCATCTTTCTCGACTCGAATTTAGTGACCCCGCCGACGGTCCTGCCATCCAAGATGATTTTCCCGACGAACATCTATTCGCTGTCACCAAGCTACCCTGGTACGCTCACATCGTCAATTACTTGGTGACTGGGGAACTTCCTGCTGATTGGAGTGCTCAAGATAAGCGTAAATTCTTGGTCGAGGTACGTAATTTCTACTGGGATGACCCGTACCTTTACAAATACTGCCCCGACCAGATCATAAGGCGATGCATTCCTGACGATGAAATTCATAGTGTTTTACACTTTTGCCATAATGATGCATGTGGTGGTCACTTCTCCGTGAAGAAGACTACTGCAAAAATCTTACAGTGTGGTCTTTATTGGCCCACTTTGTTTAAAGACACTAATGAATTTTGTCGTTCTTGTTTAAGGTGCCAAAAGTTAGTTGCTTTGTCCCGTCGCCATATGATGCCTTTGAACCCAATTATTGTAATAGAGATATTTGATTGTTGGGGAATAGATTTTATGGGACCCTTTCCATCTTCTTTTGGTTACCTCTACATTCTCCTCGCTGTGGATTACGTTTCAAAATGGGTAGAAGCCGTGCCGTGTCGAACCAATGACAATGCGACACTTGTGAAGTTCTTGAAAGAGAATGTGTTATCTAGGTTTGGTACACCCCGCGCTATCATCAGTGATCAAGGCACACATTTCTGCAATCGTTCTTTCGAGGCCCTGATGCGCAAATACGGTGTGATCCATAAAGTTTCAACCGCTTATCACCCCCAAACAAACGGTCAAGCTGAGCTGGCAAATCGAGAGATCAAGCATATCCTAGAAAAGACGGTAAACCCCGACCGCAAAGATTGGTCCATGCGCCTTTCCGACGCACTTTGGGCATATCGCACTGCTTACAAAACCACCCTTGGGATGTCTCCTTACAGGCTTATCTTTGGAAAAGCCTGTCATTTACCTGTAGAGCTTGAACATAAGGCTTATTGGGCTGTCAAAGCCCTTAACTTTGATCTCAGTGCTGCAGGTATACATCGCAAGCTCCAGTTGTCAGAAATTGAGGAGTTAAGAAATGATGCATATAATAACTCCAAGATCTACAAGGCTAGAATGAAGGTGGCTCATGACAAGCAAATTTTGAGGAAGAACTTCGAGCCAAATCAGAGGGTGCACCTTTATGACTCCCGTCTGCATCTCCACCCAGGTAAGTTAAGATCGCGGTGGACTGGTCCATTTGTGGTGAAACAAGTCTTTCCCAATGGTGCTGTTGAAGTCGAGGACACAAGCGATGGGAGAATTTTCAGAGTCAATGGTCAGAGACTGAAGCCCTACATTGAACGAGTAAGCCAGGCCGAAGAAATCATTCTTGAGGCCCCAGTTTATAAGTAGTTTGCTTCCAACTCTTTTTGTATCATATTTTTGTTTTGTTTGTCTCCTTTTATGTTTTGTGTGCTTTTATCTTCGGTTTGTTTTTATGTGCTTTTATATTTGTCTGTGTGTTTTGAAGAATCAGATCAGGTTGCTTATCTCTGTTCCTATCGTCATCAACCAGGTGTTCTCTTTCCCTGTCTTCTTCACATTTGAACATCTTTTTAGACATTGAGGACACTGTCTGATTTTTGGTTGGGGGTGGTGAGCATATTCATGCGTGAGTTTAATTTCGGTCATTTTAGAAATTGGATCAAAATTTTTACAAAGTTACCTAAGTGTGATTTCAAAATGTTCGATTTGAGTCAGTTTTTGTTATCTCGACTATTAAGAAATGATTTCCAGAGTTCTTTTTGTGCACATGCTAAACCTTGTGGTAAGATGGTTGTTAATATATTTAGTTGAGAAAAATTCTTGAGTTTAAGTATTTTATTTTGGTGAGTTATGAGAGTTGAGAAAACAGCTTTTTGAACTTTTATTGATCTTTCGAATTGGTATAATCACTATTTGGAACACCACTACTTAACTTGTACTTTTGATAGAAGGATGATTCTTTGGTTAGATAGAATTAATATTTTGTAATAGAGCCTTACATCATTCATGTAGTTTGATCTCATATGGTGCTGCATAGCAGTCAAAAGAACTCCTTACTATATTTGTTCCATTAAGCATGATGTCTCTTGTTAAAAAAAAAAAAAAAAAAAAAAAAAAAAAAAGAAGAAGAAGAAGAAGAAGAAAAAAAAAACAGAGAGTTGCTTGTATTTGATGGCTCTTTGTTTATGTAATTTTCTATTTTATCCAAATGAAATCCCAAAAGCTAGTTTATGATGTAAGTGGTGTAATGTTCCGAGTATTTGAGTCGCCTATCATTTGATCAATATTTGTTTATTAGCTTGTCCTTAAAATGCCTTCTCTCATTTGAGTGTTGAGTGATTTCTTTCCAACTCCATGAGTGAAAACCTCTGCACTAAAACATTTCTAACACCCGTGAGGTAATGGAGTTGAGACTTTTTCTTGATGAATTTTTCAATGCTATTTGTGTTATGGATTGTGGTAAGAAGGATACGGTTTGGTGCACACACACACAACTCTGGAGTAATGACTGAAGTAGTTTGATAGTACTTTCTGATTTCTTGCTGATATTTTGATTGAGTACTTGGATGATTTTGCAGGTTTTGATTTGAATTTTCAGCTTGACTTGAGTTCTCTTACACTTGAATTGCTAGGGACTAGCAATAAGCTGGTTGGGGGTTGTGATAAATGCACAAAAATACATTTTTGTTTATTTAATTTATTAGATAATTTACATTTTAAATAAAGATTTCCACAATATTAATTCATAATATTCTACTTTTAAAATATTTATTATTTATTTTAATTTATTTTATTTCTTTCCTCTTCCTCTTTCTTTTTCCTTTCTTTTCCTTTTTCCCTCCTTTCTTCTGCAGGCACAGCCCCAGCCCAGGGAGTGGCCCAAGCCCGCGCGCGCCCAACTTCAGCTCGAGAATCTCGGCCCAAATCCTCAGCAAACTTCAGCCGAAAACCCAGGCCTGCGAGAATCGCGCCCAAGCTCTACCGCGCGCCCAGCTTCACCGCGCGCGCCCAACGCGCGCCCAGCTGCTCCACCGCGCGCGCCCAACGCCCAGCCAACACAGGCCCGCGATTCCAGCCCACGCGAATTTCGGGCCGAATTCTCAGCCAAGCTTCCAGCCCACCTGCTGCTCCACATGCACGCGAATTTCGGGCCAAATTCTCAGCCAAGCCCGTGGCACAAAATCAAGGCCAGATCCTTGCATCCAGCTGGTTTACTGCGAATCTCCACGTAGTTAACCAGCCTGGTTAGCGGATTTGTTGGCCAAAAATCCGCCCCAGCATGTTGGACTCGAGCCTATATAATAAGGGCTCCTCAAGAGGACGAAAATATAGTTTTTCCATTAATTTTTAGCTGAGTTTTTAGTATTGTTTTATTTTTCATCTCATATTTTCTTGTTAGAACTTTGTGAGATGAATTGCAAACTAGGCTAGAGTTCTTTGGTGAGGCTAGAGATGATCCTAGATGTGTAGTGAATTTATTTGGGTTTTGATTCTCCAATGGTTTCTAAAGTTGATACATTAGAGTGAATAATTTCTCTTTTATCCTATTTCTTTCTCATTTCAATATATTTTATTGTCAGCTCTTATATAAATCTAGTCAAGCTCTTTTTATGTGAATTGTTGCATGATAAAATATATTGATAGCATTATTTTATAAGTAGTCTTTTACTGCAATATTGCTTATGGTATATTGTCGCTTTTGGATTTCTTATAAGATAATTTTTATTAGTTCTTCACATAAGAATTTTATTCACTTAAATAAATTTTAATCCATAAGTTTTTTCAAATCTTTATTTTTCCGATTGATTGTTTGGGATGTGAAACTTTCAATTGAGTTATTTTATGAATCAAAATCCAATTAGGTACATGAAACATATAGGGGATTCTCGATGCTTTACCACCTTTTAATTATTGAATTTTCTTCATTTCTAAATTACGGTGTTTTAAAAATTGTTTTAAAAAATCACAAAAATATTTCTTTTCCTTCTTTCTTTGATTACTTTTTCCTCTAACGCTTTTGTTCCGCTAATCTTTTCTTGTTTGTTTTTATCACCTTCTCGTGGGATCGACCGTCCTAATTGTGCTACAATCGACCGCTTGTTTTTGTACACATTTGGGCGTAATCAGCTATCAGAAAGTGTTGTAAAGTATACAAAGGGGAGTCCATTAGCTCTTAAAGTCTTAGGGTCATTCCTTCATTCGAGGAAAAGAGAAAACTGGGAAATGGAGTTAAATAAGCTTAAAAGAGGTTCCCAACCAAAGAATCCACAACATATTGAAAGTAAGTTTCGATGGGCTGGATAAAATAGAGAAGGCAATATTCCTTGACATTGTAAGTTTTTCTCTATTGGACATGTGACTTGCAAAATTTACGAGGAACGTAGACTAGCTAGATACTCACCGTTCTTGAATCTCAGAGAGTGTCGCATCCTTAAGAGTCTTCCCAGTGATATTCTAAAGATGAAGTCCTTGAAATGTCTTGATCTGGGCGGATGCTCTTCCTTTGACGAGCTACCTAGTGCTTCGAAGGAATTTATCAGAACTTCCTTCTGAGATTGGTTGTTTATCTTCATTAGAAAAACAATGTCTAGAAGGAAGCAGTATAGCGAAACTTCCAGTAACCATTAAAAATCTTTCTAAGCTGATTGAGCTCTTGATTCGTCAATGCAAGAGGCTCAAATCTTTCCCAGAACTTCCTTTGTCTCTAGAAATTCCTGATGCAAGTGGATGTAGTGCATGTGCATTGGAGACGATATCGAATTCAAGGGATGCACTCATATAAGGGTTCAGAAGTGGCAATCATGCTTTGACATGTAGGAAATTTTTCTATGCTTATTGCTTAAAGTTGGATCAGAGCACACGTAACAACATTGTGAACGAATTTAAGCTCAGAACTATGGACACATCAATTAAATCTCTACTCCCACAAGGTGTATCAAAGGTACGGATCTGTTTCTTGTATATGTACACATATTTTTTTCAAATAAAGTCTTGCTTGTTTTTTATCACAACTAAGCTAACTAACAATTTTTTTATTCTGCAGAAATCAGATTATCCTAGTATTGCTATTTCTTGTCCCAAAAATAAGATTCCACTGTGGTTCATGTATCAATCAGAGAGCTTTTCCATAAACATTAAGCTTTCTTGGATTCGGCAGAATCCCAACTTCTTGGGTTTTGCTTTATGCGCTGTTGTTGTGGAGGACGGATCATGTTTGGAATTATCTTGTGAAGCAAATTTCAAAACTGAATATGGTAAAAGCTACAAATTTCAGTGTGTGTTCTAGGCCCCTAGGCGTATTTTCTAATTCAAGCAATGTGTTCATGTGGTATAAGCATGAATACTACCATGGTTCTCTGGACACAGTGGCAGTGTCATTTCGCTTCTACGATAAATTAGGCTGTGGAAATGTAGTGAGAGCTTGTGGAATCCGCCCACTGTATTACCAAGATGCAGAGGAACTTGGAATCACTAGCAAGCTTGGAAAAACAAACGTTATAAAACTCCACTCGAGATGTCAAATCTACCCTAGACGAACCGCACCTTAAAAACTTTTTAACTCATAGTGAGTCTGCTGATCACCCTTGACTATATTCCATGTAGTGTGCTCTATGAAATGATTAAGTCCTATATTGTCGTAAGAATGCGTGCGTGCGTGCGTATGTGTGTGTGTGTTCAGCTTTGAACTATGTTTGAGAACATGTCATGTTTTTCAGGAACTGGCTTCCTTTGATCGAATCACATTGATAGAAATCATGATAGCTTGTTTCTGACTTCTCTTATGATGGACAACCATATACTAACTTGAGTGGATTTGGTGGCCGTGCTATTGTGATCTTAATTTGAAGTTCCCATATATCTGCACAGCGCCTCTAAAATGTTTCATATGTCTCGGCGCTGCTAAATTACGTTGGTACGAGTACTCTCTCTCTCTCTCTCTCTCTCTCACTCTCTACTGTACTATTAAGACAAGTTATAACTTTTTTTCGTTTCATGTCATCCTCTCCAATGCGCCATTCTAGGTTTGGGAGATACATTCGAGAGGGAATCTTGAAATTAGAGAAGGCCAAAAGAAGAGTTGTCACTCAAGACTAGCAAGGAGTACCGTGCCTGCAGCAAAGGCAAGTAGCGCTCCCTCACACCGACTTGTAAAAGCCCGCACATTGCTTCTAAAAGTTTTTTTTTTTATTATTTTTTTCCCTAAAAGAAACTGATTTAGGTACTATGCAGCATTGCCCTCTTAAAGGAGAAGAAACGAAGATTAGCTAAAACCCCCCAAACATACTTCCTCTTAGTAATTGGGGAATTGATTTACCTAGAACTTATCCTTGCATTCCTTTAAAAGGAACTTTGAATGTTTGATACGCACATCCTTTAATTCCTCTCACTTGATGTTCCACTTCATGCGATGCAAACGCACTTATTTTTATGGCAAGTACAATATTGGATAGAACGATTCATAGACAAATAAATCCCATATGAATTCTAAAGAACTTTTTTACTTCATTTATCACTTCAATTAAGTATGTAGATTACTCAAGAATTTCAAGTTGTTTTGTTCTATGCAGTAATATTTATTGGTAACTTTTTCTCTTTGAGAATACAGTGCTTAGAATTTGACAATTTGACAAGATTATCCATGAGATTATTTATTTAATTATTTAATTGCTTGAAAATAAGAGTACTTTAATGCCACAAAAAGAGAAGCCTGGAAACAGAGCTAACAGAGACTTTAACTCTTGTCTGTTTGGCACCCCTTTAGTAAAGCCACTTTTATTATTATTATTTTTTTCCTCTAGTATTTTCTCTTACAAAAATTTAAATGTTCTGATTGAATTATGGTTTTGAACGTATGATTCAAACAGACCGTTTTACTAGGGTAAGTGAACGCAAAAGAAACAGACATGACTACCTTGATCCAGAGGAGCTGTCATTTCGTTTCAATGCCAAACCTCTTCCTCAGTTGAATAACAAATTTGTAGATCTTCTTCTCGTCGGGAAGAGATTTGAAGACGCACTCCTTCTCCATGCACCTCTTGGCCCGTGCTATGAGTTTGGGGCACTCCGCCTCGATGCTGAGGTTGCCGAACATCTCATATGCGCGTAAAACAACTTTCTTATATATGTATAGATATGACCCGAAAAACATGGCTTTTCTTTGTCCCCTTCCTTTCTTGCTAATTCCCGTCGCGACGACATAACAGAGAGAGCACAAAAATTACCTTGACTGACTTTTTGCCGATGTAAATTGAAAATTTCGTTTTATGTATTTGGAATTTTTCGTTGAATAGCTTGTGCCAATGGACGTTGAGAATTTTGTTAACTTGCTTATTGGTTGGGTTTGTGAAATTCTCAGATTTATTATTGAGCCAATTCTATTAACTTTTTTGTTTTACTTGCCACAAATTTATTAAGATGTAAATTCAAGTCTGTTTTGGTTGTTATATCGATTTATCATTATTTTTTTAATGCAAGGCAAGAGACGAAGTTAGCTAGTTGGGTTTAAGAAAAAGACAAAAATAAAAGCTTCATGAACAAAAGAGAACACATATTTCTATTTCTCTTTTCTTACTCAATGCCAAACTTCTTCCTCACTTGCACAACATATTCATAGACCGTCCTCTGGTCAGGAAGAGACTTGGAGACGCTCTCCTTCTCCATGCACCTCTTGACCCACGCGATGAGCTTGGGGCACTCTGCCTCGACGCTGAAGTTGCCGAGTGTCTCGTACGCGAGGAACCAGCTGTAGAATCCCACAAGCGCGATGTCCACAAACCCGAAGCTTTCTCCCCCGAAGTACGGCTTATCTCCAAGCTCTGCCTCCAATCTCTTCAAGTTGTCCAAGAATTCCTTCTTGGCTGTTTCTTGCTCTTCTCCTTTCGTGGTTGTCGTTAATACCTTTTTCCCTGCCTCATACAACTGCGTTTTGCATTTTCAGTGTACCAATCTAACTTTTTTTTTTTTTTTTTAATTATAATTATCTCTCTCTTAGGAATTTGATTTTTTTTTTAAATGAGGATGATTCAATATCAGCATGATTCTTGAAATTAAATAAAATGCAATTGCAAAAATAAATAAATAAATAGCGAAATAAGTTCTGGAAACACCAAAGCAATTAATATAAGGTAGTAGTGAGAAAAATATATTTATAGTTATAAGCATGGTTACCTTCTTGTCAACAAAGTCAGCCCAAAACCTTGCCTCAGATCTCTGAAAGGGATCGGAGGGAAGCAATGGAGCTTTGCCATGCCAAACATTATCGATGTATTCGACGATGATGAGGGACTCGCAGATGGGTTTTCCGTTGTGGATGAGAACCGGGATCTTCTTGTGAATCGGGTTCATCTCAAGAAGAAGAGGGCTCTTGTCAGACAGGTTCTGCTCTTTGTACTCATACTTGACTTCCTTCTCGGCCAAAGCTATTCTAACCCTTGCGCCGAACATGCTACGCAAGACATCCAACAGAACCACCTCCTCGGCCATTGCAAACGTACGTCAACCTCTGAGCAAGGAAAAATATTAAAAATAAAAAAATAAAAAATAAAAAAGAAGAAGAACAAAGAAATTCTTGACTGAGGGACAAAAGAGTAGGTAACTTCTAAGCCAAAGAATAGGCGTAGGTTTTTTGGTAAATATCATCGAACTTTTCTCCTTTTTCTTTGCACTGACATCACTGCTTACGATTTTTGGTCCGTGCATGCTAACATTACACACACACACACCATGAAAAACAGGGTTGTTTTTTTCCTCCTTTTCTTTTTAATTCCCGTCCCGATGACACCACAGAAAGAGAACAGCAAAAAATTACCTTGAATGACTTTTTGCCGACGTAAGTTGTGAAATTTTCGTCTTCCGTATTTGGAAATTTTTGTTGAATAGCTTGCGCCAATGGACATTGAGAATTTTTTTAACTTGCTTATTGGTTAGGTTTGTGGAATTCTCAGATTTATTACTGAGCCAATCCTATTAATTATTTTGTTTTACTTGCCACAAATTTGTTAAGATGTAAATTCAATTCTATTTTGGTTGTTGTCCCAATTTAAAAAAAAATATATATATATATATATATATATGCAAGGCAAGAGACGAAATTAGTTGGGGGTGATTCTCGTTGAATTATTTTTAGTAGCGGTAGTAGTTATAACTATTATCCGTTGAAATTTAGGCTTGTTTATACAGAAACCCTAATGAATTTTTTGAAATTGATAATTTAGTGTCTAAATTTTTTTCTCTTGACAATCAGTCCGCGGAACTTATAAGCTTAAGTTTTTAAAAATTAGTTAAAAGTTCTTGGTTTTCTTTGATCAATAATTATTCACTGATGAAATATTAGTTAATCACTGATGAACTATTAGTTAATCACCAATTGACTATTAGTTAATCAATGATTAATTATTAGTAAATCATTGATTAATTATTAATAAATCACTGATTGACTATTAGTCAGTAATGATTGATTGATATAAGTCACAAATTTTATAATCAATCACTGATTAATTAATAGTCAATCTGTAATTAACTATGTGTAAATCACTAATTTAGCATTTAAAAAAAATTAAAAAAATACAACTTTCTCTCTCTTCCCCTATCTCTTTCTCCTTCACCTATCAGACATTGGAGTCTAGCGACGGCCTTGCCGGAATGCCCATACTTGTCCAAGTCACGACCGAGCAAGCTCAAATTCTGGAAGAGGACACAACAAAAGCTCGTGATCCTGACTCCGGTGATCACGATCTGGAGGAGATCACAACGAAATCTCACAATCTTGACTCCGTTTATTGTCGGCATCGCGAACACGAGGGAGCATGAGTCCTCGCTATCGTCCGTCTATTCGTCGTAGCCGTAATCGCAAGGAAAATCATCGAAATCATGAGGCTCTGTTCTCTTTGCCGGCCTATGAAGCTCCGATCGTCTCTCTCATCTCCGATTCTAGTTGCTCTGGTCACGAAACTCCAGATTGCTCGATCCTTTCTCTTTCGCCGCCGGCCTCTGCAGCTCCAATCGCCTCCCGCAGCTCCGATCGTCTCTCTCATATCCGATTCCAATCAACTTTTCCTTACCCTCGACTTCGGCTAGGTGAAGGTTCACCAAACATCCCTCGGCCTCATCTAGACCTTGTCCGTGAGAGATCGACACTGCCGTTTGGCAGCGACGACATTGTTTTCGGTGGCAGGATCGGGCTCCACCTGCAACTAGCTCCCTGCCTTTACCTCTACCTCCATGGGCTTCTCTGTCGCCCAAACCGCCACAATTTCCTTTGGCCACTATCCATCCAAGAGCTAGAATCTTCTCAACCACATGTCCGCCGCCGCCGCCTCCACCACAATCTCCTCCCAGATGCTGTCGAGCTGCAAATCTAGTCGACGGTCGCTGGTTTTCGTTGCCATCATGGAAGGTCAATCCAAAGAGAGAGAGGAGAGAGATAGAGAGAGAAAGAGGAGGTATTTGGAAAAAATGAAAATTACTCAAATAAAACATACACATTAAGTCATTTAATTAAATAAAAAAAAGTTAGACTATCTATTAAATTAGATAATAAATATAGGTCATCCATTATAATTTTACTTGATTAATAACACATTTTGTTTTTGTTTTTGTTTTTAATATTCTGTCCCTTTTTTTCTTTTTTTTTCTTCTCTTGCTAATTCACGATGACGTCATTGATCACGTTTTGGGTCTTTGCATGCATGTGAACACCTATCATATCTAACATGGAAATTACGAGCAGAATCCTCAAAGAGAAGGAGGGTTCTAGCCTTCTTGCTGTAATGCATATGAGGAATTTTGTTAAAAAGGTAATAAAGAAATAAAATGAAAAAGAATGCATATTAATTAACCAAAAGTTAACCTCGAATGGGTTGTGCACTTTGAGAAATTTGTTTTGTGTATTTGGAAACATAAATAACCATAAGAAAAACAAATTACCATGAAGCGAATTTCATTAATTACGTTGACAAATTTATTGATTTTTTTAATTACAAATTTTAATTTAAAAGTTCATTAATAATATTAAAGATAATGCTTAGATATTGATTTTTTTTTTTTTTTTTGCCTGTTAATGCTTAAACATTGATTGTTATGGGTATTTGTGACCTTTTAATAACTTGACCAGTTAATGAGGTTAGGGGCATTTGTAAGCTTCAGACAAATGTTCAGACATTATATAGCCCTTATAGTATTTCGTATTAAAGGAAACCTTTCACTTATTATGATAACCAAAATGAAAGAAAGGAAACCTATCCCCCGTTTCTTTCATTGTGAAGAATATGGAAATCCCTTTGCTTAATACCCTAATTATCCTTTCATCTGGAATTATCGTAACTTGGTTGCTCTCATCATGTTATAACTCACAGGAAAGGAAAAACGAGCAGTTTATGCTGTAGGAGCTTTCGTTTTACTGGCCCAGAGTTGCCGTTTGTGAAGAAGAAAGAAGGTCTTACTAGTGGGAATTTTTTTAAAAGAAAAAAATTGCGACGTGACATGGTTGACAGATTCAAAGCCGATCTCACATGCTCGGATTGACTTGAAAAATTTTGGGGAAAACCGTTCCTGTACATTCTTATTTTTAACCCAAAAAAGAAAAACATCGAAATTCACTCAGTTTTTTAGTAATTTAATTAGACCAAGAAAACTAAGAAAACAAATCTTTCTTCACTTTCAGACGGGTAACATTTGACCAAAAATAGAAAAGTTTGAGCTTTCACAGTGAGTAATGTTAGGAATACTAACTTCAATCCTAACTTATTAATTATCAAAGTAAATATAATCAATTGATGAGGTATAGTTTAAATATATATTAATAAAAAAATAACTACTCATATGTTATATAAATTGATACTCAAAAATTGATATTAGAGTTTATATTATTAGCATTTTTCTATATGTAAGTATATATAGATATTTTTTCCCCCCTCAAAAACTGCAAATGTTGAGCCAGTAAACAGTAGCTCCTAAAGTGTAAACTGCTCATTTTTCCGTATAGAATGATGAGCCCAAGTTACAACATCTTCGGATGAAAGGAGAACTGGGGTATTAAGAAAAGGGATTTCCCAATTCTCCCCAATGAAAGAAAGGAGAAGAGGTTTCATTTCTTTGATTTTGGTTATTATTATTAGTGAAAATAGTTTCATTTCATACAAGATACTATAAGGGTCCTATATCTTAATAGCACCTTTGTGAAGCTTTGAATGGGGGATCTCCTAGACTTGGTCAATGGTTTAGCAATTTCAAACTTAACTAATATTCTAGGTGATCCCATTCTGCTTCATTAAGCCTATTGTTTATCAACTTTAAACTGAGTCTAACCTATTAGTCAAAATTTGATGCTTTTATAATTTAAAAGTCCGAAAAATACAGTCAATTTTGACGTGGTGAACTCCCTCTAGATGATATGAACTCTCTCGGACATTTCGCGTACATATAGTTTAACCTCAGAGGCTTTTGCTTGTCAATTTGATTCCTACATTTGCTGGCTGTGATTATGGCTCTTGCTTCTTCTTCTTCTTCAACATCCATTCCGGCAAACCATGATGTATTCCTCAGCTTTAGAGGTGAGGATACGCGCGCCAAATTTACGAGCCATCTTCATGCCAAATTGATTGAAAAGAATGTTGAAACCTACATAGATAATAGACTTTCAAAGGGGGATGAAATTTCACCTGAACTTATAAAAGCAATACAGGGATCGAAGATTTCAGTGATAATTTTCTCTGAAAATTATGCTTTTTCATCGTGGTGTTTGGATGAAGTAGTGTGTATCCTCAAATGCAAGAAAGAACGTGGACAAATTGTTGTGCCTATTTTTTATGATGTAGATCCATCACATGTACGGAAACAACTCAAGAGCTATGAAGCAGCTTTTGCAAAACATAAAGAGCGCTACACGGAGAGAGTGGAGAAGGTGATTGAATGGAGAGCTGCTTTGACAGACACAGCCAGTGTAGCAGGGTGGGATTCTCTGAATTACAGGGGGTAATTCTCTGCTTAATGTTTTCTATTTCCGTTTGTCAATTTATATCATTGTTGCTCTTCTAATGATTCTTACATTTTCTGGTATAAGTCGAACATAATTTTTATGAAACTTCTTTATTATAAAAAAAAAAAAAAACACTAAATAATATAGTTGGGGCCGGTTAATTTCATCAGCACCAATATGATCGATTATATATACCCCAGAATACAAGGTAATTTTCTGCACATAAAGGTATTTTTTTGCTACTTCCATTGGTTGATTGATAAATTATATGAACGAGTACCATCTTCATTCACAAATATAAGTTCAGATTAATCCGAGATGCATGCCTCTGAATTAGGGTAACATCTCATTTTAGTTTATTAGTTGTACCCTTCAAACCAACGTAACTAGGATCAAGTTAGTCCCTGATGCATCATTTTTTTTCAAGGAATGCATCAAGGTTTTCAACAGTACTACCAAATTTCAAGTAATTAAATCATGATTCACTTGCATATACGTTAGAACTTACTTCAAAATTTAGATCTATATGAGAGTTAATTTAGGAAAAGCTCCGACAGTTATACTGATGAGAGAGTTTTGATGCATTTACATATTCTCATGATCGATACATCAAAGTAATTAAGAATGAAAGCTTAATTACAACTAAATCCAAGACCACTAGCATGCATTGAAAGATAAAATCTATCAGAATTACCTTACAGTTTCATTGCAACTAGTTTTCTGACTTCTCTTTTTCCTTCATGGTAGAACCGAGGCCGAATTTGTTCAGGCAATTGCAAAAGACATTCTGGTGAAACTGAATTGTATGCCATCAAGTGATGATGGATTCAAAGAACTTGTTGGAATCGACGAACGCATTGAGGAAATGGAACAATTGTTATGCATTGATGACTCACCAACCGTTCACATTGTAGGCATATGGGGAATGGGTGGTCTTGGTAAGACAACCCTTGCTCGTGTTTTGTTCAAAAAGCTTTCTTCTAAATTTCAAGGTTCTTGCTTTCTTGCAAATGTTAGGGAAGAATCTGGAAAACGTGATGGATTGGAAAATTTGGCAAAAAAACTATTTTCTGAGTTATTGGAGGAAAATGATCTCAAAACCATTACCTCTTTTTGCAAGCAAAAAATTCACTTGAAAAAGGTACTTATTGTTCTTGATGATGTGGATGATCCGGAGCAATTAGAAGTTTTAGCTGCAGATCATGATTGGTTTGGCCCTGGAAGTAGAATTATTGTTACAACAAGAGATGCACAAGTGCTTAGGGATAGGGCAGATGAGACATATGAACTTAAGGGATTAGCTTTTGGTGATGCTCTTCAACTCTTTAATTTAAATGCTTTTAAGCGAAACTCTCCCACAGATGACGATGTATTGCTGACAAAAAGAGTGGTAGACTACGCTGACGGGAACCCATTAGCTCTTAAAGTTTTAGGATCTTTCCTTCGTTCGAGGAGAAAGGAGAAGTGGGAAATCGAGCTAAAAAAACTTAAAGAGGTTCCCAACCAAAGACTTCACGATATATTGAGAATAAGCTTCGATGGACTGGATGAATCAGAGCAGGCTATTTTTCTTGATATTGTATGTTTTTTCAAAACTAAATGGATGACTTCAAATTGCAGAGAACTTATAGAATGTAGATTATGTGCTCATCGTTCCCACGTGAATATAGGAATAGATAGTCTTATTGACAAGTCTCTTATGACTGTTAAAAACAACAATGTCCTTGTGATGCATGATCTATTAAGAGAAATGGGTGAGGAAATTGAACGAAGACAATGCATCGAGGAGCCTGGGAAGCGCAGTAGGCTGTGGAGTGAAGAGGATGTATACCATGTCCTGAAAAATAATACAGTAAGTGTCAAGTCCAATATTTAATTAAGTTTTTGATATACTTTCTGCTAGAAAATTCAAATTCTGTTAGTTGTATAAAATAGGAAAGTCCTAATTCTAAGTTGAATATTAGGATAGAATTAATGTGAGGAAATTGGGGAGGATATTTATTTATGGGATTATTTTCTATATTGTTTCTATTTGCTTAGTTTCCTTGATTGGATTTTTTTTTTTTTTTTTGGTGTCTCGTATGCTTATCTATTCATTGTTATTCATTTTCAGGGGACTCCTACTATTGAAGGAATATCTTGCGGCATTAGTATAGGAGACTTGAGTCCTACTGTTTTCAAGGAGATGCATAGGCTATGGTTGTTGGATCTTTCAAGGTCTTGTTTAGACTTTCCTCAAGGTATTGAATACCTTCCTGATTCACTGAAATGTCTCATGTGGCCCTTTTGGCCACTGAAATCACTGCCATCAAATTTTATGCCGCATAACCTCGTCGAACTTAGGATGCCTAATAGCAAGCTTGAGCAACTTTGGAGTGGAGTCCAGGTATGCTTTATTTTAACCCTTTTTTATTTTTTATTTTTTACAGAGTATAGTATGTGTGAATCATGATTATTTATCAAATTCCAACAATTTATCTTGTCTGCAACAGAATCTTGGAAATTTAAAATATGTTGATCTTAGTGACTCCATATACCTTAGTAAAATTTCTGGTCTCTCTCAAGCTCCAAACCTTGTGAAGGTAGATCTTAGCTTCTGCACAAGATTACGTCAAGTTCCTTCACTTAGATTCCAAATTCGTGAGAAGCTTGGTACTTCTTTGGATCAGAGCATTAATAATCTCGGACACAAATGCAGTCACAGTGATTGTGGAACTCTGGGACAACTTAAACTTGAATACTGCAGTAATCTTAAAGTTGTCGAGAACATTTATGGAAATGTGAAAGAATTGCACCTAAGTTTCACATCAGTAGCAGAACTGCCCTCTTCAATTTGCACTCTTTATAATCTTGAATACTTGGAACTCCGCAACTGTCACAGCCTTAAGAGTCTTCCATGTGATATTCAAAAGTTGAAGTCCTTAAAAAGTCTAAATCTAAGTGGATGCTCTTCCTTTGACAAGCTACCAGTGCTTCCAAGTAATTTGATTGACTTAGACTTGAGTCGAATTTTGATTGAACAAGTGCCTTCATCATCCATCAAGTATCTTTCCAGTCTTGAAAAACTCTCGCTGCTGCATTGCAGAAGGCTTAAGAGCCTGCCAACTGGTTGTGAGTTGAAATCTCTTAAAAGACTTAACCTGAAAGGTTGCAACCAATTGGAAGCATTCCCAGCATTGTTTTTGGAGAATTTAGAGACTCTTAACTTAATGGAAACAAGAATCCAAGTGCTCCCCTCTTTGAGTTCTTTTTCTTCACTGGGAATACTAATTCTAGATGAAAGCAAGATAGAGAAAGTACCGGAGAACATTAAAAATCTTTCTAAGCTGATTGAGCTCTTGATCCGTGATTGCAGAAGGCTCAAATCTTTGCCAGAGCTTCCGCTGTCTCTAGAACTTGTTGATGCAAGTGGATGCATCTCATTGGAGACAATATCGAACTCATTTGATGCACTCATACAATGGTTGAGGAGTGGCAATCATGTTGTAACACATAGGCAATTCTTTTATTCCGATTGTATAGAGTTGGATCAGATTGCACGCAACAACATAGTGAGTGAATTTCAGCTTCGAGCTTTGGACTCATCAATTAAATCTGTACTACCACATAGCAAATTAAAAGTACACATCTCATTCCTTTTTTTTTTTTTTTGGTTGGAAAAATGAAGCCTGACTTCTTTCATAACTGTGCTGACCAAGACGTTTTTCTTTTTTTTTTTTTTTTTTTTTAATCTTGCAGAGAGCAGATAACCCTGGTGTTAGCATTTGTTTCCCTGCTAACGAGATTCCGATGTGGTTCACGTATCAGTTAGAGAGGTCTTCTATAAACATTAGGCTTTGTTCAGATTGGATGAATACCAACTTCTTGGGATTTGCTTTATGTGCTGTTGTTGCAGAGGACATAATGTCTCTGAATTTATTATGTTGTGAAGCAAATTTCAAGACTATTAATGGTGAAAGCTACCAATTTTTTTGGGATCTCAATGATGGTAGGACGACATTCTTAGATTCCAGTACAAGTAACCTGTTCATGTGGTATAAGCATGAAAACTATCGCCACTGTCTTGACACAGTGGAGGTGTCGTTTTGCTTCTTTGCCGGATCTGAAGAAATAAAAGTGAGAGCTTGTGGAGTCCGCCCACTGTACCTCCAAGATGCAGAGGAGTTAGGTATCATTAACAAGCTTGAAAAATGAAATTCTACAAGTACTGGAGCCATCACTTGTACTTTAGACGGCCACATCTCAAGAGAAATAAAACTATAACTTTCAAGAACCAGTGACTCTGATGACCATGCCTCCCCTATATTACATGTACGTTATCAAACCTTTATCCAATTTTATCGCAGTAGTAACGCGAAGTTAAGCTTTTGACCAATGTTAATTTGAAATCATGTCATGCTTTAATTTTAGGAACTGGCATGCCTCGATTGAATCAGTTTTGTTCTTCTTGAGGCTAATGCAATTGCTTGGTTCTGGATGTGTGAGTAACCCCCTTCCTCTTTCTCTCTCTCGACCTTGAATTTCTAGATTTCCGCTTTCCTTCCTTTCGAGTCTCTGATATGACGTTTATATGGGAACTTAGTTATTGGTAAAGGTTCGGATGATACTTTTTTAATTAAGGAGGAGATGTAGAAAGGGAAGGCAGAAGAAAAATAGTTGTCACCTTAGAAAAATACTTTTTTTTTTTGGTTGCTCTTTATTGTCAAATTTAATTAAGTGAGTTTTATATATTTTTGCACGACATTCTCTTGTGTTTGAATTAGATTTTATTGAGACAATTTCTGAATTTGGTAATGATGATTAACTGTGTTTATCTTGTTTGCAGGAAATTCAAATTTGAACCACTGGAGGTGAGAAGGCGAGCTGCTGACTTTGGGAGGACAAGAGGTATGAAGGCGAGTCACCATAGGAAGAGACAAAGTGGGTTCTAATTTGGTCGAGTTTTGGTTCAAATTTATAATTCCAAAAATTATAACTGTTATTTATTGTTTAATAAATCAGTCTATTTTCGCTGTGTAATCAACACTATGGTTTTTGCCTAATGGTTTTTTATCACGTTATAGAAAGATAGAGATTTATGACTTAATAACCCTTTTTAAGAAGTTTTTTAACAAATGGTCAACGTTTTTAAAAATTAGTTAAAAGTCAATTTTTTTTAAATTGTTAATTAATTTTTTTAAATAATCAATCAGTAATTGATTATAGGTCAATCACTGATTAATCAAAATATATAGGTCATTAAATTTCATAATCAATCACTGATTGACTATTAATCTAAAAAATGACAAACAAACTGTAACATCTCTCCCAAGCTAGCAACTCGAAAAGAACGTTAGCTTAACAAAAACTTCAAACTTAACAAAAATAAATATTACACAGTTGAAAAAAAAAATTCTATTCATCCTCGAGAAAAAACATTATCCTTATAATACAAAAATCTCAGATCTTAAAAATAACTAAACTTGGCATGGGATCCTAGGACCTCTAGCTTAATCAACCTCTTGACCCTGCTGACCCTACAAACTGCATCATAAGAACTATATGAGTGAAAAAACTCAGCAAGTATTCCATATAATTATTCCACATTAAAATACTTTATATTTAGCATATATATGGCCCTCTGTATGATATTAATCTCGTACCATTATAACCCTTTCTTTTTTATACGGTCTCTTTCTTAGAACTCTTTTCCTTAAGGATTTGGCTCTGTAATCTTTATCCGGATTGGTTTTAATAAGCATGAAATTAAATATCATACATAAAAATAACTTCTTTAAATCTTTTCGAATCAATCATGAACAATAATAATAAATAATATAGTTGAAAACATATTTTAATATATAATACCATTCAAATAATACAGTGAAAGATATACTTACACCAATTAACTACTTGTTAGATAGTAGAAACTTTTTTTCACTCTCTCGTTGCCTCTAATATTTCCATCTATATATATATATATATATATATATTTTTTTTTTTTCCCTTTCATTTCTTCACACTACTTTTGCTTATTCTGATGCATACTTAGAAATTTACTTCGACGTGTAAGGCAATCTACGTATTTATAGGATCACAAGTTGACGGCAAGCACTTGGATGGCAACCACACAAGCAAGCCAGTTGTCACATACTCCTATAACTCAAGCATGACATGTCCCATAAAGAATAACATCAGCAAAGCTATTTACTAACTAGTTAAAATGAGGTGGCCTTAAATACTACGTGCAGCATAATTTTCAAGAAGTTCTATAAAAATCTAACAACTCATTCTGTATGTTACTATTTGACCCAACCCATAATAGAAGAAATTGAACCAAGGTACGTTACTATTTATAATTTATTAAATTTTTTTCCGTCTTTACTCAATATATATACATAAATTAAATACTATTATATAAATAAATATATTATTATTTCAACCCTCAACATCAACCTTACGTACTAGAAATACAAACATCTTCAGCTGACTCATCTAGAAAACGGAAGGAAACAAGGTATAATTATCTATTGTATATAATCACATATTATATAATATACTTATTTCAGTTTTATTTATAAATATAAAATAACTAATTTTTGTTCTCCATCATAACAGATCAGAAGAAAAGCTGAAGAAAATTAAACATGGCTGACGACATTTTAACAAAAACTATATGATTTCTAAAACTTTTGTTTGTAAACATCTGTCCATATATATATGTTTGTTTGTATATATAACTCTGACACTTTAATATAAACATGAATATATGTAATTTAATATTAGCACACACTACTACAGAATGTGGATTCCACGACGGTTTTTAACCGTCGTGGAAGAAATCCACGACGGTTCTCCAACCGTCGTCGAATCCAGAGTCGTGGAATCTTTTAATATTCCACGACGGTCTTTTTACCGTCGTGGAATAGGTAAAATAGGGCCAAAAAATAGACTATTTAGAACCATACCACGACGGTTTTGATGGAAAAAACCGTCGTGGAAATGAATATACCACGACGGTTCTTATGAGCCACCGTCGTGGTTGATTGGTCTACGACGACGGGTTTTATCAAGTCATCGTCGTGGTATTCATTATACCACGACGGTTATTTCATGTCACCGTCGTCGTATTACTACATACCACGACGGTGATTTGTTAGAAACCGTGGTGGTAGACCAATATACCACGACGGTTCTAAACATCCACCGTCGTGGTAGTTCTCCTTACAACGACGGTGGCTTTATTGTATAATAAAACCGTCGTGGTATATTGCTCTACCACGACGGTTTATATATTTAACCGTCGTGGTAGGTTATGTACCACGACGGTGCGTTTCTAAACCGTCGTGTTATTTATAATTCCACGACGGTTTCTGTTGAAAACCGTCGTGGTATGTTGTCAAGTGAACAAAACAAATTACAAATCGTTCATTTTGAATACCAGTTCATTCATTCATCCCACGGATTAATTACACAGCTAAGAAAAAAAAATAACAAAACTGATATCTTAAATATAATGTCACAATGTACAAAAAAATTAAATATAGCGCCTATACAAAATTCAACAGCATGCTAATGTGCTCAATATTGTATGAAGCGCATGATATATTGTGTCCACTCCTGCCTAACCAAATTCAAATCAGCTTCGGTATAAGACGTCTTCTTTTGAAGTAGGGCAAGGCCATCGACGGTCAAGCATATTTCTCGCATGAACCCCAATACAAAGTAGCCGCATTGCACATTTCCTTGTTGTATTGGGCAGCGAGCAGTCTGAATCAACGTCTGTAAGTTGCGTCGCTTTGTTATTCCTCGTCCCACAAGCAACTTCCAATCGTTTAGTGCCCTAACAAACCAACAAATATCAATACATCCAGAACTACAACAACAAGAATAGCAATCTAATCATTAATACCAACATCAAAGAATACTTACAACGTAATTAGCTGTTGAAAATCTTCACCCGGATCGTTTCCAAGAGGATTAAATAGAGGACCGAGTCATCCCACGGATTAATAACAGCCAATATCCAATGTTGGCCGCTGTTATATGGCATGAGAACAAGCCTTCCCCTTGGTGTGTTTGTTATGATCCGGATGATATTGTCGGCTCTCTCTCTAATGTACGCAACGCGATCTACATTCTGTTGCACTGGCGAGACAAGGAATGGAGAAACAAAGTCGTAACGCTGCTCCATTCCGGCTTTTGCACAACAATCCGCTAGATAGCTGCAAAATAATTAAGTCAAACTTGCAGCCCGAAAATAATTGTAATACAGCATCACGGTACTAATTGGAACAAGAAAAATGACATTACCTGATGTAAACCATTATACTGCTTGCACTAATTTCTTGAAAAGAAATGAAATGGTATATATCTTCATACCCAATATATATGGGCATGTCATCAGCATTGACAGACTGTTGTTGTGGGCACGCGATCTGGGTACCGTCAGTCAAGCACCGTTGTGCGTAGTTCGCCAAGCGTCTCATATCAACCGGAATGGTATCAAAGTCAAACCTCAGTTCTTCTTCACCGGTTTGCTGTTGTACCTCCGGTTCTGAGTGTAGTTTCTTCCTACCGGCTCTCTTCTTTATAAATTTGGTTCGCTTGGCACTTGGCTCGGGAGCTTGACTGGGACCTCGGCTGGCCTGGCTTAAACTGCTTTGCAGGACGATGTTTTTTTTGGGCCACGCAACAAACCCCCCGATGGCCTCTTCAATATAGGTGGCTTCATCCGTCGGAATCGGAAGGAGTGCACGTTTAATTTTTGGGACGCTGATTGTCACACGCACATTCCCCTCGCCTAATGGAACCCCATGGACTGTGTTGGTTGGAACACAGTCCATGTATGCCCTGCCAATTGCAACCAGAACTTCTCCACCATTAATGACATCAGTCAAGAAAAGCTGGCATTCCTTACTTTCATTAGGCATGGGCTGCTGATCCGACGGGCCGGCTTCCTTCTCATTACGGTGCAACTAGCCTTGACACTGTTGTGTTGATCAACAGCAGGTTGGGATGCTTCCTCAGCCATCGTCTCACGGTCGATACCGTGCTTTGCACAAAGTTCCTGCACCGTTCTTTCCAAGGCAGCCAACTGTCGTTTCATGTTGGAGACTTCAGGATTCTCCCTCGATATATTCATGGCATTGTAGTATTGCGTCTGCGTGACAAATTTTGACTGCCCACGAATACGACCGGAATGCTCGGCATTGCCCAAAGACTTGGTCAAAATGTCCTCCGTACCCACGGATTCGAAGCTGCCTTGCGTCTGTTGTTGTGTTAAATCGTCCTATAACAAATACACAATATGTTATTGAGCCCGTAAACATAATGGAGACAATCGTGGCCGAATATCAAAAACATTTCGTATACTTACTATTGTTTCGCCAATAATTTTAACCGACGGATTCTTGTACTGTCCATCGGGTTTGAGACGCGTGTCCCGCCAAATAACATGTCGGGCAGCATATTCCCCCGTCTTCTCGAACTGCAGTTTAGCAATTAAACATAAGAAACATACATAAAACACGTAATGTGAATTAACCAATTATTGAGTTGAAGTTGTTTGGCAAAGTAATTAACGTACGATTTCTTGATCGCGTTTCCTATATCCGTCACGGCCTGTCGTAGATCCGTATACGCTCTTTTTCCTGATCTCAGTTCCTTGTTGGGAAAGCCGCTTGAAATCAGCCGTCTGTCGATACGTAATAAACCTTTCCCAATCGTCCTGGCTGATGGTTGGGTAATTTCGAACCACTTTGGCCGGTCGTTGCCAAACGGTTTCTTCGTGGATATGATCCCTAACAAAGGCTTGGTACAGATCATATCTGAAACCCTTCGCCGACTCCCCACATGACTTCAAAACCTGTTTTTTGTGCGATTCGTCAACAGTGAATGAAGTGACTACTTCCAACCACACTCGTTCTTTCCTCGTTTCCAAATCAGCACTTCTGAAGTCAGCAATCCAAATGGGAATGTGCTCCCGAGCAAGCACTCCAACCCAACTCTGTAATTCATCACCTCCCTTGCCTAATGGTTGCCCTTTTGCGTCAAAGGAAACCGGAATTCGTTCTCCCCTCGTCCTAACAACGTGCACTCTTTTAAGGAGAGTTGCTCGTCTTTTTCCATCTTCATCAGCATTGAATCTTGGTGCGTTCGTTCGTCGTGGTTTCGAAGCTTGAGTTTGGGTTGAGCAATCCTCCTCATGAGAGTTTGACATTGTTAATCAATCTGGAAAAAAACTGCAACACGAACTGTTATAAACAAAGCATCATTGACATTAAATCATTACAAAGGCCTTGGTTCTGAAACACATTACTATCCAAACATATAACGAACAAAAACATTTAACGAACCAAAATCATGACTTTTAACCTTAAAATGCCCAAAGCCGAGCCAAACACATCCAGTTTAAGGAACTCTAAAACTAAATATCAAACAAATTAAGAGGCATTTAATCAAACGTGTTATCAACCTAAGCCTTACCCAACTATTTAAAATAAACTTTATGACTGAGACAATCAACAGCAAGAAATGAATATTTTCGCAAACCACATTCATATGCTTTATGCTGTAACAAACAGAAATTTCATTCCCCGAACTTGAAATTTAGACAAGCAATATAGAGTTCAACTTACCGGCGTGTAGAGCGTGGGCACGGGCAGATTGGTTTCTAGTCTGGGCCAACACGGGTTGTGGCCGGCGAGAGAAACTTGGAAATGACCGAAAAACCTTGGCGTTGGTGGAGGATTGAGCGAGGAATGGAGTGTCAGAAGATTGTAAAAGACAGTCGATGGAGTCGGATGACAGAAAATTTTTTGGGCAAACTTGCGATTTGAGCAGTGAGTGAAAAGATGAGCAGAGGTTTCGAATGAAATGTGTTGGGGAAAAATGGTGTCTGTTTGGGTTTTATTAAATGCGGGAAAAATTTAACCTATTCCCAAAAATTTTAAAAGAGCCGCCTTAAGCCTACCACGACGGTCTTTAAAAAACCGTCGTGGAAAGAATTCAAATTTCCTTGCCTACCACGACGGTCTTTTGGTTCGACCGTCGTGGTAGACTTCATGGACTGATTCCACGACGGTTTACTACTGACCGTCGTGGTATAGAATTAAAGGGCCGGCAAAATCGAAAAGGATGTGAATATACCACGATGGTCTTTTAATAAAACCGTCGTGGTATATCAATATATTACGACGGTCCTAATAAAGACCGTCGTGGTATTTAATATACCACGACGGTCTTTGAAAAGACCGTCGTGGTATAGCAATATATTACGACGGTCTTAAAGAAGACCGTCGTGGTATATGAGATACCACGACGGTCTTTTAAAAAGACCGTCGTGGTATATTAGATACCAAGACGGTAAATGAAAAGAACCGTCGTGGTATCTTTCGAACATGCAAAATTTGTATTCAACTTTATACCGTAATCCAGATAAGCGGCCAATCCTGATAGTTGTGCAATTATTCACCACTGTTGCTATATGCTTCCATACACTTTTGCATGTATAAATAATCAATGATACATATTTATCGCGTAAATAAAAACCCGTGTCGAAATGTTTACAACGTAAGAAACGTGAACTTGTATGTTAAGCAATTTTTCCCTTCTTTCTTTTGGGCTTCTCGACACATGTCCACTCGACGTCCAATCGAAGTAAGTGTGAAACGTCGTCGTCAAAATCATCAATCTCATCCACCGGTGGCAAACCCTTTGTAAAAGGTGGAATCTCGGTGCAATCTTCAATATCTTCTTGGCCATCCCGGATTGATCTTGGCTTCATTGGCACGACCAAAGATAACTCTAAATTTGCAGGATCCGTTGTATAAATACTTGTACCGCTTGTGACGCCATGATGAAAGGATCATTTTTGTAGCCCAATCGCCTAAAGTCCACTACTGTCACGCCGTCACTATCAACCTTAACATAATTATTGTCAGCCCACTTGCATTTAAATAGGGCTATTCGCAAGCCACAATAATCAAGTTCCCAAATATCTTCAATGAATCCAAAGTAATTCATGGAACTATATACCGGATTCTTGTCCTTTGCGGATGATATATGCATAGACTCGGCCCGAAGTGTGACACCACTATTCTGTACGGGATGCTTCTCATCTCTTGCCCGAGTGTAGAAGGAGTGGCCATTCACCAAATACGATGTATATCTTGTGACTATCGATGATGGACCTCTGGATAGCTTCATTACGTCCTGTGAAACGCCTTGCTTCATATGCAAGTATTTTCTTATCCACTCCAGAAATGACCGATTCTGCTCATCTTGAAACCACTTCTCACTTCTTCCTTTTCTTGGATTCGCAACTCTTAATTCCGCCATATGGACTTGAAAGAAAGGCTCCATTCCTTAGCATTGTGCAGAACATACAAACATGCTTTTTCCCATTCATCTTGATTTACCGGTGAATGAACGGCCGCAGAGAGTCCTTTTGATATAAATGGCCCGCTCGTTGGCAACCCTATTGGGTCCGCGTTGGACAAATACTCAGAACAAAATTCAACAGCTTCCTCGGATA
The DNA here is from genome assembly GCA_025413025.1 of Ficus hispida. NCBI lineage: Eukaryota > Viridiplantae > Streptophyta > Magnoliopsida > Rosales > Moraceae > Ficus > Ficus hispida. The sequence goes on from CM046369.1 coordinate 21,702,842, forward strand.
TGTAGTTTTCCACTATACAACCCTCCGGCCTATTTCGGTTCTTCATATATCCTTTCAAAACCTTCATGTACCTTTCAAAAGGATACATCCACCTCAAATACACCGGGCCACATAACTTAACTTCCCGAACTAAGTGCACACAAAGATGGATCATTATATCAAAAAAGGATGGTGGAAAATACTTCTCAAGCAGGCACAAGGTCATAACCAATTCCGATTGTAGCGAATCTAACATCATTGGATCAATTACCTTGGAGCATATCGAATTGAAGAATGAGCATAACTTTGTAATTGCGTATCTCACATCTCTGGTTAGAACTCCCCGCAAAGCAAGTGGTAATAATTGTTGCATCAAGATATGACAATCATGTGATTTCATTCCAACGAGCCATAAATCTTTCATCGAAACCAACCTTTTGAAGTTAGAAGAGTACCCACTTGGCACTTTCACGGAAGCAAGCCACTCACAGAGCTTTCTCTTTTCGTGCCTAGATAATGTGTGCTTCGCCGGTGGTAAGTAAGTGCCGTTCGATCTTTATCGGGAGCAAATTCGGTCTAATCTTCATCTCTTTAAGATCCAACCGTGCCTTTTCACCATCTTTAGTCTTATTTGGAATGTCAAGCAACGTGCCCACTATCGACTCACAGACGTTTTCTCATATGCATAACGTCTAAGCAATGCCGTACGTAAAGTGACTTCCAATATGGAAGTTCATAGAAAATTGACTTCTTCTTCCAAGGGCCATCGACAGCTGGATCCTTACGTTTTCTCTTCCCCAAAACTACGTTGACATCTTTAACCATCTCAAAAACATCTTCGCCAGTCAAAATCCGAGGAGCGATTCTTTCTTCGGTATTACCATCAAAAGCCTTCTTCTGTTTGCGATAGCGATGATTTTTCGGCAAGAACCTCCGATGACCAAGGTAAACGGTTTTCCTACCGTATTTCAACCTGATGGAAGATGTTTCCTTCATACAAACGGGACAACCTATAGAACTCTTCACAGGATAACCAGAGAGGTTGCCAAGTGCAGGAAAGTCATTAATTGACCAAATCAACATTGCGCGAAGATTGAACGTATCTTGACGGTAAGAATCTCTTACTTGTAAACCATCATCCCACAACCTGTTTAGGTCATCGATTAATGGTGCCAAGTAAACATCAATATCATTCCCTGGTTGTTGAGGGCCTGATATCAATAATGTCAACATCAAGAACTTCCGCTTCATGCAAACGTCTGGAGGGAGATTGTAGTTGACAAGTATGACTGGCCAGGTACTATGCCGACTACTCATGTTACTGTGCGGGTTTATTCCATCCGTCGACAAACCGAGACGTAAATTCCTTGGTTCTGCACTAAAGTCTGGATGATTGTCATCGAAGGTCTTCCATTGCGGTGCATCGGCCGGATGCCTAAGCTTGCCATCGTCTACACGTGTCTCGTGATGCCATGTCAAACTCTTAGCATGTTTTGCATTACGGAATAAACGGCGGAAACGTGGAGCTGGTGGAATGTACCATAACACCTTCACCGGCACTCCTTTACTACCATTCGATGGA